>JACGCK010000006.1:600000-1074669 GCA_014925825.1 Pholiota molesta | reverse complement strand
GAAGCGTTCTGGCGTAAGAATCTACCGTTAGTGACCGGCGCAGACTGAGCCCTATAATTCAGGGATTTCATGTTGTAAGGGTAATTGTGCTCGAGACGCTCTCGTTTGTTATCGACGCGGGGAGCCGGTGGGGATTTTCGTGACGAGTGTATTGCGATGGACGGTTATGTAGTAGCTCGCGGTGGCGGCGACAGGGCACGGAGGGACCCATAGGAGCAGGGTTGAAAGATGCTGAGCAGGGACGATTTTTTGGATTGACAGGAGAAGGTTACCGTTGAAGCTACGCGCCCAGTCGTCGTTATGACCTTGTAATTGATACCAGAGGGGGGTCGTCATTGCATTTGGCGCCAGAATGATCGTCAGACAAGACATTGACACGTCGGCATTTGTAGCAGCCACGGTGACGCTGAAGGATCGACGCTCGTCCTCCGTGAGTTTGGGAGGGAAAATCCTGGGCCCAATGAACCAACAGGAGGGTTATGAGTTGGATACGCGTTAGCGCCCGTTGCCACGTTTGAAGCCATAGCAGCGGTGGGAGCGTAGTACCCAGTCCTCTGGCGCTTGTTCATAGAGTCGTAGTCATTTCTGTTGAACCCAGCGTAATTCTCTCGAAACATCTTTTCGGCTGCGGAGGCTAGAGCTTCGTGCGCTTTAGCGCTCGTGATATCAAGCTTTAAAATCCTCGCAATCCATTTATCGAAGACCGGTTCGTCTTCGATACGCTCTCGTTCAGAGTCAGACAGGCTGTCGATAGCGTCGCGCAAACGTTTGGAGAAATTGCGGGTCAAGATATCACGAAGCTCGGTAGGTTCACGTAGTACTCGGAATGGGATAATTGGTTGTTTGCGATGGTGATACGCCTATAAAAGGTGGAAAACTTCTCATCGGGTTCCATGCGCGCGTGAACGTCGTTCTGTAAGATTTTTCTTTCCCAATCTTTCTCGAGGAACGAAGATCGCATTACGGCCATGAAATCGCGGAAAGAAAAACCGTCTTCAGAATCTATAAGCGCTTCCCATTCGTCTCTGTTGCGCTCGAGCCAAGCCTCTAAAAGCTCGTTTTTGCGGAAACAGCCAAAAATTTCGGTGACGCGTTCCTCCTCGGCGATCTTCTTTCGATGGAAGTGAACAAGCGCTTCTTTCTCCCAGTCGCGTAAGAGAGCCGGGGTGATATTCTCGCACTCGAGGATCAAAGGAGGATATTTATGGGAAGTTTCAATGAAAGACGGTGCGCTGGCGGTAGTCATGATTCCGGAATCGGAAGAAGAGTCAGAGCCAGTGGGGTGAATGGCGATATTGTCAGAGTAATTCGTTTCTACAACTGAGGGTTCGCTTCCGGCTGAAGATTCGTCCGACGAACTCGAATTGTCTTCGGGATGAGAAGGCTCGGATGGGTCAGAAGAACTTGAAGAATCGTCAGAAGGATCCGGAGGGCCGTCGTTTAAGGGACCGACGGAAGATGGGTTTGCTTCGGTCACGGAAGAATCACTAGAATCCTCGATAGGGATGAGATCTGGGAGAGAGGATAAAGAAGAAGAACTGGAATCGGCTGAAGAAGGATTTGAGGATAAATCTTCGATATCTTTTGTGAAAGAAAAATCCGAAGGGTCCGAGTCACCCGAAGAAGGGGACGAATGGTTAGAGACTGGGCTTTCGACCTTAGGTTCCGGAGATCGAGACGTCCTAAGAACGGAACGGTCGTTATCACCCGTTAAGGGACCTAAAACGGGCAAGTTGTTCTGCCTAGCGGAAGCCCTAGTGAAACGAGGTCTAACAGGGGTGATGCGTGAGCCACTAGACATCTTTTAACAGTAGGAGTCGAAAACGGGAGCTGGATTGAGAGAAATATCAGCGCTGGACAAGAGATCACAGCGAAGATCAGGGACGGATCAAAAATAAGCTCGAGCCCAAAATATATGCGCGCTAATTCCAAAAATAGCGAATATATGCGCCCCAAGAAGTACGATAGCCCAAGTACCTGGGGATAAACTGAGACACGCTATAGGCTGGGGCTGGAGCTGGAGCTGGTGTCTGGAGAAAACTGGAGGATGCGGGAGACTGGAGTACTATACAGTTCCGTAGAAGAAGGAGAAGTAAACGGTGAAGCCGTTGTGAGAAAGCGATTAACGCGAGTCTTTGATGTGCACAGGAGTGTCTCGAGTGCAATAAATCCGTCACAAGTTGATTGATGTCAAAAAAAAAGTGAAAGACCACTCCGTATGGAGTGGAATACACTGAAATGAAGCGAGGTTCGATGACTTACGGAATCGGACCGAAAAAGACAGGATCAAGTTGTGGATTTATTGAGTTTGGGTAAGAGCGGTGTCTATGAGAAGAGGAGGGGATGAGATGTGTGTGTGGTATGGTAAGAGTAGGTGTATATCGGAAAGGAAGAGGTAAGATACTAAATGGATCGGACGCGTCGTATGTATCTACTGGTGTAAGGTCAGGTGACGGCCATCCTTACACATATGTTCTGGATAGCTCACTGGCAGGGCAGGCCTCCGTACCACATATGGCTCCTTTTTGGGCCGGAAAGTTTGGACTGGAGGATGATGCCAAATATAATTAGACACTGCCACATTTGTGCTTCTTCCTCATCGCTTGACCGTCGCCATCAACCATCGCCTTTCTTCTCCTTCGCCCACCACCCTCCTCAAGCCGAGAGCCAGAGCCACTTCAAAAGCCTTGCAAGCTATACTACCAGCGCCCACGCCTATTTCAATCTCAATATGGCCTCTTTACTCGAGCGTATGAACATGGCGCCCAACTCTGTCGGCCCCGTTCGTTCAAAATCCCAGTCAAGTCGGGGCGCAGCGGCTCCATACGTGCGTGGACTTATTTTGCGACTAAGGCGGAGCATTGTATGAACCTTTCAACTCTTCAGAACCGCGCAAACCGGACGCCAAAGGGCGACGTTGAGTCGCAGTGGTCGCACGATCTTTTTGAGTCACACAACTCCCTTTCGGCGCGCCTGAATGTCACTCCGACCGCCCCCAAGGCGAATCTCAACCCCATCGCCCAGAAGGCCATCCGAGACGCGACATCTGCGACGCGTGGGGACTCTTCGCTGTCGATCAAGGGCGCGAGCGGCGCGCATGGCAATGTCGTTGAGGTCTCGGGGCTTGTCGGTGGGACAACGCCAGAGGACGTCGCGGCCATCTTCAAGCGCTGTGGGCAGATCTTAGAGTCGAAGTCGGTTTCGAACATCAAGTCCGACCCACGAATTCGCATATCCTTCAAAACGGCGGCATCGGCGGCTTCTGCTGTGCAAAAGTTCCACAACCAGCCAGCGGACGGCAAAATCCTGTCGGTGAAGATTGTCGGCACTTCATCTGCTGGAACAACACTAGTGGGACGATTGGGTGGTGTGGATGGGTTGGGTCTTGTGCGAGAAGAAGGCAGTGTAGACCTGCTTATGGGTGGTGATGAAGAGACTGGCTCGTACGTCTCTTCTCTGACTTTATGTGCCCTTCTCATGAAATGCTGATCTTTTCTATTTCTTTCCCCAGAAAAATGCGATCCGATTCACTGCTCAAAGCAGATCCTCGGGCCCATGTTTTATTGGCACCGCCCGGCGCTGACCCCAAAGACTACATCCCTGCCTCCGAGTCACGCGGTGGAAGACGGGGTGGAGGCCGCGGAAGAGGTGGGAGACGAGGCAGACGTGGCGGCAATGGAAGTCGTATGGATCTGGATTAACTTACGGTCTTGACCACCAGACTTGCTTTCGTGCTTTCTATGTGTGTATTCTTCTATTGGTATTGTGCTAATCCCTTTTTGGCTGTCAAATATATCCCTATGCGTACTGTTTTGTTCCTCCTCTCAGATTCTTAGATTGCTCACTCGGTTACACTTTTTCATGTATGCATTGTGACTCTTGTTCCTGTTCTGCTTATACTATAATGACTAGTCTGGCTAGATGGTTTCCTAGTGGAAATCTTTGTGCTCTACAAGTTCTGACACAGCCTATGCGAATCTTATAGTGATAAGAACAGTCGAGGTGAATTTAGGTGAAAGAACATCATTCAATCATGGGCGCTCGCCGTTGACACAGGTTGTGACAAGGAAGCGTGATCATGGAAAGCGTGGCTTTTTCGGTGTCGGGGGTTTGCATCAAAGTTTGGTTCACGCGTTCGCCTCCAGCTTGACGTTACCCAGCCGCTCCCTCTCGTTGCCAGCAGTATCGACCCGCGACACGCACTGCTTTTAGCTGCGATACCTTGTCCTATCGTTGTTCTCTGAATATTTCATACATCATGTCTGGTGAGACTTACTCAGACCGCCTCGCACCACCGCCTGCACGTATGCTTATCCAGTCGTCCCACAGGCTGGCTATTCCTATTCGCGGTTCTTTACTCCGCAGGTCTGCTGTTTGGGATGGTTTTCTTTGTATGTCCTCTTTTCCTAGCATTTCTTTGGAATTCGTTTTGCTGATGAATCGCTTGGCAGATCATCATGTACTCTGACCTGGAAAGCGATTATATCAACCCCATTGACTTCTGTAACAAGCTGAACCAGGTGCGCAGCTAGCTATATCCTAATCCAATGACACTTGCTGATGAAAAAAAAATCAAATGTCTAGTTTGTCCTCCCTGAATACGGCGCACATGCTTTCCTCACTTTGCTCTTCCTGTTGACCGGAAATTGGACGGCTTTCCTGTTTAACGCGCCTCTGTTAGGTTGGAATATCAACAAGTGCGTAATGAACTATTACCTGCGCCGCTCTCACCTTCTGACCTTGGAGAATAGGGTTGTTAACAAGGCTCATATGTATGACGCAACCGAAATCTTCCGCACGCTGCCTGCGCACCAAAAGGAGGCCTACTTCAAGATTGCATTTTATCTGCTATCCTTCTTCTACTATCTATACAGGTACGAGCTTCTCGTCCTTTTGAGATAAATAATTAAACTTATACCCCTCTCTAGGATGATCGTCGCGTTCATTGCCGAGGGCGAGGCTTAAAACACGAATTCAAAGCATAAACGACGACGACGACGATATGACGAGCTCGGGTCTATACCCTATGAATCTGATGTAAGTAGAAGCGGCATGGCACGACCTGCTTCCACTGGTAATGACGCACTATAGGGGTCCGGGGGATGGGTTGTGGGACGCTGCGATTGGATATCCTTGCTTTGTCTGCTCAGTGCTTTTGTTTGTATTTTGCTCCCCTTCTGCATGTTAATGATGTATAGACTTTTGAAGGATTGGCTTAATGGTTTGATAGGAGTTGCTGTTGAGAATAAATTTGGACATTGCGAAACGACACTTGAATCGAGTATGATGAATGGGGTTTCTGGCATTGGATGGCTTCGTCTCGACCCTATTTCAAGTACCAAATACGATATTACATGACTTGGGTTCTGTTCTTTATATTGAAGGATTGCGAGTATTTATCTAGACAGGACCCAGTCTTCAAAGCTTCTGGCTTCAGGATGTGAGGAGTTGAGGAAGCTAAATATCACGTGAGAAACAACGTCACCCGCAAGCGGCTGGCAAGCCGCAAGTTGGCAGTCTCAGCTCCAGTTCTGCGCGCAGCCTATAATTCATTTTCTTGCGGGCGCTTCCATCTTCGCATTTTCATCCGTCCTCTCACATACGGGGTCTGTATCTCGTTCGAGAGCCGATCTTTCTTCCTCACGTTTACGATTATCTTGAAGACTTTTTGACACGACATTCATCATGGGCGGTGCTGGTGCGTTTGTATTTTTGTCAACATAAGGGTCATCTCTGGACTGACAGATATCATTTTGTTCTTTCCTATTCAATGGTACCCCTCTATACAATGTTTGCGCCTTGGCAAACTCATACCTTCCCCTGACCTGTGTTGGTGCGCTACCCCTCACGCGACTACACCCCTCCACCACGTTCTCGACCGTCCGACTACAATTTGGTCCACCATGGCGCGTTTCCGTCGTGTCGCCAGGCTGGTTGTTTTTATTCGCGGTCCTCATGGCCGCAGGACTTCTGTTTTGCATGGTGTTCTTCGTAAGTCTTGTCTCCAACGCTCCATACTTGAATCTACACATACTATTTTTCGATGCGATCCTTACCTTGGGTGTCTGCTCTGCGCATAATGGCTGACACGGACTTCTCCAACAGATTATCATGTTCTCCGACCTGGAATGCGACTACATTAACCCAATAGACTTGTGCAATAAACTAAACCAAGTGAGTCCTGGGTACGATGATATCATTCGCACTGTCCTGATACGCGTTTACTGCTCAGTTCGTCCTCCCCGAAAATTCAGCCCATGCATTCCTTACTTTGCTATTCCTGTTATCTGGACAATGGATCGCTTTCCTCCTCAACCTGCCGCTAGTTGTGTATAATGCTAATAAGTACGCAATGACTCGCTTTTGTGAAGGTAATGGCTGACGCTGTTCGCGTTTTTAGAATCCGCAACAAGGCG
Organism: Pholiota molesta; assembly: GCA_014925825.1. Taxonomy (NCBI): domain Eukaryota; kingdom Fungi; phylum Basidiomycota; class Agaricomycetes; order Agaricales; family Strophariaceae; genus Pholiota; species Pholiota molesta. The sequence continues at coordinate 1,068,253 of JACGCK010000006.1, read as the reverse complement.
CATATGTATGATGCGACAGAAATCTTCCGGACATTAGGGGGCCACAAACAAGAGACGTTCTTCAAGCTAGGATTCTACCTCCTATCGTTTTTCTACTATCTGTATAGGTATGTGATGTTTTAGTGCGACACGGTGAGGTATGCTAACTATAACATCTTAGGATGATTGTTGCTTTGATTGCGGAGAGCGAGTAAAAGTTGTTGTAAAGACGTTGAACACGTCTGGGGATTCGGACATATCTACTTTGCTCTATTCAACTAATGTTTTGCATATACCTCTTTAATACACCGAATCATGCACTGCAAACTTCGAACACCAAAAAATGGCAAGAATCTTTTGCATATCGATTGTGAACTTTGAACAATAGAATATTCAATGCGAGGTGTATATGATCAAGGATATTTAATTGGCACAATAGACTACTGTCGAATACGCGACATAAAGATAGGAAATGTTCGGAACCACCGACCCATCCCCTCTTCGCAGGAAATCGAAAAGAGACGATATCGGGTACTGAGACGTCCGGTTCTTCGGGGCACGACTTGACACTCGAACAATCGCGTAGACTCGTCACCAGAGTGGCGAGAACGGTCGTGAGCAACATGGGGAAGATTATAGTCGTGTCGCCGCACGAAGAAAAAAATGATGCGGAAAGAAGAGTTATATAGTGAGAGTCCGTGGGAAGATTAGGGCAGGTCGTTGGGCGATGCGTCCAGACGCAACTCGAGCGAGCGGGCGCTTGACCATCGACTCCGAGGATCGTGAACTCGGCTCAATTATCTATTATCGTCGCATTGAATGGCACAGACTTTCCTTGAGTTGTTCAAATGGGCCATTCCATTCTATGAAACTTATCTTGATTTTAACCAGCGAGTAAAATCTCGCCGCTCGCCTAATCTAGCAGCTGGTTGCATATGGACCCTGATAATCGAAGAGGTCATCCACGCCGCCCGACCGCTTTCGCTCACATCAACACATATGGTCCTCGACATAAATAACACAAGAAATTGCATTTAAGCCGCTGGCAATCCCCTCGCCCCATATTGTCCTCGACTGCCTGAGCGTTCAATATCTGGATCCTGATAAATCACTGCACGAGACCACACAAAATGTCCCTATATCTCTGCGTTGACTGTGGCGGCACCAAGACCGCAGCGGCCATCTGCGACATCGATGGCACTATCCTTGGACGCGGCTGGGGAGGCCCGTCCAACATCACCTACCTCAATCCCGAAGACTTCATCGTCGCCATAACAGAAGCCACCAATCAAGCCCTCGCATCCACCACTACCAGCATTCCCATCTCACTCCCCCTCCCAGAAGCCACCGCACCCCCCTTCGCCGCCGCGTGGTTCGGCGTCTCCGGCGCGGATTCCCCAGCCGCCATTGCCAAGGTCGCAGACCCGCTCGCCGCTCTCCTGCACCTCCCGCTCGGGCCCCGCCTCGCCATCGCCAACGACACGCACCTCCTCGCCGCGCCGCTGCGCATGCACGCCGACGTCACGCACGCGGTCGCCGTCATCGCCGGCACGGGCTCGATCACCGTCAGCTTCCGCGAGGGCCCCGGGGGCAGGCTCGAGGAGCTCGGCCGCGTCGGCGGGTGGGGGTGGGTGCTCGGCGACGAGGGCGGCGGATATGACGTCGGCCGCGAGGCGATCCGCCAGATCCTGCTCGCGCAAGACACGGCGAGCGTGACGGGCCGCGCGCTGGAGAAGGGGGCGCTGATCGAGACGGTGCTGGCGCGGTTCGGGGTGCGCGACGTGATGGAGATCCTGACGGTGGTGTATGCGCCGGATCCGGCGCCTGGGGCGGTGGCGAGCCCGGGTGCTGGGGCGGCGAGAGCGCTGCGCGAGCTCCCGCGCGAGAAGCGCGTGTCGTCGCTCTCGCCGCTTGTGTTCGACGCCGCGTTCGCTCACGCCGACCCGCTCGCGCTGAATATCCTGAAAACGTCAGCGGAAAATCTGGCGCAGGAGATCGCTATACTGCTCGGTGAGGGGGTGGATTCGTCAGAGCGGATCGTGGATGCCGCTGAGAGCGTGGTCTGTTTCGGGGGGTCGTTGGTAGGCGTGCCGGCGTATAGACAGCTGATCCTGGATAGTCTCGCGTCAAGGGGTTTGTGTTCCGGAGGGTGGTCTTTGTTGACGATGCTGCTGCTGTAGGAGCCAAGGGACTTGCTGCGTCTTTCAAACAGGCGTCAGCTTGAACTTTATAAATAGGGTTATGTTTCTGAACGCCGAAGTTGGCTCACGATGCGCATATTATTGCATGCCATAGCTCCGACTTCTATTTCAAAAATTCATTATTCGATAATATTTGGGATACATACTCATTAGTCGATTTCGATGTCGTAAACGTATTGCCTATGATATCATGTCGTTCGTGAATATTCTGACTAGCCGTATACACCATGTAGTGAGATCATTCAGGGACTGTCCGTGGATGTATCTGAACCTCTCCTCCGAATAGTGCCTGAATGAGCATGAAAGAACTCAGTCCGAGCACTGCAATTGCATTCGTCAGTACAGGCTGCAATCAAAAGGAAAGCCAGATAATACACGCACAATATCCACTGAGCTTCTCCATAGGCGAATGGAAATAGACGCTGGTAGTCAATGCAGCGAGAAGCCATAGGCCTATCAAGATGATATTGCTTGTGACTGCCCAGGTATGCACCGAGGTCCACCGTTTCGTCTTGAACGACGGCCGCAGCTGGTCTGCAAGAAACAGGGTGGCCAGAGTCAGAAGGAACACGTGGCCCGAGATATCGTGTCCTCTCCGTAGGCGTGGAATGCTGGCCCAGCCTAATAGCGAGGTGTCCATTGCGGAAAATGTATCGGGAAAGAGATGCGGATGCGACTGGTGTGAGATGGTAGAATGGGTAAAACACAATTCGTTGGGCACAGAAAGGACACCGCCGGACGGCAGCGCGAGTATACATTCGCCCCCGGAGGCGACGATGAAGCGCTCGAGCAGCGCAGGTCCGAAGAACCAGCTCGTGAAGAGGAGCCAGATCGTGGTGGCGGCGAGGTACTTGAACAGCCTATCCTTCGTGCGCACTTGAACTGGGCTTGTCAGGTACGAGAAAAAGAATAGCACGGAGGTCCATCCCCATAATTTCTTTATGAAGTAGGTGTTGAACACGTTTGTCTTGGCCGCGAAGTAGTGCGTCTTCGCGAGCTTGTGTGGGAGGTGTGTGAGGAGGGGGTTGGAGGTGTCGAGGTAGGTATCGTGTAGGACGGAGTAGGCGGTCCCGGCGATGAGGATGGCGGTCAAGGTGAATAGGGTGTAATGTCGGATGTCGACCATGGTGGGGGCGTCGTGGATGATTTGGGGAGACCAGAATAACTCCACCACCTCATGACGTCCTCAGTATTCCACGTGATATTGCGCGCTTGGCTACAATTTGCAAAAATACCAACTTCAATTTCTTTCATCAACTTACTCCCTTGACCATTCTAAACTAACTTACTCTTCAGAATCAGCAACTTGCAATATCCTCATATAGAGGCTGCTGACCCGCTCCTGATTTTTTGGACGCTATTGCAAGTGACTAAAATTGGCCTGGGCTACGAGGCATGCACGACGCACAGACAACTTCAATTGCTTCGAGATTCCAAGAATATCGAACCTCATTTCTTCTATAGCATATACCAAGCACTCTGATGATTCAATTGGAAGCTTATGGCCTTACCCTCTCAACGAATTGACCACATTTACGGACCTCCTGTGCACGAAAAAACTGCCGCTGCTCAGTTACTGTCTGGATTCGCTCTGGATCTATTTGTTGACAATATTGGGTGTATAAGATGACATTCTCAATGAATGTGCTTATCGAGCTTCGAAAAGTATGGTCCATTGACCAAGCTTCTGTCATATTACAACTAATACAACTGCCGGCCTCGCCCCCCTCCTCCTTCAATTCGAGCCTTTCGTGATCACGAATAAATCCACGCCATTGCAGCGGATAAATCTGGTGAGTACAATAAGTCTCATATCTACGTATTTTCCCTCTGAAATAGCCTTTCGCGCTTTGCAGGATATTTGGTCGAGTATGTTCGTCCGATCGTTGATTACGAGGCGAGGACGCGACGCGGGTATAAAGCTAGCCAGTTCGTGTTTTATCTCCCTTATCACCTTTTCCGCGGATACCCACCTTCTGCCATACCTATCAGATCGATTATGGCTTCTACCCGCCCAAAAATAAAGCCCACTCAACGCGTTAACGCTCGTGCCTCTGAGACTACTCAGCACGTCCTCAAGGAACGCGTCGTTGTCACCACCGCCACCACCTCCGCGTCTCGCGGTGCTTCCAACGATGGAGCCGCCCGCAAGTCGCTCTTCTCAAAGATCAAGCTGGTCGTTGCTCCTCCTTCTAAGATACTTCGCCATAGTGGCGGTGAGTAGCCTCGTCGTTGAGAACGCGTCTTGTCGCTGACTTGCGACGTCACGCCCAGACGCGAAATTCACGCCTGCCATTTCTCGCGATATTCCCGCCCAGGAACATGCTAACAACAAGTCGGCATGCTCGAAGGATAAGGACGCGACTTGCCCTTTGAAGATCCCCCGCCTCAAGCGCGCTGCCGAGTACCAGGGCGTGTCAATCTTCACTAAGTTCAAACGCGTTATGGGAATATCCAAGATACCCTGTTTGGAGCGCGAAGATCAGCCCAACGTGCAAGGCGGCCCATCCCCCTCCATTCCATCTGCCGAAGTATCGGAGGCGATCCCTTTGCCGCATACGGTGACTCTTTCTACAACGATAAGCGCTCCAACATTGTCCCCGTCGCCATTCCCATATTGGCCACCAAGCCCGTGGCAGAAGACGCTGAGGTTGAAGCTTATCACCCTCCGGCTGCCGTAATCTTTCCTCCAGTCAGGCCTCTTAACATTGTCAAGAAGCAATCTGTCGTTCCAGCTCAACCCAATGCATCTACGCCTAGCTCGTTTATGGGCGAATATCTCACACCTCGCAAGCCTGTCGCGAGCTCGGGCCTTGACATTGTGCAAGTGCGAAAGGAAATCACGGACTTCCACCCAACTATTGCGTCGCGGGTGCTCGTTACCATACTATTCCTCACACCCGCGATGCTCGTAAGGCCATTCCTGCTATGGCGTCATCTGAGGCCGGCCAATTCATGCAAAATCACGACGTCGTCGAGGCCGAGTACATTTCCGAGTTGCCTCCAGCTTCAAGCGACGCTGTCCTTAGGCCACATACTCGACAATCAATGTTCTCCAAGATGAAACAAATTATTCGCAAATCAGCAAGGTCTGTCTTCAAGCCTGCTACATCGAGCAAAAATCGCGTGCCTGCAGCTCCTAATCATGGGCAGAGTCCTATTCGTCCTTCTGGTGAGTCTTTTCCGTTCCCGCTAAGCTTTGGTTCTTGACTCACCTTCTCATGTTTACAGTTGGACGCACGACTGCCTTTGTTGTCGATATCGCTCAAAGTGCCCCTTCTCCTGAAGAAAATACCACCCGCAAATTTACAATATTCCTCTCGCCGGCAAGGAAAGTCTACAGGCCCCGTGGATCTATCCCTCCTATCTCTGGCCTCATGATGCCCGACAAATGCAAATCAGCCCGTGAGTCCTTTACATTTCATCCTTCATACATGGATTATATCTCTCTCTTTCTTTAGATGGTATCTGCCAGCTACGTCGTCAAGGCAAGGCAACTGGACTGGTCTGCATTTGCTACAAGAAGTTCATGAAGTCTCGCCAAAAGTTCTCTAATTACGCTCCAGCCATCCTCTCGGACATCATTGAAGATAGACCTGTTACATTCTTCCCTCGTCGACGATCTTTTAATCTGAACGAGGGAGCTAGATATCTCCTCTCTTTATATCTGGATGACGAAGTCGACCTCTCCGCCCAAAACTTTTCGCGACCGGTTTCTGAATCTGGAATTTTTTCCGCTTCGTCTCCTTCGTCTCTCTTCGTGCCCAACGACCCTTTGATATGTCTCTCTCCTTCTATCTCTGTCTCTTCGTCTTCTTCTGTCTGCACTCTGGACCAATCTCTTGATCATGTACTGTCTCCACTGGAAACTGATTTTCTCTCAGCCTCGGACAACTCTCTTGCCAATGTATCACCTCGTCTCGAGGACTCTTTTGACTCTGTTCCTCTCTCTGTTTCGGAAAACGATATCGAACCTGTAACTTCCTTGACGGAAGATCTTGAATCTCTTTCTCCTTTTCTATCAATCTCGGACGAAAATTTAGAATCTGTTGTTTATCATTCTCCTTCTTACTCTGTCTTGGATGATTATTTTGACAATACTTCTCTCTCCTCTTCTCCATCTCTCTTATCTTTGACTGATTCTCCCGAATCTATTACTCCTCCTGTTGAAGGCCTCACTGACGGGGCCACTGATTCTCCAGATTCGGTTGCCATTTCTTCGGAATATCATACTGCCAGCGATGTTTCTATCCTGGATACACCCCCTGGTAGTCTCAGACCCTTTGCATTCGACGCCAAAGCACTTTCAAAAAAGACCAACCGCTCAGCAAGAATTCTGCCTTCTACCTCTTTGGGCTTGGGAATTATCAACATCAATGACAACGAATATTTCTGTCCTACTGCCATTGGACATGAAATAACTGTGGATTCTATTGAAGAATGCAGTCTTGGCGCTCCCGTTATGAAGCCTGATTCCTCTCGTCCCCTGAGGTGTCATGTCCCATCAGTCAACACTCCTGCTTCCTCGTCAACATCCTCCATTCTGGATGAATCCAATGGCTCAGTAACGACACGCTCCCAGGATAGTGGAGATCCCCTTTCTTCTTTGGAAAACACCCCTACTGCTTCCTCCATCGCATCTGTTGGTGTTGAGGATTCTCGCTCTCGTCGCGTTGCTACCTATGGACGCCGCTTGCCAATTGGAGATGCCCCCTCAATTCCGTCACGTCGGCTCGCCATCTACGGCAGTGTCTTTCCTCATACATCTTCGCCTTTTGATGCCCTCAATCGTCCTGCTATGCACAATGAGACGATACAACGCCCTGGCTTCGACTCCAGGACTATGATGGCTCCCACCCCTGCGACTCTCCATGAGCGCAGTGCCAATGCTCAATATGCTGTCTCTCAGCGCACCAGGAGGCACCATCTGACTGCTCCACTTCCTGTCTGAACTGGATGCTCGCTATTATCCTTCATAATTTACAAAAAAATAATCTTTCACACTTCATTTTCCTTGTCTGTCTTCACTATCGTCATTCTTCTCTGTTTTGGTTGCGTAGTGCTCTTCGGAGCCTGGGTAGTAAGCGCTTACTACCCACGCTCCGAGGAGTACTTAAGTTATATGCTATTTATTCGAATATCTTGAACATAATCTCTTGCTCGCGCTTTCATTTCTTCACTCGCTACCTTCATCTCCGTTACCGGACAATATCACATTTTTTCTCTCCTGCTCTTTCGAGCCCAACCGCCACATTTCATCTCCACCAGCTTCAATAATTTCTTTCACAACTTCTGGCGTGGTTTCCAGTGTGCGACATCCGTCGCGATTTAAGCAACCTTTTACTCATTATCGTTTCTTCGCTCCTCTGGCATGGTTTGGATACCATGTCAGTTGACTTGCAAGAGGGTATTTTGATCGTTGCGGCCCGGTGAGATATTGAACACCATGGCCACCTCAAATGAAAGTGGCTTGAAAGATCCCGACTCCTTCACATTGCCTTCACATGGCTATAATTGAGTTATTCGTTTCTGCATCTTGGTCAGCTACAGGATGTACAATAGGCCGATCGTCTTAAATATGATCTCTTCTTTCAAATAGAAGCTTTCCCATCTTGCTCCCCAACCCCTCACACTGAGGACACAAGCTGCAAAGTCGAACACCGAAAACCTGTAACACTGACAAAGAATCAGTATGGCCGAAAGAAAAGCAAAAATGCCTTACGGTGACTATCTGATCATTCCTGTGTCTATATCGATCAATTGACTTCTTGGACCGTAGTCCGCCTCGGAAACTCTGGCTTGAAAGTTTCCAAGATCATCCTCGGTACCATGCAGTACGGAAGCTCTGATTGGCAAAAATGGGTGCTCGGAGAAGAGGAAGCTATCAAGCACATTAAATATGCGTTGGTGCCCTTTCAAAATTTCGTGAATCCACTGACTATATGCTGTCAATTGTCTAGCTATGATGCGGGAATACAAACATTTGATACTGCTGATGTTAGTTACAGTCTTCTATGCTTTGGGACTGAATATTATTCTCCTATAGGTGTACTCTAATGGCCTTTCTGAGATAATCTTGGGGAAAGCAATCAAACAGCTCAATCTGCCAAGAGACGAAATTGTTGTTATGACGAAAGTAAGGAAACCTTTTCCTCCCAGTCGTGGCACATCCTTACAAGTAAACGTATATTCCTTTGAAATCAGCTGTACAACGTAGTCGCAAGAGAATATGGAACAAATCTTATTATAGCGGCAACAAATCCAGACGAAATGGGATATGTTAATCAGAGAGGCTTAAGTCGTAAGGTACGCACCCATTCCCGTATAAATTCTGGGTGTGTCGAATACTGATATGAATTTTCTGCAGCATATATTCCAAGCAATTAAACATAGCCTCGAACGTCTTCAACTGGATTATGTGGATGTGTTACAATGTAGGATTCCCTTCCTTTGGCTTATTGAATTTATCTCACCTCTGACTTAAATTTCAAGGCCACAGATTTGATAATAATACACCTATTGAAGAGACAGTACGCACTGATCTTCAAAGTAAGGAGGTCAAGATGTTAAATCGCTCTTCCACAGATGCAAGCGCTCCACGATGTTGTAAAGGCGGGATACGTCCGTTATATTGGAATGAGCTCTTGTTGGGCCTGGCAATGTAAGTCGGCCCCGTCTAACTTCGTAACTAACAGATATTTGACAAAGCCTTCCATCTCACAGTCCATGCTATGCAAAGTACACATCTTCCATTCCTTACTTCTTTTTCAGAAACTGACTGTGCAACCTTAATAATAATAGACTATGCTATTCAGAATAGGTTGACTCCGTTTATCTCAATGCAGAATCACCACAATCTTCTCTATAGAGAAGAAGAGCGGGAGATGTTCCCTACCATCAAGGTTGGCTCTGATATAATTCGCTATCTTGTACTACCATGATTCTCATAGATTATCTTAGCATTTTGGCGTTGGATGCATCCCTTGGTCACCTCTTGCTCGTGGGATGCTGACCAGGCCCTTGGATGGTGATAAAACTCAGCGCGGCTCTACAGACTTGTGAGAAACCATACAATGGTCTATTTACTCTTCTCTAAACATTTCCAGCTTCATAGGGAGGTATTCAGAAGCTTCAGGGACGCCAGACATCCTCAAAAGGTACTTGAACTTTCATACCGGGGTCGAAAATTTTACAACTGAAGCATTCATAGGGTCGAAGAACTTGCTAAGAAAAAAGATGTCAGCATGGCTCAGATCTCTATTGCTTGGAGCTTGCATAACGATGGTTCGTCAATTCTTGAATAATATTAATTTTTCGTTGTTGACCATTTCATCATTGACATTAGGAGTTACTGCTCCGATCGTTGGCACCACGAGTCTGAAGAATTTGGAGGATATCATTGGTAAGTTCCTGTCTTCATCAGTCTGGGTTCGCTAATTTCTCGTTGAAGGGGGAGTACATATTTCTCTGACGCCCGAAGAGATTAAATTTTTGGAAGAGCCATACAAGCCTCAGAGCGTTATAGGACATGCTTGATCAGGGATGCCTGTCTTTCAATACAAAAACTGAATACTGGAATGTCCTCTATAAAGAAGAAATAAACTGTTCTATACGAAGAAGAAATAAAATGGAAATAAATTGTTTGTAAATTGTCCTCCTCAATTTATCTAATTCATTGAAATTGATCGGGTTTAAATATTATTTACTCTAGTCCAATGATACCGGCCAAGGCTCGAAGTCACATGCGAATATCCCCACACTGGTCCGAACCGTGTGGATGACCCTCCATTGCGCTGGTCCGCCGCGCAATTATCTGACGCCACGCTGAGCTGGTCCGCCGCTCACTGCGAGTCTGCGTCACCATTAATAGAAAGTATTTCCCCCAATGGCTCAATTTTGGGCCGGCATGTGCAAGGGGTGTGCAAAAAAAATCTCAGATATATGAGGTCGAAAAGTTTGGTTAAGGCAAATTTGGTCCCCCCTCCCCCTTTACCCACTTTAAAAAAGGAAATAAATCACATGTTTTGATTGCATCATTACTTAAAATAGATAATATATGACAAACAAACAAGCCCCAAGAGCAATGCATAGTGGGTTTGACCCATGGTACAGTGGGTATGGGAACAGGTTGGACATTCATAATCTAAATATGAGCAAAAGGCTACACTATATATTATATATTGAGACTCTATAATAAGAGCTCTATAGAATTAGGCCCATTCTATATTATTTACTTGAGAATTGCTTAACAGAATCATTCAAGGTAAAATCATATACACAAATTTTTACCTATGAAGCTTGGATTAAGATTGCTAGGTAGTAGACAAGGTGAAAAAACCTTAAGCACTAGTAAAATACATATAAACATTGATTCAGCTATTTTTGGACTTAGATGTTTCTCTTCAAAGATGACACTGACTTATAAATTTTGATTTTCTTTATATTCAGAACCAAATAGAGACTCTAAGGGCATTATACTGGGTTATATAGACTAACTTAAACACCTAATATCTTGTATATAATTGACAGGTGTCTTAAACATCATATTTTGACTGCTAAGCATATAAATAAATGCAGATATGCCCACCTGAGCAGAGATTTTGTCTACAAAAAAAAGTTTGGTTAAGGCCTCATGAAGGCACCCCCCCTCCCTACCCCATATGCCGGATTTTGCTGCTGCACACCCCTTGGGCATGTGACTCATCTAAGAGGAAGGGTATTTAAGACAAACTGACTCAAGCCAGGTTTGTTTTTCTCTTCCAACTTCCTCTACTCGCCCCTTTGCAGAGGCTCGCTATTTCTCTCGAATCATTTAAACTTCGTTCATCGTTTCACTCAAGCTTAAACTTTCCAAATGAGTTATGAATCTTCTTTCGCCCAAAGCGTCCCCGTTACCGAAGGAACCATCAACCCCGGAGGTAACGGATCAAGGGTTGAGAGAGTCCCGAACCCCGAGCCTATTACTCAGGCTGTCCAATCCCGTGGAAGAGACGGAAGAAATGGAGAAGACTTACCGCCAATCGACATTCGACTCATCAATGACATCAACAAGTGTCTCGACAAATTTCGGGAAGGGAAGGTCTCGAAGACGAGAGCCATTGCATTCATCACATCAAAGCTCGATTTCTCAGATAGCGAAGACGCCCAGTACTCTCAAAAGGAAGCGGCTCTCAACGAATTCCTTGGAATCATTGAATCAACCGAACGCCAAGCCGCTGACGCCGCCAGACGAGGAGCCCACGCCGCAGCCAGCATCATTCGACCGGCGCCTACACAAGCGCCCGAGTCTCCTCGAGCGCCTGCAACCGCTATCGACCAAGAAGTTGAATCCCTTCTCGAAGGTATTTCAGCGTCGAAGAAGCGAGCCAAACCAGACGACGAAGACTCTGATGGAGAGAGTGGAGGGAATGGATCTGATGGAGAAGGACAGTCGAACAAGAAACAGAAGCTGTTTGAGCGCGACATGCCGTGGTTCAAACGTGAACTTACCGCACGACAACACTCCAATCCCAGCTGCGCCGAGACGAGACGAATCTTGGGACTCCTCGGAAATGATGTCGGAACAGTTAAGCGATGGATCCAACAGTCAACCGCTGCACCGCCAGGTTTCCCCAGCTCCGAGTGGGAAAACATTATCCGAGGAAACGCCATCGACCTCGACAAGGTGTTCTCTGCATTGCACCTCGTCGCGCCTACTAAGGAGAACATTGGCCGCGTGGGATCGACTACGATCAGTCTCGGGGATACTGAACCACTGCGGCGAATCCAGTCGAGCGGAGACTGGTTTGCCGCCTGGAGAGAAGCCGCGAAAGCGACCGCGTTTGTCTTCCCGCATCGACATGACGAACTCTGGGACTACGGAGACTACATCTGTCGTGAATTCTCAGCCAAGATGTCGTCCTCTCACCGAAAAATCATCTTGTACGACGCAGCAGTCCGAAACATGGTCGGAGGCGGGCAGAGCATCCTCCTCACCGAACGCGACAAGTTCATGCATGTCTACTCGGCTATCATCCCGGCAGACGGAATCCAGTCCGATGTCAGTCGATCAGGGGGATCAACTTCTCGAACCGGATCACGAAATCGCGGATCAGACGTCTGCAAACGGTTCAACGCTTCCACGTGCCCCGACGGAACGTCCTGCAAGTACAGGCACATCTGCCGCCGCTGCAAGAGACAGGGACACGGACAGCACGAGTGCGACGGTGGAAAGGAAGGAGAAGGAAAGACTAGCACGCGGGCTTAGGCCCAAATTCCTTCGACATAATTTGTGGGCTGCTGGCGACTACCCTACTGCTCACTCTGTTGCCGATTGGACCGAGACAGCAGCACCACTTCCTTCCCCCCCGCAGAGCGAGCTCGACGACCCTGTAGTTTCGAAAACAATTAGAGATAATCCACATTTGTTCAAAATTGTTACCCCAATCAACGTAGACCGTTTCGAAGAATTGTTACATGACCACCCCAACCCTGCGTTCGTGGCGTCTGTCTGTCGTGGCCTCCGCGAGGGCTTCTGGCCTTGGGCCGATACCCACAAGGATGGTTACCCAGTCACCCACGATGCCTCTAAGCCACCGCCTCGCGACCCACGCGAAGCTGAGTTCTTAGAGTCTCAACGCCAAGAAGAGATCGCTAAAGGACGTTTTTCCCCTTCCTTTGGTCCTGATCTCTTGCCTGGTATGTACAGCATGCCGATACATGCTGTACCTAAGCCAAACTCCTCTGACCTCCGTATGGTGACGGATCAGAGCGCGGGTGAATTTTCTCTCAACTCTATGATTCCTCGCGAAGAAATTTCCGGTTATCCGCTTGACAACATGAAGCGTTTGGGCGAACTCCTCCTCCACATCCGCAAAACCGAAGGGGATGGCCGCCTGATCATGGTCAAATCCGACGTCGCCGAAGCTTATCGCTTGATGCCCATGCATCCATACTGGCAGATCAAGCAAGTGAATACTATTAACGGGTCTCGCAACGTTGATAGAAATAACGCTTTCGGCGGGCGAGCCTCGGGCTGCATATGGATCGCCTTCAACGGGCTGGTAACTTGGATTGCCATCCACGTCAAGGGTCTCATTTGGTTATGCGTCTATTCCGATGATTCGTTCATGCCCGAATGGAGCGACCGCATCACCTGGGAACCTAGCTTGCAGAAGGAATTGCCATCCAGTCAAGCTCAGCTCCTCGCGCTATGGCGGGAACTCGGTATCCCTTATAAAGAAAAGAAACAAATATCTGGTTCTCCGCTGACAATTATTGGCATTGATGTCGACCCCAATGCCATGACATTGACTTTGCCACAGAAGGCCAGAGATGATCTATTGGAGGAGATTTCCGATTTCTGCAGCCTACCAGATGGTTCCCGTGGTGTCAAGCACACTTTGTGTCGTTGGCAGTGCCTCGCCGGCTGGCTCAACTGGGCGTTTAATGTTTTCCCCCTACTACGACCTTGCCTTAACAACTTCTACCCAAAAATAGCCGGCAAGGATGCCCCCAACCAGACCATTTGGACGAACACAGCAGTGCGACGTGATTTGGAATGGGCGGCTGACCACATTCGCGTTTCCGACGGGATTCATTTGTTACGAGCCTTAGACTGGGGAATTGACGAGGCTGACGTTATAATTCTTTGCGACGCCTGCCTCGAAGGTATGGGCTTTTGGTACCCAGCCTTTGACGCAGGATTCTACGCCCCCGTACCTGCTGACACGAATGGTGAATTTATTTCCATCTACGAAGCGCTTTGCGTTCTGTCAGCACTCGACCACGTCGCTTCCCTTTCTCCAAACCCCAGTCGCATTATTATTTTTACCGACAACTCAAACACAGTTGACATGTTCGCTTCCCTTCGCGCCCAACCGCAATACAACGAGATCTTGAAAGCATCGGTGGATATTCGCTTATCCAAAGGCCATCAACTCCGTGTCCTGCATATTCCTGGAGAGCGCAATGACGTTGCTGACGCCATTTCTCGTCGAGAATTTGCGCGCGCTCTTCTCATTCGACCCCAACTCACTTTCAACGTTTTTGAACCCCCTCGAGTTACGCTGGGGGCAATCAAAAAATGATCATTTCGTCTGGTGTGCGTTCCAGGCAACGCAAGCGTGACGCCTGGACGCGCGAGCGCTTAGTTCATGAGCGCGCAATCTCTCTCGGTCAAGCAATTGACACTGGTACTTGGAAGAACTATGGATCAGCCCTGAACTCCTACCTCGACTTCATACGCCTGCATGACTTTCCCGTTGACCCAACACCCGACACCCTATCCTTCTACGCCGTATGGAAATCCGACCACCTCAAGCCAAAGTCCGTAAACTCGTACCTCTCTGGAATTTGCCAACAATTAGAGCCTTATTTTCCCGATGTTCGCACCAACCGCAATTCGCAACTGGTTCATCGTACCATGCAAGGTTGTATGCGTCGTCATGGATCTCCCACAATTCGGAAGCACGCGCTCACCATCCGTGATTTGGAGTCAGTGGTTGAGCGATACGCAACTTCGACAAATCATGACGACCTTTTATTTGTGGCGATGATTCTAACAGGTTTCTTCGCCTTGATGCGGTTGGGCGAAATGGCATATTCCGACGATACGACTTTACGAAATCCTCGAAAGGTTACCACACGCGCGTCCGTCAAGATCGAAGGAGACATATTTCAATTCTTCCTTCCGAGTCACAAAGCAGATAAATTCTACGAGGGCAACATCGTCATGGTTCGCCGCAACCTGCTGAAAGCCGATCCTTTCTCTGCTTTCCTCAAATACTTAACATCTCGCGACCGCCTGTTTCCTTTCAACTCCGCTTTATGGCTGACGAGCCGGGGCCAGGTTCCCACTCGTTCATTCTTTATGCGGCGCATCAGATCGTTCTTTGAGAAAGACATCGGTGGTCATTCCATGCGCGCAGGCGGTGCAACATTCATGGCCGAGTGTGCTTGTCCTCCGTCCCTAATTCAAGCTGCTGGCCGGTGGACGTCCGAGGCTTTCCAAGTCTACATCAGAAAAATCCCGTTCTTCTCCAAGCATTATTGTTCGCCCGCGACAAGCGTCAGGAGGCCTATGTCCATTCGTCTTGACTTCACTTCCTCACATCTCTTCGTTCATCTTCTGGCCCTATTTATTTTATTCCACTACCCATCTTTATTTTCCTCGTCTATTTTTTTCTTCCATCATTTCATTTCATTTTCTCAAGTTTAAAAAAAAAAAAAAAAAAAAAAAACCATTTATCATTTTTCCAATAGGGCTTTTAGCCGTACCGTACAGTCAAGACGAATAATATTCGCGGGGTGTCTGGCGCAGAGCCGACACCTTGCCATTTTCGGCCTACATCCTGATCGCGCATCAATCCATCAAACATGGATTCCCAGCATTCGCCTCTGCAAACGCAAGAGCCTAGGTAAAATTGGTCGGGTTTAAATATTATTTACTCTAGTCCAATGATACCGGCCAAGGCTCGAAGTCACATGCGAATATCCCCACACTGGTCCGAACCGTGTGGATGACCCTCCATTGCGCTGGTCCGCCGCGCAATTATCTGACGCCACGCTGAGCTGGTCCGCCGCTCACTGCGAGTCTGCGTCACCATTAATAGAAAGTATTTCCCCCAATGGCTCAATTTTGGGCCGGCATGTGACTCATCTAAGAGGAAGGGTATTTAAGACAAACTGACTCAAGCCAGGTTTGTTTTTCTCTTCCAACTTCCTCTACTCGCCCCTTTGCAGAGGCTCGCTATTTCTCTCGAATCACCCTCCCTCCTCAACCCCTGATGCATTCAAATTTTCGACTCATTCATTTTCTTTATTTACACTTACATACACCTTATGTACTGTCTTGTATGCCGTACCGTACAGTCAAGACGAATAATATTCGCGGGGTGTCAAGACGAATAATATTCGCGGGGTGTCTGGCGCAGAGCCGACACCTTGCCATTTTCGGCCTACATCCTGATCGCGCATCAATCCATCAAACATGGATTCCAGCATTCGCCTCTGCAAACGCAAGAGCCTAGGTAAAATTGGAAATGCCACGGTACGAGCCCTCCTGAGCGTCCCAAATTTAGACACCGAACCTGTAATGTCATATGCTACCCAGGGTTTGTAACAGCAAGCCCACAAACCCATACATAAACTAACATCATAGTTTTGTGAGGGGTGATTATCAACAAGTCGCCACTATCGGTGACCCACGCAGCTCCATCATCTCCTGGAGGCTGCTAATCGCTAGGTTTTCGACGCCGACGGGGCAAGGCTAGTCAGTATGCAGGATATAGATGGTTATCGAAGATTTAGAGGCGGAAGTATCTAGTGAGTGTATACTATTCTCGAAGACGGAGGATATAGTTCTCACAGCTTCTCAACAGTGATAGTCCCAGTCATTTGCAGTGGCCGGTCAGTTTCTCCAGACTGTCGCCTCCACGGGGCAGAGCAGAGACGGCCGTGGAGTACAGCTCCCTGTCCTTTGAACCCGGAATGCGACGAGCGAATAGAGGATACCCAGAGGAGGATATCCGTTGTCACTATCGAGATTTACCAACAAATATAACAGGAAGAAGCTTTGTGAGTCCTCTCTCCATGTGTCCTTACGCTAGAAAGATTTAAATCCATTATGTTTCTTGTTGGTTTCTCGCGCTCATGGCATTCTTTTCATTCAATTCAATAGGATGAAGTATTCGCCAGCCTCGCCAGCCGCCTAAGTCCCGTAGCTGAACCCAGAACCCCTTCCCTCGTATATGATGACCCCTCGTCATCGCCATCGAGCCTTGCGTCCCCAATATCCTACACCCACAGCCTCTCCCGCGATGCATCTCCACCTACCAGTCCGGGCCAGCCCATGTCGAAAGCACGAAAGAGGAGCTTCGCAGAGATAGAAGAAGACAGCTTGGTTTCTGCAACGCAGGCCCTGGGAATCCGGTCGACGAGCAGGCGACTTTCATTGGATGTCCAAGTCGAGAGCGATATCGACGAGCCGCCGCTGATCCAGGTGGAAGCGCCACCGGAAGACGCCCGCGACGCTTCACCAGAGCTATCGGAGCCATCAGCACAAATGCTAGGACCACGAAGTACGATGCAGCAGTTATTAGAAGCAGCCGAACTTCAACGGCTCGATACATCTTATATCGAGAAAAGCAAAAAGCCCTTAGAGGAAGAAGAGCACGCAGCCGAAAAAATGCCCTCTCCTGTGCCCAATATGCGTTCTATCGCTCCAAATCCCTCGGCCGCACCATTAGAGCCGCACCCCAGCAAGCAGTCCAAGCAGGCCAAGGTGTTTCTATGCACCCAATGCGACAAGACCTTCACGCGGCAGTACGACTTGGGGAGGCATATCAAGAGCAAGCACGAGGTGCAGACCACGGCCGTCGTGCGCACGCGGACGTGCCCGGTGTGCTACCAGACGCTCTCGCGCTCCGACGCATTCCGCAGACACTATAAAATTGTTCCGAAGTCCTGTGCGAGGCTGGCGAAGCTGCTTGGCAAGCCAATACCGCCACCGCAGCCCGAGAGTTTGTATAAGTTGTGTTGGCTTGGGAAGCCGCCGCTGCCCGAAATGCCGCCGCATGCAAGGCCTTCTGCGTGATCTGAATGGAGCGGAGACGAGGTCTTCGTTATAGTTGCGTCCTGAGGCCACTTCATCTCCGACGCTGTATTTTTATGTATGTTTTCTGTGTTTCTTTTTTCTTTTTTTAGCTGGCTCTCCGTTTATGGGTGGCACAGTACAATGTTCGAAATGCTTTCGTGGCTTTAAATGTGTTTTGCTTTTTATCATGTACATATTTGTAGTATATATGGATTCTACAGCTGAAGATATTCAGCCTCGTAACCCAGGAATCGGGAGAGCTCACATGTATGACGGTCAGTCAGGTGGTTAAGTAACTTCTGCGATCTGAGTCCAATGCGGTATCAGTATTTCGAAGAAATGCTAGTTGTGATGGAACATGTCATATTCGAGATAACTTTCATAAAATCATAGAATCGATCTCGCTAGCTATGAGTTCCACAAGAATTGAAGAAGCCGTGAGTGGAATTGGAGATAAAATGTACAGTGGACAGCGTGAGATTAGCTAATTAGAAAACACACAGAAAGGAGATGGAAGAGAAGATATGCAATATTTTCGAATGGCAGTTTTGTTTGAATCGGAGAGTTTCATCTGCCATCCTGGGGCCATGCGAGGACGATGGCAGGATTATGATCTGCGTCACTCATTTTCGTGTAAGTGCCTATTGGAAGTGTTTAAAATAGGCTTTCTCCAAAGAGTCGAGGTATAGCACTTACTGTCCAAGAACCTTGTTCATTTTGAACATGTCGATTTGTCAACACCGAAGACGGCTCGTAGATTTACGTCGCACAGGATCTCGCGTTTGTTGTCGGGGTTTTGTAACTCATTTCCTTTAATATAGACCCAGAGTTGCTTCACCACTTGTGGTCGCGATAGCTTATCGACTTGGAGGAGCGCTGCTAATGGCTCGCTGGATGAAGATGTCAGCAATGAATGCCATGGTCCGAAAAGTGGTTAAAAGCTATCTTACCTCAGAGCGAACTCCTTTGCGAAGCCACCCTTGGCTCCTGTTCCTGCGGACTTTCTTGGTTTCTTCTTAGGACCGGAGTCACTATCGTCATCCGAATGCACGGTTGCTGCGCTCTTCTTCGCTCGCGCGCCCTTCTTTGTCCCGTTCGCCGCACCACGGCCTTTAGTTCCTGTCCGTGTAGAACGGCTGTTGATTTCACTGTCGAGTTTGCGGGCTAGCTCAGCATCGGTGAGCTCCCGACCGTTTTTCGCCTTCTTGGACTTCTTGGGCGGAGGCGTATTGTCGGCGGCATCGGCGTCGTCCCCCTGGTCGGGAACTTGATCACCGCCCTCCTGCTTTCGCTTACGTGACGGGGCTGGCTTCTCCTCCACGGCCGGTTCGCTGCTGCCATTTGTGGAAGCATCCGCGCCTTGTTCGCCGCTCACCTTCTCAAACACGCTAGCAATGACCATATCCACATCCTCCCTATTGTCCTTCATAAATTCTGCGGTCAGAGAAGGGTCGAGTTCGAGCAGCTGGCGCCTGACACGCTTCGCGCTAATGGTCGATAAATCCGTCCCGGGGGCGGAGAGAATCTGGTGGATCCGGGGTTCGAGCGAGGCAAAGTCAAACGCCATTGGAACGATAGATGGCCTGGTATATGTACAGAATAAGTTAAAAGGAGAGAAGGTGAGGGAGGATGGGTAGATGGGGTGGGTGTCCAGAAACTCCGTCCGAGATTGTAATGAATAAGGATACCACTCCAGCGCTGAGCGCGTATCGCATTCACTCCAACACGTGGTCACCCACTCACCAAGCACAGCCAAACATTCATGTAGACAAAATAGCTGAGCCCACCACCTCGCTTGAAATTTCCAAGGATTTGGTCTTGAAAAAGATACACCATTCTTGCTAGGCAAGTCTAATATGCATTTACAATAACTCAAATTAAACCTACACATTCACCGAAGAATAGCCCAATCATCCCGCGCAGGATCCCCAGGCGGGGGAACAGGCCTCCTCCATTACCATTCCCATTTCGGGGCTGGGCATTTTGGTTCTGGTTCCCGCCCTGACCTTGTTGCTCGCGCACCTCTCTCCGCATCCGCTCAACAATGCGTGTGCGGATGTAGAGCAGAACAGATATCACCAGACACAGGAGAACGAGGAGCATCGTCTCGCCGAACTCGTCGTAGTCTGCGTCCTCGCGGTTTCCTCTCGTCATGCCCTCGAAGTAATCCTCGGGACCGAATTCGCCTTCGCGTTCCTTTCGGCGTCCCGGCGATCTCTAGCCCACTGCAAAAGATCAATATTAGCTAAATGAAAGCATATTTCCTAGAGAATGAAAGAACCAACCTGAATAGGGTCTTCGTCGTCTCTCCTTCTCCCGTCCACAGCTTGTCCGTCTCGGCGTTTATTAAACTCTTCCTTAGCTTTGCCGAAATACCAAGGTCCATCTTCCTCCTCCCGGAAATATTCCTCTTCACGCTCTCGAGGACGTTCTTCTATGCCGCTATTCTGTTTACCCTCCTCAATTTGTCTTCCACGAGTAGGCTTGGCTACATCATTACAAGTCAAACCCAAATGTCAATACTGGCGATAAAAAAAATCGCGGTGAGCAAACCAACCTGTTTCGTCTTCATCTGGACCCCAGAGGTTGAGTCCACCAGTGCCACCAGTAAGGGTATGCCAGATGCTCCGTGCATATAGTTTTCCGAGCGACAAAATTACAGGAAGATACGCCTCCGAGTTCGTCTCGAGCGCCGAATCATAATGTCGTTTAGCCAGATGGAAATCCTATAAATTCACATCAACTCAACCACTATATCACATATGGAAATGAAGTTCAACGCATACCTGGGGCACACCAATGCCATTCTCGTACATCCACCCAAGGTTCCACATAGCGAGCGCGCTCATCTGGGTATCCGAGGCCGACTGGTAGTATCGGGCAGCCTTTTCGAGACGTGTTTGTTCTGGCTCGTCTGGGACGCCCAGCCCATGGTAGTAATAATCTCCTACTTTAACAAGGGCATCTATATTCCGCTGGCCAGCGGCGCGGATCCACTGGGTAAGTGCGAGCCTGGCCTGGTCCGTGGAAGTCGTCATGGGCGAGAACCTTGTAAGCCGCAAAATACTCTTGTCTTCATCAAATAAAACAAGAAACATATATAAGCACATGAGGTGTGAAGAAAAGGAGAGCCGGTGGACACATACCCTGATCTAAAACGTACGCCAAATTGTTCTGCGCGATCTCATTGCCGCGTTCAGCCGCCATCCACCACTTCAGCATAGCGACTTCCTTGCCCTGATCTGTCCCCGACATCCACGCAATCTCTGCGTCGCGCAGGAGATCGTCGTCCCAGACACCGCGCTCAGCGACGAGTTTGTAGAACGACACTGCCATCGCGCATGAGCTCGAGGCCACATGGCGCGGTACAGCTGGATTGGATGTTTGGGCTGACTGAATTTCTCCCAAGTAGTAGTATGCTTCAAATGGCGAGCCACTGCGAACGGCGGTCTCGAAGTAGGTGGTGGCAAGTCCGAGTTCGCCACGGTCTGTGGAGGAGGAAAAATAATTCATATTAGCAACTTATGTTTTTGAAGTGGAACGAAATCGGGCTTACAGTAATGGTATTTCCCGACGTTAACTTGCGCCTCTGCGAGCTCCTGACCAGCCGCAGCGTTAAAATGCGCCATCGCTTTCGCTATATCCGGCTTCACACCAAGTCCGTCTCTATACATGATGCCCATGCCATTATGCGCCTCCCGGTCGCCATGCTCCGCTGCTCTGTCAAACCATGCCTTGGCCAAAGCATAATCAACCTTGACGCCTTCTCCCCGAAGGTACATGCGCCCAATGTACGCCGCACTAGCCGCTGCAAACCCGACCGGCTTCTGTTCGTCCTTGGTCTGCATGGCGCTCGGTGGATCGTGCGGCCAGACTTGTCTTGCGATCAGGAGGAAGTACCGGCGCGCCGACTTGAAATTACGTGGGATGGCGCCGACGCCTTCACTTCCAGAAGCGATACCTCCAGCAGAAGGATATATACTGCCTTGATAGAAGATTTTCCCCAGTCGGAATGCGAATTCGATTTCGCCACGTTCGGCGTTGAACTATGAACATTAATGAGTAAAGTTAGAGTAGATGATCGGAGTGTAGAGGGATTGATATTTACTAGATAATATTCAAGAACGTCCTCCCAAGTCTCCCCGCAGCCCGGGCTATTCCTGCTTTGATGGCAGGTCTATGACTGTTAAGCCCAGTTGAGGCAACGCTCGCTCCTGGACCATAAATTCCACCAGCAAGGTCCGAGAGCCGCGTAGCCGTTTGTGGTAATGTACGACCTCCTGGAGGGCCGGACTCGAACTTTGCCATAGCTTAGATCATAGGGCGGCATCAGCATCTCGATCAACAACACAAAAGATGCAACACCCAAACCTTGTTCAGCTGCACTTCCATACCATGCCAGCGCGCTTTCGCAGTTTTCTGCAGTGCCGATGCCGGACCAATAACGGTAGCCCAGCGTCATTTGGGCGCCTTTGTCGCCTCCATTGGCAGCAAATGTGGCATAGAGCTGGGCTTTGCCTTGGTCTACTGGTACCACCCCTTGTACCCTGATGCATGGAAGAATGCTAGTTGCGCTTGAGATGTAGCATTTCCTGTATGGTATGCATGTGTTGAGAGTGAATGGTAAGCCAAATGTGGATCCATGACGAAGTGTGAAGTTGGAGGAAACTAAGGCAGAGTTAACAAAATGGTTATTATCTTTGATGAGAGGGGAGACCCACTAATGATACTTGAGCGAGAGTGAATAACGCATCCATGTTGCCCAATTCTGCGAGTGTTGCAGGAGGTCAATAACCTTTATAGCCTTTCCTCTGAGTTCCTCATCCTTCTTCTTTGTACCTAGCCCTAACGTCTCCGGGCTAAGCACACTGACAACGCGATTGACAGAGCTGTGGAGTTTGAGAATGATGCGAACAACGCTACCAATCGGGCCTTGACCTTGCAAGTTAGGAAGGAAGGAAGAAAATATGGATTTGGAATGTCCGTTTCCATTCGCAAGCGCGGGATCGAATGTGTGTTGTGGTGGATGGGCTCTCAGGGTTGTCAAGGTTGATATAGCTTGTTTGTAGGCGCGTACAGCTGGGATTAACAAGTCGTGAGCCCATGCCTGCTCGCAAAGAAATAGAGTCTCTACCTTCTGCTCCTTGGTCAAATTCAGGCTGTGGAGGTGCGGATCCCTAGAGATTATATTCAGCATTTTGCAGACCTACCAAATATTTTGCTGACTCACGGGTAGTACACCTGTAACAACCGCTGTACTATCTGACGATGTCGGCTGCAGACTTGAAGTCGTCGCGTCACCAAGAGCCTAAAAGTCCAAAATTACGGCTCAGCATCACACCTTCATAGTTCGCTGATGCTGGGCTCACATAGGTGGTTTCTGAGAAGGGTTCTTGTGGTGCTTGATCTTGTGCCGAGGAGATACTCGCTGCCAGTGCAATGAGGCCGAAGGCGAGCCAGGTGGCCTTCCGGGCACAGAGCCTGTTTTTGGATTCCATTTCCTAGCAATGTAAATGGCAGAAGTAGGATCAGTGTCGACTCATATCGCGCTGTGTAAGTGTAGGATAGAAAGTCAATTCGCGCGAACACTGAATTATCTGGGAGAGCCTGGGTCCCAATTCGACACGACACGCGCTGTCCACGTCAAGCACCACGTGTACCTATCTTATCAGATAACCGAGCGTTTATTTTCTGGGAATCGTTGCACTTGTCCGTCCGAAATCTAGAAACCGTCCGAAGGTGCTGGTATTTACTCGTTGCTTCAAGTTGAGGAGTATTGGCTATTTAGGCTGATAACCCGGAGCTATAAGCTTTGATAGGAAGCAATCTCCAACTCAAGATTGGAATGCATTGGAAGTTTGATTGAACTTCTTTATCGCACCTGGTTCATTATTGTTGATCTCGCAATAATATTCAGTCATCAAAATACCAGAAAATTGTAGGATACATCGCTGCATTCATATAGTTTCTGTACTTTCCACCGAAAGACTTTCCTGTCGAGAAAACCAACTGAAAAGCTGCTTTGCGAAGTGGCTGCTAGTTTCCTCAGACACGCTCTGATTCTTGATTCGCTCTAGAAAATTTGTGCGTGTTTCGGGGGATAAACCAGCGACTGAGACTCGCAGGTACATCCATAGGGACTCGTGGGTGGGGAAAGCAGTCACGAGTGATAGTGCATGATCTGCAGCTGCAAGCGTCGACGGCGTCAAATCGCTCCTCAGGTTGATTGTGAGCGACTCTATGCGTGTCAGATGTTCAATAAGGTTCTGGATTTGGAATAGCTGATGCATTGCAGAGTAATCGGAAACATGATGATTGACCCAATTTCGGAGACCCGTGTATGACTGTGTGATAATACCAAAGAATCCCCGTTTCGTGGCGGTATCTTCTGAGAAATGTATTGAAGCATAACAAATATTGATCATGAAATGCCATTGCGACCATCCATAATAATTGCGTGGATATGTTTCGCAAGTCCGTCGAATGACACCTAGTTCGTGCTGAACGGCGGCTGGGCTCATCCTCGGAAATATTTGCATCTCTTCGGAGCTTGCCCAATGTTGGATATATGGTAAATGTGCGGCAGATCCCATTATCCCGTATATTTGCCCAAAGCACCATCGGCGATGATCCCACATCATTGATTGCTTTCCACATTCTGGGATCCACAAGCAACAAGCTCCGTGAACAGGAGTTCCTTCGAAGCGTCTAATTGCCCGTCACGAATAAGCCGCTTGCG
This sequence comes from Pholiota molesta, assembly GCA_014925825.1. Lineage (NCBI taxonomy): Eukaryota > Fungi > Basidiomycota > Agaricomycetes > Agaricales > Strophariaceae > Pholiota > Pholiota molesta. Next base: position 1,043,760 of record JACGCK010000006.1, on the reverse strand, counting down.
AGCATTGAGAGCCGTTTGATGAGCAGGATTCAACAAGATGATAACGCTCGATGCTGCACTTGCTGTCCGAACATCCGAGGATCGCCATGACATATTTACTGCTGCCAAGTAAACAGCACAAAGGATCTTTTTGGGTACTCCGAGTTTCCTTCCACAAAGACAAAAGGAAAGAGAGGAGAGGGTTTTTCGACCTGGGGGCACTTCTATGTCTTCCCATTCCTTCAGACCACCAGGCAGAATCTCTATCGATGCCCTGGGTGGCGAATCGATAAGGATTGTCGACATTACAGATATTTTTGAACATACAGTGGGCCTTGAAGCAGATCAGACAGACATAGACCAGCCGCTTCCAATCAGACATTGGATATTCCGACAGTAGTCCAGAATAAAGAGAGCCTCAGTATGAAGTGAGCGCTGGGACAGCCAGATATGGTGGTACACGACACCGCGTTGTTTGTCTTTGTTTCTGCCAAATTTCCGAGTTGTAAAGCCGCCACTGACAAGCCACCTTGACTTATTATCGTTCTTTGTCGTTGAATGTTGGCGGCCTCTAGATTCGTAAGGCCATCTGCTGGTGTATTCCATCATCTGCGACCATCTCCCATCGTACGAGCAGCCCCTCGACCTCGAGGACTTTACGTCAACATGGCGGCAAAGCCATTGGACTTCAATGCTGGCCCTCTGGTATGGATTGATTGTGAAATGACGGGCCTCAATCCACGAAAGACAAAATTATAGAAATTGCGGTATGCACCAACCTTCCTCTCTATATCCTGAATGACAATGAATGACAGGTTCTGATAACTAATGGCAACCTTGATATTATGGATGAAGGGCTTGAATATGTCATTAAGACAGACAAGAATATTTAGATGGGTAAGTCGCGTGTTCGCCATCTACTATATTATATTCACGCGTCAGGAGGACATAGGATGGATGCTTGGTGTACAGAACAACACGGAAGAGTGCGTAAAGTTCCCAGCTTCCGAGTCAACAACCCCTGGTGGCAACGCTTATGACTGTCTAGTCAGGCCTGACCCAAGCATGTCTTGATTCCCCACATACGCTCGAATTCGTCGCGGAAAAGGTTCTTGACTATGTCAAGAAATGGATACCAACAGAAAGGATCGGTGTCTTAGCCGGAAACAGTGTCCATGCTGATCGCATGTTCTTAGTCGAACAAATGCCTAAAGTCATTGACCACCTTCACTACCGGTTCGTCATCTACTGGTAAATTTAATTCACTTTGACTTACATATGTATTTAGTATTGTCGGTACGTATATAAGACCTATGCTTCCGGCTCGTCGATAAATTACTCATTGAGTTAACAGATGTTTCTTCAATAAAGGTTTGCTTGCTTGCATTGAACCAGTGTGCTTTTACTGACAATTTCATTTATTATGAATAGGAAATATCCCGTCGTTGGTTTGCTCAGAAAGGGATTCCTCCGAGAACTGCTGAATCTAGCCACAGGTGAGCAGCGAGCAGGGTTCCTTCTGGAATTTATTAACCGACTTGCTATAGAGCGTTGGACGATATCCGCAGCTCGATCAGAGGTATGCAATTAATATTAAATTTCCCCATAAACGCTCTTATAATCCTGACAGAGCTACAATGGTACCGAAGCAACGTTTTTGTGTCTCCATTATCTCTCCAAAGCCACTCGCCTAAGAAAACCATTTCCTGATACTCCTCTTGGGTGGCTTTCTTTCAAAGCCCGATCCTCTCACTGGGATCCAACTGGGATCCAAGTTTAATCTCGTCGGATCGTCCGACAGATAGTGACACCATTAATTACTATTTAGGTCGCAGCGTTGGTGGTTATAAACTTTTCATTGGCCAAATGCAGAGAATAAGGATACAGTTGATTATTATGCTCAAGATATTGTTGAAAGCCAAATTAAAAGTCCCACAGAGTACCCTGGAGCGAGGTGAGTTAAACACAAAAGGGCAATATCGAAAGAACGTACGAATGCTGGGATCCCCGCCTCCTTGCACCCTTCCATCATTTCTCGATTCCCTTGGAAATTTGAGGTGATAAAGACAACTTCTGCATTCCACGACTTGTAGACATCTTTGATGAGTTTCAAGGTGTCCGGGCGGCCCCCTGCAACGAAAGTTAGAAGACAGGTACGTTACAACAACAAACAATTCTCGAACCCCTTGCTTTCGAGTCCCATAACGTACACGTTCGGGGCCCAAGTGCTTGCTGATAAGATTTGATATTGTTGGGCCAAATGTTTTCTCTTGATCTGAACCTATCCAGATAAGATACCTGAAAATCGGTTTAGTGTCTGAACTCTGCCTGGCATTGCAGCTAATTCCGGTAAGTACTCACCAATCAGGACTCTTTTTATTATGAGAATAATCGGTCAGCGCTTGTCGTTGACTGTAGTCAGCACACAAGAATATCTTACCTGCAGACAAGTAGACAGAGCTGCGCCAAGCCCAGTCCCGGTACAAACTCGGATGCCGCGCTTGTATAGAGTCGATGTATTAGACACTCCTGCGAACTAAGTGGAAATATTTAGACATGTGGCTGGCTTCTGGCTTGGAAAGTGTATACCTTTAACTGCCGTGTCCACAGGTGAGTCGGAGGGTCATCGACAAGAGATTGAGTAAAATCCCCCTGGACTCCGCATATGAGATAGTGTTCTTTGGCGTGAACTCCTTCCCTGATATGGATCATCAGTATAATTCCTAATTGAGGCCGATATATCAAGGTCGCAGACACATACGAGATAATTCCAAAGGCGTGGTACTCCATGATAGAACTTCGGCTAATCCTCGCCAGGAGGCCCTGTTGCATACCACGTTCAAAGCGGATGATAGCGACTTTCGGTGATGGCTGCACTCTATAAGTCAGTCACTGGGCCAGAAGGGAAACTGCTTCGCATACAATTTCGATATCGACTTTGACTTCTCTTATCGTTAACCACGGGATTATCACGCTGTTGGAGAAAGAAGGTTAGATAATAGAATATTCTAGCACCTTATTTTCTGCTCACAATACAGTCATTCCGAATGCAAACCAGAAATCTTGCTGCCGGACTATATGGAACCCATCAGGGTTCCAGGCATGAGTTTGAAGGTCGTAACTGTCGCCGAGAACAACGAATATCCAAGCTAAGAAGGTTAATACAAGGTGCTGACAATCAGAGAGGAATATTAGCTTACTGGACAAAAGACCTAACCTAATTCGTGGAAAAGATATCAGCACGATTGTCGTATTTTCTTTGTCGTGGAACGCACCATCCCATAAACCGATGGTGCCGCTCAAAAACACTACGAATGCCGTCAGAAGATACACGATTTTTCTTTGCGAGTGAACCGACTTGTGATGAGTATTCCGCACCCACGGAAATGCAGACACAATAGAGACGCCCACGACAAGGTTCGTGAGAACACCCGTCACCAGAACGGCGTCGTGATTATTTTTATGGTTAATTAATATGGTCGCCACTCGGAATATCAGCCAAAGAAATCCAGATGTAGCACATCCAGAATGTATTCCGCCGAGGTGTTGTAGGACGGATGTGCAGCCAAGACGAAAACTTAAAGGGGTCCACTTCAAGACTTTTAGCGCCCGTTGACCACAGTCCCAAATTAGATATGATGCTCACCTTAGCGAACAGGGTGTTGACTATGAGATAAAGAAAACGCCCGAAAAGCTCGTTCCTCATAAGAATAGCGACCAGCAAATTTCCCAGAACAAACGCTCCAGTATAATTCCGTGGGTATTTCCAGACATCGGCGATGGCTAAACCGAGCCCAACTAAGTTGAATGACATAACAACGGCGAAGAATTTTCTACAAGGGAGAGACGTCAAGACGACCTATATAAGGCCCCGATTTAAAATCCATACATACCGGTAGGTATTGAACCACAGCTGAAACCGCACCCATCGCCTTGCTCTCTTTTTCAAGGCCTTCTTAGGCGGGATAGATAAAACAACTCTGGAGGTGGCCCGAGGCGGATTTGGGGAGACCTTCTCCGATGGGAACTTGGGACTGGAAACGATTTCTAGGGCGGGCAGCGAGGCCAATGTATCCGCCGCACGCACCGATGATGCCGAGTGGACCACGGGGAAGGAGACGGCCACTGGGTACTGATCCGGAATGCCCTTCTCCGCGTCGTCTATGGTGTTTGTGGACATTATGATAAAAAAGAGGTGAAGAGTAACACGGCAGTCCCTTGATAAATAGTGCTATGCCTATAAGGTTTATTCTCTCCTCCCGGTCCTAAAGCGTCAGCTTCTCGGTATAGGTAAAGCAGAGAAATCTCCGACGTGGATGAGCGGAATCGTTCCACCGAGGTGATGGCGAGCGGTCGCAATATCGCGTGGGGAAGATGTTTGTTTTCTATACTTGAACCCTCGATGCGGGCGAATATTGCCATGTGTGACACCAGATATGTATATGCGGGAAATAGTCAATGATAATATAAAAAGGCCTTTGAAGCCGGCTTCTAGTACAGCCTGGATTACTCTCTGCATTCAATTAAACGCGTGCAATCTTTAATTAACACAGAATCTCAGGAGACACAGGGCTACTTACAGGTATTTGGATCCAGAAGGTATCAGGCAATCCCCTTTATTTACTTGAAGATCGCCGTATACTTTTCGAGAACTGTTGGGGTGATCGTTGGGGAAATTGAGACCGGGTAGCTCGGGCGAGTTGGACTGCGAATGACTGGTCATTGGGGAGGGATCGGAGGGAAATGTAAGACCTGGGAAGCTCGGGCGAGTTAGACTGCTAGATGACTTGCTGTATACCAGTAAAACTATTCAAAAGCCAGCAGGTGGGATTATAGAGCTTTTCAAGGCGTTTCTTAGCGTTATCATGTACGACTCATAGACAAATTGGAGAGAGCAGACGACTAGCCATAGACACCTCTTCATGTGAATGTTTGAAAACGCTCATCCACTTCTGTGGCGGGTATTCCGGCTACGAAAGTGGCATCTTCGATTTCCATAATGGGTTCAAGTTTGCTCGCAGCCAGCTCTCAGCCCACCCGGCGGTCGCACGTTGGCTCTCTTGCTGCGACTATATAGTTGAGAGCAGCTGGATCATCTCGGGTGTGCATGGACAAGGTAATCCGACTCCTGTCTTTCACAACATGCCTCTTTATCTGCGATAAGCTGGGTGCTGCGCTCAAGAAAGTGATGGCATGTCAAATCTCAATTTGAGCGTGGTTTTTCGCACTGTAGGTCTATTTTGATGATATACGTTGATTGGTGTAGAAACAGAGACTGACTTTTAGCTTGCTCGTGGGCGGCGTCGAAGCGTGGAAAAGATCTATTGTAAGGGTGCTTGTTCCGCGACGACGTCATCTTTCACGGCCAGTGGCACTTCAACAAAGTTGAACAAACCCCCATATGCCTCTCGGAATCCATCAATTCTGGCTGACGTTCGTCGAGATCTTGGTATTATTTAACTTTACCAGACAGCCACAAATGCCGAGCAATACTCGCACAACGTCGGTCGTGGGTTACCACATCTATTTTTCGTGACTGCTACGATCACAATGGTCAGGAGGGATTCAGCACGGAACTCTTGTGGGAATACGGCGCTCACACACCCGAATGCTTGGAAAATGTCCGAGGGTTCAGTTATGACATACCCCACTGCTTGAGTGGCGGGGCCGTAAAATGTCGGCGCCTTCACGGATAATTGCACGATTTCTCCCTGGAGTTGCATTGTTATCAGATTTTCCATTCAAGAGAAGTAGAGTTCAGAATTGCCGCATACTTTATTCTTGGGTGAGCCGAAGGGACATTGTAGCGCAGATAAGGTTAGTCGCACCCTTTGATGGCATCGATTAAGTACTTATGGTGAATTGAACGGTGTGGACGGCAAGCGCCCTCAGAAACATGTAACAACCATTGGGAGTTCTGGTACAACACAATGGTGACTTGCTTCTATGCCAGACGACTGGAAAGGAAGATCGAGGCGTGATCCTGTCTGCAGTCATTCCGAAGCTATTGACTGAATGAAGGGTTGTCTAATGAATAGCATGTTCTTCCTTTGTCGGCATCTATTGAATGAGTGTTGGCCATGGATAGCGAGCTAGTGGGACAAGAGTGCAGACCTAGACTGACTACCAGAACACTGTTCGCCAGAGTCATTTTATGAGATCAAGAATCAAGATTGGATCAAGAAGGCTTCAGATATATCACGAGGACCATGGAGAGACGACTATCGGAATCAAGTGTGTAGAGTGCGCAGAGGTAAGAGGCCTGGTAGTTCACCAGATATGTTAACATTGAAGACGGCTCTCCGAGGAGTCGAGACTCACTCGCACCCAGGGCCCAGAACGGAGAACGTCGCGTCCAGCGAGCTGGACAGTGGAAAGCAACCAGAAAACTTAAATCATTAATAATGGTCAGTGATCGTGATCACATGGTGGTCCTCAAGTTCATTTTGCACGTGACCTTAAATAGGCGCCCGTGCCCTGATTTGTGTTGGTGTCGTTCGTAGTTCAAGCCCATCTTGGGCTCTAGCAATCCACTGCTTTCAGGTGAGTCACGGTCACTCATGTTACGAATCGTTTGAACACAAGAAACGCTGAACGATGTAACCATGTTATTTAGGAATTGAAAACATTTATAAAGGTAAGCCATATTACTCCTTGGCTTACATATACATTTCTTCATCTTATCCCCAGTAGTCTCCTCTAATCTGATTCTTGTCCCACCCATTTTTTTGGACGAGGCCCGCAAATTGGGAGAAAACGCGGCAAAGTTTGCGAATGAGAATATTGAACGCCTCGCTTCCGAGAATGTCTCCATCGTTAAAGAAATCCAGGAGTTCAATGCGACATGGACACATGTAGTCACCGCCGTGGGTGAATTGCATTCCTTGTTGAATCCTGATTCCCTCTTGGAGCGACAAGGCCTGGTTGAAGACTTTGCCACTTACTTCAGCACAAATATGGAGAAAGTTCTAGAAGCATTACGACCTGAACTCGAAGCGCCTAGATCCAAAAACCAATCCGAGTGCTATACGCAACAAGAAGCCGTCATAAACAAGATCCTCGATGCCACTGAGGATGTACTGGTGGAAGCTTGCGATTTTGTTAATATTTCCCACATCTCTGAAGAACAAATTCGCGAGAAGTTTGGACAGATCAAGCCGCATATACGACATGCTGCTGTTATCATTGGCATGTACAATCCCGCCCATCTTAGTGATTTTATGCTAATGGTTGAAATGACATTAGTATGCCTTCCAGAAGATCACCCTTACATCACAAGGGCCCTCATCTTGACTGCTGCCATACCTATTCTACTTAATTCTAAGTGGATTAGCCTGAGGATCCTGCGCATTATTTTGAGATTATTTGGATTTGGTTCAGCAGGCCCACGTAAAGGTTTGTTCTTGGTCGAAATTTATACATAACCTATTACTCATTAATGGTTCTGGTGGTAGGCTCTCTTGCTGCTTTGGTCCAAAGCTACTTCTTCCGTGGCAACATTCCCGTAAACAGCTGGTTCTCCGTGCTTCAAAGAGCAGGAATGGCTTGGATGTTTTGAGCGCTCTATTGCTTGCTGAAGACCCACATTCAGTATAAACTCAGCATCACTGGCACTTTATCGGTCATCTTTCTCTTGTTGTTTTGTAATATTTCTTTATTGGTCTTGACATGTTCGTCGAATTCAATCTTGCTGTCTCTTCTATCCAAATTATGATTTCTGCGCTTCTACTATCAATTACTTACCTTGAGATAAATAGCCCTCGCCCCGGGGCAATGCATGAGCCAATGCAAAAATCTTGGCCATGTCCTGCCTCGGGTCTTAGTTTCCTCGACTCGTCGCTTCCGATGGGATGGCCTAGTACAGCCTAGTACACGTCGCTACACATCGTCAGCATAGTACTATGTCGCCAGTAAGCAGAAACTGCTTACTCGCTTCAATTGCACTTCGACACAAGCCCATCTCGCCCTGTCTTTTAGAAATCTTGATACTCCTCTTGTACGAGTATATAGCGTACCGCATTGATAATTTAATGTTCACGACTTCGCCGGTCGGCTCGTTCTGTACAGTAAGTACATGAGCCTTGCATGTTGATTGCATGAGCAACTTGAACTTGAAGGAAGGTGTGCGTGACGTCACATCGACATGCCAAACTTTCTTTTTCGCGACTTAGCGGCGCGCAGGCTGTACAGGCCAGGCTCTTTTAAACTTGAACTCGACTGACCAGACACTCATCGCTAGCTTCAACGCGGCGACGACGCGAAAGAAAGTCACAAAATGGCAGGACTAGGACGCCTCTCTGCCTTAAGACACATACCACAGTTCTTGCTTTTCCTATTTGTGTCTGTCTCCGTGATATACACCACCAATTTGTTCTTCCTCACTCCTCTTTCCGCGTTCCTCGGAAGCTTTTTGGATTTTCTAGTATCTAGGCATTCTACTGAGGCTTCAAGGAATGGGCTTGATTCTACTCAGACCAAAAGTGGCGACTTCAGCTCTGACCTCGCGCGGCCTGCATTCTCTATGTTATCGAACCACACATGGAAAACGCGTTCAACTTCGATGTTTCAATGGACTTCGAGTGAATTCACACTGAACCACGGCCTTGGTCATACTCAGCCTATCTTTGTAGATGAAACTACGGTGCTTTCGAAGGCTTTTGCGACTTCTATGCGTCCGTCCAACGTCATGCCGTATTTCTACCGTGCCAGAGGCTCTTTCGATGGCGATGATATCACCATCACTACACTTATTACTAGCAACCGTTTTAACGTGTTCGTGCGTCTGGTGGAAAAGTACAGAGGTTCACTTGTTGCTCTCTTCTGTCCTGTTCTGTCTTTGGCTCACTATCATGGTTTATTTCGCTCAGGGCCTGTATCAGTCACCGTCCATATCAGAGACGTGCCCGAACACATCCAAGAAGTGCTCGAGTCTTTGCGCGAAATGTACACCTCTTCAACTCTAATGATGACCTTTGTCGACGTGCACCTAGTTATCGACTCATTTGACCGCCAATTCAACACTTGGCGCAACGTTGCGCGCCTTTTCGCACGTACTGACTTTGTCATGATGCTCGACATCGACTTCTATCCGTGCACGGACTTCCGCTTTGTGATCAAGCGAAGCTCGACCATCTCTGATAAACTGTACGCTGGACGCGCCGCTCTCGTTGTCCCTGCGTTCGAGTATGTGGATTTCCATGAAGGCACGAACTATGAGGCCTTCCCGACTAAGAAAACTGTCCGTCTGCCCTTTCGTGCTCTACAATAAATAACGAATTATCTACATTCAGGAACTACTACGCCTGGTAAAACAGCAGCGCATCAACATGTTTCATGCATTTTGGGGCCCTGGCCACAACGCCTCCGACTATCAGCGCTTCTACGGAGCGCCTTCAGGAGAGGTCTACAAAGTAACGCGATATCAATCGGCTTATGAGCCCTATGTTATCGTCAAAAAGGATGGCCCTCCATGGTAAGCGCCCATGTTTAATCAGTCTGCTATGGATCTCCTACCTCCCCTTTTGCCAGGTGCGATGAGAGATTTGTCGGTTACGGTGGGAACAAAGCCGCATGTCTCTTTGAAATGTACCTAGCCGGTATATCTTTCTATGTCTTGTCCGATCATTTCATCATCCACCAAAATCACCTTTACGAAGAATCGGCTCGGAAAATTGAAGTTCGCTTCTCATTGCCTCTCTTTATATGTCAGTTCATCATCATTTCTGATTCTTCCTAGCGCAAGTACAATCGCAAGATATATTCCGATTTCAAGGAAGAAACATGTCTCCGGTAAGTTTGGCGCCCAACATATGGACAAAAGACTGATTTGCTTGACAGTTATTTGAAGAGATATCATGATGATCCGCTGCTTGATAGAGACTTGGCGGAAAACGCGTTGAGTGAATGCAAAAAAATCAAGTCTCTTACGCGAGCATTTTCAAAGGCAAGTGTATTGCGCCTTCTTGCATGCTCATTGATTTGACCATAAGCGTTTCTAATAGTACTTTCCATGATAATATATGCAGCTCGCTTCAAAAATTCTGGACATTCTATTATCAAAGTCATGGTCTCTTCTTGACCATTTAACAATGAGAATTGGCTCTCTTTACAAACCGAATGATAATTTAACATCTACTAAGTACCCTTGATTCTGAACTTCTGAACATATGTTACATTACTACCTTCCATCGCAAGTTGCGCTCATCTAATCTTTACGTTACCCTGAGCCTTGATGGCAACTATAAATACGCCACCCCTATCGCACCAACCAGCGCCAGCGCCTCTTGATTCTGAAGGCGTTCTGGGAGTCAGGTGGACTTGAACCGTGCGGGATAAAGAGCATCTCTACCACTTAGTTCCGGCCGGCAGAAATAGACATTCGCGCAGAACGGTCCGGAAGCCCTGACGGAAAGCCTCAACTGTTGAGCCCGGGTGTTGCGGGCATTTGCATCCTTCGTTTCTCTGTCAGACGAGCTATGGGTCAGCGCATTTTCAGCCATAAAAGCCGCATACATCCGAATTCCGCTGTGCTCCAACTTTGCTCCCCGAACTTGCGTTGTGGCAGCTACTTAAGCCGGCCGGTCTCTTAGTCCCCTGCATCTTTACCACCCCTGACCGTCTCTCTCTTGACATGGCACCACGTATACTGATATGCAGTAAGTACTGAGTCTCTATTGCCGCAGCGAGACGGATATATTATACGGGACTTAGGCCAAATCGTGTGGGCACACGATGATGTGAAGCGCCTACTGGGAGACATCGCCGAGGTGGTCGTAAGTGCTTTTTATCGACATCTTTGCTTTGGCATTGATCTGACCATTTCTTTTAGTACGTCAACTCTCCAGATCGTAGAAGCTTTCTCGCAGAATTCGGCCCAGGCGGAAAATACGAGAACACTGTAGGGATCTACAGGGAGAATGAATCTGCAAAACAGCTAGGGGTCTTTGATAAGGCGCTTATCGATGGACTGCCATCATCGGTGCGTGGATAGCGCACAATGGGGCTGGCTATGACCCAGTGGACGTGCATGCTTGCAAAGCCCGCGGTATGTTATAAGCTCTCCGTTACCCAAAACACCTAATTTACAGGCGGAATATTAGGCATTTATCTATCGAATACACCGGGGGCTGTAGATGACGCCACGGCTACAACAGCTCTATACTTGGTCATCTCGACGCTTCGACAGTACTCTTTGGCCGAGCGCTCCCTCCGCGAATTGAAATGGAAGCCCAAAGCATAAGCAAGAGACACACGACGTGACGGACAAGACGCTCGCCATCCTCGGGCTTGGAGGCATCGGCACGCGCCTCGCCGTCCTCGCGCATGCGTTCCCGATGCGGGTCATCTACCACTCGCGGAATAAAACCCCGACGCGCCTGATTACTGCGAATACTTTGAGAATGTGGATGAGATGCTGGCGCAGACGGATGTGCTGAGCGTACACGTCCCTCTACGGCAAGATACCGTCGGCTTTGTGGGGGAAAGATGATCAGGGCTTTGAAACCAGGCGCTATCATCGTTAACACTGCACGCGGAAAGGTTATCGACGAGGAGGCGATGATTAAGGCCTTGGAAGACGGACATGTTAGTGCTTCTTTTTTCTTCAGGCGGATTCGGATCTGATAAAACACACAGCTCGCAGCTGTTGGCTTGGACGTCTTCCCAAATGAGCCCGAGGTCAACCCCAGGCTCCTTGAGTTCCCCCAAGTGACACTTTGCCACATATGGGAACAGAAAATCAAGACACGCAGCGCAAGATGGAAGTACGCGCCTTATCCAACCTGCGCGATTTCTTGATCACGGGCAAAGGCAAAGATCTCGTTCCGGAGTTCAAGAACGACTCAGCCAAGGTAAAGCAGAAACTGTAGTGGAACTGTATCAGGAGCGCTAATGCAACCTCGACGACCCGAAGAAGTGAACGGACACAGTGGATCTACGTATACCTTGGATATCCATGGTTAATATTCAATATCCGCAATGCTAATGTATCAGACCTTCATTGTACTTACATATATTGACTTTATCTACATATTTATCACGGACAGCTTCCTTGAGCAGGTTTTAAAGTAAGACGAACACGAGGCAACCTCGAGGCGCGGGCAACTCACTGGCTTATATACAAACCTCAAGCCTCAGTGTCTATCGAATCCTGATGTCAACCATAACAAACGGAAGTGTGCCTGCAGCCCAATCCACTGCGCCGACGACGCCCCTCGACATCTTCCAAGATGACCCTCATGAAGTTACGCGGCAGAATATGACAGATGTCCTAGAGACCTGGGGTTATCTGTGGGTTGATTATTTGTGGATGCGCAGCGCAGGCAATAACCACTAGCGATATGAAGAAACGAAGGCTTTGCGGTGTTACAGGAATACACTGACCAATTCATTGATCTTCCGGTGCAACCTGTAAGCGACAAACAGAAGGGCTGAATACGGTGAATTGACACGACACAATAGCGCACAACCCAGGAAGAGATCCATGCTATAAGTCAAGAGATCGACGCCCATGGCCGAAGGATGAGCGAAGAAATCAGCGGCCTCCAAAGCTTATTTGAAGCCACCGTCCAACGAGAAATTCCAGAGTCGATAAGGTGCGTCCGAGATGGCTCATAGCAGGCGTATTGAATCAGATACTGAAGATTTTCAGGAGCAAGAGCGTGTCGGCAGATTGGGCCAGGCTCATCCGAAATGAAATATCAAAGCAGGTCAAGGAGCAAGTCGACGAACAGATTACGGAGCATCTGCCGCAGAGTCTGCAGGAGCAGGCTGATGAGAGTCGGCGGCAATTGGCAGGGATCAAGATATCGCTGCAAAATTCGTGAGTGTATCCACTCCACTAGCATTGACACTAAGATAACCTCGTTCGTTGATGAATTATCCTCGCAGCAGGCAAGGATGGCGAACTCATTTATCGGACGATGAACCTCAACGACCCTCTTGCCGTAATCCTGACATCTGACGGCAATGCCAGTCGATTTTACCCTCCAAATACACGAAGCTTATTTGGATACGACCGTAAGCGTAGCTTCCATTGCACCATTACAAGGGCTGTACTGATTATATGCGGTTAGTGAAATCTGCCCAAGCATTGAACAAGGACTATCAACTCACAGAAACGGATGATTTGTTTATGAACTTCCAACAATTCTTGCGACACATCGGTGAGGTGTAGCGCAAGAACTTTGTTGGCCGTTTACTGACAATCCCTTGTCCTGAAATAGGCACTGCAGTTGAGGTGGCCGTCTCACCCTGGTGAACGGCCTTCCTGACTGAAAAGAAAATTGTAGCTTCAGCCAGTGTTGTATAAAATATACCACCGGATACATTCTGTTGATCAGAAAGCTATCATAAGAACGTTCATCAACGTCCGAAAACAAGAGACAACGCGATAACTCACCATAGAACATGCGAAAATATGGGTTCGTAAGAATCCTTGTGAGCGCGATATCGACGTCGGTTGGGAGTACCTTTTCCCCGAGTCAAGTGCAACATGTGAGAATGGTACATGGTTCCTGGAAAATCCTTAGCAGTTACACAAGCAGTAAAGATAGGTTCGACTTCGATTGTGGGCTTCGGAGACGCATTAGATCAGATTCATCAGAACGTATCACAACGGAATGTAAATGCCTTGGACTATAAATAAAGTACTTGACATTCAATATTTGACAATTCTGAGAGCCCGTCACCATTGCTGCAGGTGTTAAAATATGACTTCCAAGAGCCCGTGTTTAAATATCCGCCTATTGGATGTTATTCGGCCAACAGTCAGTAAGTAATGGCATGAATCGTTGTGGCGCATACGAACTTGTTACACCTGAGGTTTGAGCAAAGTGAACGAAAGCGACACCATCAAACCGGGATGATGATATTCGGTACAAGAGATAAAAGCAAGAAGACGATGGTTTCATCGATGGCGTCTGGCGTTTGCGAAATCGCCATTCAAAAGCCTTCGTGATTCGGCCTTGAACAAAAGCCGTCTGCTGTCATCATTGACTTGACTAGATATGTTCTGATATCCCCGGAGACATAACAATACGATACAGATAAATCGATAACTGGTCGTGTGCGGGAAACGATAGTGCCCGAACGGGCTGGTACAGAGCGATAGACAATAATCAATGCATGCCACTAGATTAGAGTCGGCGGTCAGGTCAAATATACGAGTAACAGATGATACATATGCCAATGCTGATATGTCGTTCCCCCATCACGACGATGTTTAGTACGGAACGCGAAAGTGGCAAAGGGGATGTCAAGGCTGCCAACAATTGGCCTTCGACAACGATGTTATCAAGGTTGTATGTCATAATGTCCTTGATATGGGCTCAACAGCCTCCGCCCATTCAGAGTGTGATGCGGATCAAAGGAGGAGAAGAAGTCTTGCGTGCGAGCGCTGAACGCATACATATCTTAGATTAGCCAGAGATTAGCTCCTGTAAAAAGGTCGGGCATCGTGATTCAGTTACCCTGCCTGCCACTTCTACAAGGCTCTTTTAAAGCCTGCTAAGTACATAGCAGCAATGTCATCCATCCACTCGAATCACTCACAGCCGTCAAGCATCCGCGTAATGGCTTCGAGAGACTCCCCCGTAAAATCGAACATGAATCGCTGACCGACCTCAGCCATTCGAGCAATATGTTCGCGGCAGGGATCGGAGAGGTGCTGCAGGCGTTCATTGCGAGTACCAACCCCCCCAACACGAAGCCAGTAATGGTGGAATTCTCGAACCGCGTCATGGCTATAGGAAGGGGGCGATTGTCAGCTATGAACGGCAGGGTGAGTTCAGGAGTTCTTAACGCCAGCAGCGTTTCTGATAACGATCCAGAACGCCTCTTGTACTTGAAGAGCAAATTTGGGCTGCTTAATGGCACAACGGCGCTCTATCTGCAGGCGACGTTTGATGCTGAGGAAGTGAAGTTTGTCGAGGTGGACGTGGATTCATGGGAGGAGCTGGTGGGGCATATGCGGAGGCTGCGATTATTGCATGACAGGGAAATAACACACAATCTGCGACAACTGCGCCACCTGGGCGCCCGCCGCTGAGCACTGTGCTGAATTGAGCTTCATGAGTTGGATAGAACTATGCCGAGATATCGAGTCTGTCTTAATGAGAATGAGATAGCCGCATCGCGCATTCCAGAGTTTCATTACAAGGCAGATGAAGGGTCGGGAGGAGCACCGATTTGCCGGGGAATAAATGTGGAACAGCACGTGCTATAGTGGAGGCATTCTTGGCAATGCATCGAGCCTGCCTTTCAACTCCTACCGTTGTCGCTCACCGTTCCCCTCAGAATGGCGGTAAGTAGCTTGGTTTCTTGTCCTTTTTCGTCGCTCAGTTACGTTCTCTAGCTCGAGGCCTCGCCGTTGGCGCAAGTTCAGATGGCCTATCAGCGCCTCACACACTCCGAACTCGTCCTCTTTCTCAAAGTGCGCAACCTGCCAACTATCGGCACCGACGCAGAATTAGCCTCGCGCCTTTCCAACCATGACCTCCACACGTATCATTTCCCCGCCGAGCTTGATCACGCCTCGACATCTTCGCCAACGCTATCGGCCAGCCAGCGCCAGTCTATGACCCCGGACCTGCCTGTCGAGATTCTCATCGATATTATGGAACATGTGGGCGACTGGGAGCTGGCACAGGCTGTAGGCATCCCCACATCACTACCGCAACCTCTAGATTGGACTCGCGCCACCCGTACGGACCGCGCGGTCATAACAGGTCATCTTCCCCTCATCCGGAAAGCAAAGCCCAGTTCGGAAAACCCCCTGACAAAAACAGGTGCCACCGTCGCTGTCCGATTCGGCTACGTCAACGTCCTCGAATATTTCCTCTCGCAACATCATAAAATGTTCCTCGACGTCTTCGAGGACGACCTCATCCCCATTAAAGCATCACGGCACGGTCGCCTGAACGTTCTTTCGTGGTGGAAGCACGGCTTCGAGCAGCACCCCGATCTCATCCCCCCGCCGAAACGAGGCTCCGTGGCCGAGGCCGTCGACCGCGCCTCCCGGAACGGACACGTCGACTCCCTAGATTGGTGGCTCAACTGCGGCCACCAATTCGAATACACCGAGGCGGCGCTCGAGTACGCGAGCGCCAAGAACCAGATGGCGGTGCTCGACTGGTGGAAACGGCAGCACGAGACGCGCGCGCTGCCGCTCAAGCTCGGCCGCGTGATGGACATGGCGAGCACCGCGGGGAACGTCGACGTGCTCGAGTGGTGGGCGCGCTCGCAGCTCGATCCCAAGTACGATCGGCATGCGCTGCAGCATGCGAGCTGCCACGGCAAGGTCGAGGTGCTGCAGTGGTGGCTCGGCAGCGGCCTCACCCTTGTTTTGATCAGGAGGCGCTGACGGGCGCCACGCGGCATAATAGGCCTGAGGTCTCGAGTGGTGGGATAAGTCGGGGCTTGCTATTCAATACCGGATGTGTGATATTGAGGAGGCGCTGGAGGAGTCGATTATTCCTGGAGATGCTGCACGAGAATGGTGGAAAAAGAAGGGTGTTGATTTTAATGCCAATGACAAGGAGTGGATGAAGCTGCAAAATCTAAATTGATAGTGCTTTCATTCTTTCGTATATGCTTTCTGGATCATTTGCTCTGGTTTCAGGTCTTGGTTTCATTTTAGGTACATCACCTACATCTTTCCCCACTTTTACTGTACTATAAGTATTATCTTCCATTCATTGCAATCTTGTTACATATATCACATTGCTTCAAACATGACACGCTTTCCATTATCTTGTGCACTGAAATTGATCTGAATGTGGGAAGTATCTATATGTATCGACAAGAAGGCTGAATGTGAAGAAGAGCGGGATGAGTGCCACTGATCAACTTCAATGAAATGCATGTATATTTATAGTGCACAACTATTCTAATGTCGCCTACTTAGATACTTGTTGTGTATTACGAGAGTGCTTCGCGGTCTTCTCTGCTCCCATGAGTTGTTGTCCCCTTGTAGAATGCAGGAGCAAAAGTGACATTATTCGAATCACGCAGTCGGAGATGACGAACAAATGCATTGGAGTCCAGTTGTATATCGCCCGACAACCATTTTCGCACCAGTTTGCCACCCTCCCCAGACCCGCGGAGCGCCGGCGGCAGTATATAAACATAGACGGGCACCGTGTTCGAGCATGAATCGAACGCGTTGAGGGTGAACGCGAAGTGGGTGAGATTGGGCATATAATCCAAGGGTACTTTGTGAACGCCAGCGGGAATGTTGTTGGCCGATACACCGATCCCCGGCGCCTGGGCATGGGTCGGGTTTGACCACAATGTGAAATGCGTAAGTTGGCGGAGGAATGAGTGGCCGGCTTCAGTCGCCACCATCCCGTTCCACCTCAGATGCTCGTTCCCAGCGATAGTGACGCGTTTGCAGTTCCACCCCGACGGGTGAACCGAAGATATGAATCTTCCGTCTAAAACTTCATGCAATAGATGCATAGAATTTTTTGTAAGGCCAATGTCATAGGCATTGATGAAGATGGGTGAGAGAAGGCTGTAGTTGCGGTAGCTATCTTTATGTTGATTTAGAACGGGTTCGAAGCACTCCGAGCTCCAGATACGGCGGACATATCTCCTGTAGTCGATTTTGAGGGTCGAATTGGTGGCCGCGAAATGATTTTGCTGCTCAAGGGTATCGAGGAATAAATCAAGGGACTGCTGCGTCCTGAAGACAACAGTGTGAAGGAGGTGTGGCATGATCGCATGGCGGACATTGTGGGACACGCGCGCAAGGATGCATGCGGTGGTATATACAACGGCGTCGGAACTCTTTTGAGTACAATGGGCGCTGGGCGATGCTGCCAGGCGAAGAATTTCAAGAGCCAGCTCGAGAGGGAGATGTGACAGGGCAAAGTGCTTCCGCATGGTAAGGAACGAAGAACGGTCGACGGACACTAACATGCGCCCCCTCTTATAAGAACACACACAAAAAAGGCCGAAGCAATGAGAAGCGCAGACGCTTAGGGCCAATAATTGTCCACGCTTACGACAGTCGCTAGTGGGAGGAGAAGATCCCAGAACTATGCCACTGTAGAGTGTACGGCGAACGGGTGAAAGGGAGTGGAGACAACAATTGGCGTTTCTGTCAATGGGGAAAGGCCGGCTATGCCAAGTTATAAAGAGAACAATCTATAATGCTTACCCGGCAGAGGCGATTGAAAGGGGGGAAGTTCACAATATCGCCGAGTTGCTTGATTTCACAGCTTTTGTTTCGAAAAGAAGGCTATTATTGTAAGTTGTTGGTCGTATATAATCTGTGGGCATGGCTCGTGTAATTTGCTGTGGGATTACTCTGCCAGATATTTTGATTGCGTTAATACTCTGACAGAGGTCATCGCAAGGTTGACGTCAGAAAACAAGAGTTTGTCATACCTGAGAAGGAAGCGCAGGCACATAAGTGCATTTTGCTTCTGGGCGGCTGTCCTTGACGAAGAGGCTACCGTAACCCGGCGCTGTAGCTTATTTGCCACTCGAAGTATACTGCCACTAGATACAGGCCCGTTGGCAAGAGAGGTTTGTTGCGTTACGGCTGTCCCTGTTGACAGAATACCTCGCTCGATAGACACATGACAGCCATAGAACAAAAGATAAGGGAATAGCGCCCAAGTTGGAATCCACGACGATGTCGATTTGGGATACTTACAAGTTACAATGAACGTCAAGCGCAAAAAGTCACAGCGTCTCCGGCCTCACGCGCCGTATTGAATCCCAGGAGCCGAGCCGAAAATCCGCATCACTGCCCGCCGCCGCTCGGGACCTGCAATTTCAAGTTGAACAGTATTGTCTGTCCATCCATCCAACAATACGATCCATATACTCTTACAACGAGGAAGTTGCAAGCATCGATAACTTCACAGGTCAATCAAAGCGCATTCCCATTGTCCCAAAAACAACAAGTTTGCAGCTTGATGGAAGGTTGGATTCGCTTGCTACTGACGTTCTTTGGACGTTCTAATAATGTTCACTTCAGGTCATATGTACCAGTCACGCAATCTTCTGCAAGCCATGGCGATTTCTCAGACTTCAATCCAAATGCCGGATAGTTATTATCCGTTTCTTCTGTCATATAAGAATAGGACCTTGGGACAGACCTCCTAGATAACATACGAATTCTTCTCACTTGTGCACTTTTACCAGCAATCAAACATGACTGACGCCTCTGCTGCAAAGCCAAACGCCAAAGTGCCCTATGGTATGCCGTTTTCCAACCCATTCCTCCTTTTCATTTCGCTGATGCATAAGATCGCGTAGTCCGTTTAGGCAATTCGGGTCTCAAGATTTCCAAAATCATTCTCGGGACGATGCAATATGGAAGTCCTGAGTGGCAAGATTGGGTCTTAGGTGAAGAGGAGGCTATTAAGCATATCAAAGCGGCGTAAGGGGTTTTTATCTTATCTTCATTCCATATATATGCACCATCTAATCATTCCGACGACTTCAATAGATACGATGCTGGTATCCAGTCATTCGATACAGCCAATGTACATTTCACCATCATGAAAGGTGCTACCGTCGCTAATGTTTGAATTTCCAGGTTTACTCCAATGGCCTCTCTGAGGTGATCCTAGGGAAGGCTATCAAAGAATTGAAGCTTCCGCGCGACGAAATCGTTATCATGACCAAGGTGAACTTAGGCATTAGGCGAAGATAGCAGTCCTTTACCCATTAATTCGATTTAGCTCCATGGCACAGTCGCTCGTGAATATGGTACGATGTTCTTTGGCACCGGCATCAACCCCGACGATGTTGGCTATATTAACCAGCACGGCTCAGTCGCAAGGTTCATACCTCGATATCCGTTTCTTTTAATTGCTGAAGCAGGGTTCCAGCACATCTTTGAATCTGTCAAGCACAGTCTGGAGCGCCTACAACTCGATTACTTGACCTCCTCCAATGTCGGTTTTCCTTGGATTTTCCTGATCTTCGTCCTTCTGATCCTGTTATTGAATACTTAGGCCATCGATTTGACTACGAAACCCCATCGAGGAGACGGTAAGAATATATGCGATCCCAGTTATCTTATCAAAGTGCAGTATTAAGGTTATTTATCACGCAGATGCAAGCCCTCCATGACATTGTTCAAGCAGGCTATGTACGTTACATCGGAATGAGCTCCTGTTACGCTTACCAGTGTAAGCTATTTCTCTTGAGTTTTTGTATGTTTACTAAGGATCTTTGTTTAGTCCATGCCATGCAAAGTTTGTGACCATGTCTAAGACTATATGCAGCACAAAAACTAATAGTTTCAATGCTCAGACTACGCTATCAACAACAAACTCACTCCTTTCATCTCCATGCAAAATCATTACAATGTTTTATACCGCGAGGAGGAGCGAGAAGTTTTTCCTACACTCAAGGTATGCTTCGTCTCTGTCCATTAGTGCCTATAAATGACGATTGATCTCCCATATATTAGCATTTCGGAGTTGGCTCCATCCCATGGTCCCCGCTCGCTCGAGGTTTGGTAACCCGACCTCTCACAGAGAAAACAAAGCGCGGAGACAGCGATTGGTAGTATTAATGATACCTTCTAGTTATGATCTCCATATTGATGGAATATACAGGGCCATAAAAAGGTATTTCGAAGCCCCAGGTACCGAGGGAATCTTGTCCAGGTATATTTGATACATAGCTTCTTTGTGGCCAGTGATCTAACTACCTACTCGGTCTCAGAGTTGAAGAAATTGCCAAAAAGCGAGATATCAGTATGGCTCAAGTTGGAATCGCTTGGGTCCTTTCAAAAGACGGTTTGTCTAGCGCTCTGATAATTGACATAGAATAATAATACTAAGGGCACGATTTCAGGAGTTTCTGCTCCCATTGTCGGAACCACTAGTCTGAAAAACTTGGAAGATATCATAGGTGAGTACTTTTGATTTTGAGTCCGATTTCTGACCTTTTTCAATGCTGAAACTGCAATTCCCTTTTCAGCTGGTGTTCATGTCAAGCTGACAGAAGAGGAGATCAAGTACATCGAGGAGCCGTACAAGCCCACGAATATCTTTGGCCACCAGTGATCCAACGTCGATCTGTGCCTTAAATAACGATTTTCGTGTATCCATTGCAGGAAAGCTACTTCTGAAGATCGTGTATTTTGATACTATGTAACGTTTCTAAAGCCCATTTTTGTTGTACATAAATTTGACATAAATAAAGTGCAAGACCAGTATCATTGTTTGTCGCATCTTCGCAGCCATAGCTACATATGCGATTCGGTTTATGATTAGTAGTGAGTATTATCCTGGATTCCACACTCTCGTGAAGACTAGCACATTATAAACGGTGTATTTGAGTGTAGCGAAGAGGAATAAAGATAAAATACAAAAGCACACACCCAACCAACCCTCATTTCCGAATTCCCATCCTGCACACCAAAGATGCTCAAGAAATAGAGGTAATATACACTAAGGCGAACAAGAAAACAATATCATAGTGGATCGAGCACATCACTCCCAATCGCTATCACCATCCTCCTCTGTCTCTGCACTCTTCTTCTCCGCCACCGCCTCCACGGGCCCCGCAGGCGCATCCCCGGCAACGCTCTGCGACGCTGACACGAGGTCAAAACTATCAGAGCTGCCTACACGCCCAGGTCTGCTGCTGCTCTGACCAGTGTTTTGCACTGGCACATCGAGCGTTTGCGTCGGGACTTTACTCGTGGTAGTCGGTGCATCCTCGTCCTCGTCCTCGTCTTCCCAGCTGAAGTCTTCGTCGGTGTCTGCCGTACCTAAAGAAATAGAAAGGTTAGATTCCATGAGTTTACAGCAGGGTAAGATGGTGCATGGATCGGAGTGTAGTGTAGGACAGCGAGTATAGATGTCCGAGACTCACTTTGCAGCAGTGCCTTGCGTTTCTCCTCTTCAGCCTTGATCTGGTACGTCCGGAAGAAAAATCGCAGCCAGAAATCGTCCTTCGTCATCTCGAAGGGCACTACAACACCAATGAATCGACTTTTCCCAATGTCAAGAAAGAACAGAAGACCAACCTAATGACTCCTCCAGCTGCTTCACCGCCGCCCCATCGACAGGATCTTCACGCGCCTTCTCAATCCGCGCCGCCCACTCCGCGCTCTCCAACCCCCCTTCCTCCGCGCGCCACGCATAGTACCTCTCGCGCACACCCTCCTCCGCCTCGGGGTCGTGCCGCACGATAGCCGGCTCACGCGCGAGGCGCCGCAGCAGCGCCTCCGCGCGCGTAGCCACCGAGGTCTGCGTCTCCGCACCGCTGCCGCTCGCGCTGCTCGCGCGCCGACTGCCCTCCGTGGAGGCGCGGCGGCTGCTCCCCTCGCCGGGCAGCATCCACATGTCCGCGCCGTCCCATGCCAGGCCGGGTGTGCTGCCCAGCAGTTCCATACCCCCGCCCGCGCCAGCGGCGCCGTCTGCGTCCTCCGGGGGCACGACTTCACCGCGTCGCGCAGCACGTCGCCGGCCTCGCGCACGACGTCGCGCAGGCGCGCCTCGCTGCGCAGCGCGAGCTCCTCTGCCTGTGCGCGCAGGGCGGTGAGGTCGGTCTGCGTGAGGGTCGTTTGCACATTTGCGAGGTTGGTTTGGAGGTTGCTCTGCACGGATGCGAGATTGTTTGGACAGAGGCGACGATGGTAGGCGGGAGGGCGGATTGGAGGCGGGCGAATAGGGACGTGGGTGCCGTGAAATGGGTGGTGTTGGCGGTGTCCCGGGTGGTGTCTTGAGGGGTGTTGACGGTGGTGGAATCAGGGACAAGATCAGCAGACGAAGACGTTGGATCGTCTGATGTGCTGCTTGATCCTGCAGTAGCAGCAGCAGCATCCGCGCTCCCTTCAGCCGCCTTCAATGTCTCGCCCGACCCCGACCCCTCCGCCGTCTCCTCCGGAGCAGTATACTTGGCTATTTCCTTCTGCGCCTGCACGACCACTTCGCCAAAGTCCTTACGCGCTGCCTGCAGCGCCGTTTGACTCTACGGAGGGAGAGGAAGGAGATGTCAGGAACGGGGAACTCGGGATTATAGACCAGATATAAAGAAAATGGAATAGGAATGCTAATGTTCAATGAATGCTCGAAACAACCATATGTGTAGCATGGCATGGCATTGGGGATGCTTTGAAAAGGAAACATGTACGCACCTGTTTCCGGAATCCGCCCCAGAAACGGCCTAATTGGCCAATGACCTCGTTCACCTCCTCGTTGAGAGAGGGCGGCGCAGACGACGGGGCGTCTGCAGGGTTTGGTGTCGGCGCTCGAGGCGCGATGTCATATGAGTCTAGAAAGTTCATGGTGGTCCAGTGGTGGTTTATTCCAAAGTCACTTTAAGGTCAAGGGGCTTGTATCCAATCTGATTTGGTCACGATCACCACCCCTGCTAAGTAAGTACGCAATGAATGGATTTTGGGATTTGAAAGCTTGATCATTCATGCAGGAAGCTTTTCATACGACATGAATAGTCTTTGATTGGTATAGCAAGGTACAGAAGAAACATGAACATTATATGAGTTAGACAAGTCAATCGAATCAAGCAATCAGAAAATTATACAAAAAATTCAGGAATCAGTATTACTTCTTTTTTTCCCTCAGTCATTTAAGCAGCAGCAGCGACAGCGACGCGCTGCACTGGCGTCTGCACCTTCGCCAAAACCTCCGCAGCGCTACTCACATCGAGTCCCAGGGAAGCCTTGTGTGCCTTGCACTCCGACACGAAGTCCGTGAACATCTGTACATAAACAAACCAGATCAGCAACAATGCGCAGCATACCAGGAAAGAGAAAAATTAAACACACCTCAATGGTATCAAGCGGCCCACCAGCACTCTCAGGGTGGAACTGCACTCCCCATACCTTCTTGCCGGACTCCACTGTCGACTTGATGCCCTCCACCGATGAGTCGTTGCAGTTGATGAAGAATGGCTCCCAACCCTGTGGGAATGGCTCCTGGAGCTTCAACGCGTACTGGTGATTTTGACTACAAGATAAATTTATCATCAGTACTTGTTCGTAATTGCTCACACAAGAAGCCGTGGGTGGGTAGGGCTGCACATACCTCGTGACATATACTCGGCCAGCTTTGATGGAGCCCGCAGAAGCAAGCGCCAACACTGGCTGGTTGTGACCTCGGTTCCCAAACGTCATGCGGTATGCGTCCAAGCCAGCAGCCATGCCAATAATCTGGTGTCCCATGCAAATACCAAAAATAGGCTTGTTCCACTCCGTGAGTGTACGCCTGAGCTTGAGCGCCGCATCCATGCAGTGTGCAGGGTCACCAGGGCCATTGGTCAAGAACAGGCCATCATATTGATCCCTGACAGTGTTGAAATCGAAGTTCCAAGGGAACACCGTGACCTCGGCGTCGCGGCGCACGAGCGACCGCAGGATGTTTGCCTTGGCGCCAAAGTCGAGTACCGCAATCTTGATACTGCCCCCCGCATTCAGCACATATGGGGTCTTCGTCGAGACTTGGTCGACCAGGTTCTCCTTCGAAGGATCCCAGTACTCCTCCGCGTCGGGCGCAGGGAGCGCTGTATCCTCACCAACCGCAATGCGGCCGAGCGTCGTGCCCTGGTCACGTAGAAGGGTTGTGATTGCGCGGGTATCAACACCCGTAATACCTGGGATATTATGACGTTGGCACCATGCCGCCAGGGACTCGACGGCCTTGTAATGTGAGAAGCGCTCGGCGACATCGCCGACGATGATCGCGGCTGCTTGGATGCCCTTAGACTCGAGCACGACACCTACATCCTGGGAGTCGAATGGGGCATCGTTAGCAGGCACACCGTAGTTGCCGATGAGCGGGCTGGTGAAGACCAAAATCTGGCCGCGGTAGGAAGGATCGGTCATGGATTCGGTGTCTATATTTTAACGTAAAAGTAAGATATTGCGCCATGGATGTGAAGGTGGGAAAAGAACACTGACATGAGGTGATAGAGGTGGAGAACACCGTCTCGCCATAGATGCTCCTTGGAGCTCCAAAGGACTTGCCGTAAAAGGACTGTCCCGACTTGAGGTGTAGGGTGGCGGGTACCGCGATAGCGGGCCCAGCATGGGTGGCGAGGCCGCGCGAGAGGGCTGGCACACGGGCTATATAACGGGCAAACATATTGGCTGGTTGGCTTGGCTTTTGGGATCTAATGGTTCAGGAGAGAGAATACGAGGTCACTGAGGTAGCTGCAAGGAAAAAGTGAGCATAGACCACAAGTAGAAGTAGGAGCACTAAGAGCTACGTACTCGTCCCTGGTGTTCTGGGTGAAGATCATGAACAAGAAGCGGTGAGGCTCCTAGAGTCTAGTAGGAAAGAGGCAATTGGGCAGAGTGAAGAGCCCATCAAAATTTCTGCAGCCTTTTTCTTCGCTGCTGATGTAAGCAGTCCCTTCTGATAGTCCGAATGACCGACCAACACCATTCATCGGACTCACTCGAAAAGAAGGTTCAAGTCTTCTTCAAGTCTTCTTATCTCCAAATGTGTACGAACGGGTGACCTATGCTACACGTAAAGACGTAGTGGATGTGCTGTGCTACTATATACAATAAAAACAATCAGGTATGGTGCAAAGCATTCAGCATCCAAGAATCCCAAGAAATCCTATAGACAGTTGACAAACATAATGAATGAATGCATAAAAAATATCGACAAGATGGCAAAAAAAATCATCTGCGTCGTGGAGGCACACTGGCACCAGCAAGCCTCGTCTGCGGGAAATGCGCCGCCCTTAGCTTCGGGACGGGCGTCTCTCCCTCGCTCTCGCTCTCCGACTCCGACTCCGACTCCTCTCCATTATCCTTGCCTCTCCCAAACATGTCCTCCGGCTCCATTTGCGAGCTCGGCACGACGAGCTGCGATGAGTACCTAGGCGCGAAGGGCCTCCGTTGGCTCGTGATCTCCGTGAGCGAACGGAACTGACTGCCAGTCGACTGCCTTGAACGCACGACAGTCGCCGCGACTTCGTCCGCGTCATCATCGTCCGAGTCATTGGGTGACGCGGAGCGGTCGCGCGGCTGCGTCGAAGTGGGCAATGGATACTGCGAATATGGAAGGTCCATCTGGCTTTCCGCAAACATAAATAACGGATCTTCCTGCGCTGCTGTCTTCTGACCACCGCCAGCTGGGCTGGAAATCAGTTCGTCGACGTCCGCTGTCCCATGCAGTTCGCTTTCATTTTGCGACGGACCGCTCTGTGGCTCTGGAAGCACGGCCCACGAAGCTAACGAGGCCTCACGATTCGCTGGGGCAACATCTTCTTCCTTTTCCTCCTCCTCTCCAGCTGACTCGAGGTCAGCTGTTAATCTACTCGCACGCGTCCTCATATCAGCAGCCGCCCTCGTCGCCGACTTAGCAGGGGTCTTGCTCGTCGCAGCCTGTTTCGCCACAGCCTTCGATGGCAGTGTGACAGCGCCAGCATCATCATCAGCAGCCTTGCCAGTCCGCGTAGTGGTCTTCTGGGCTGCTGCTGTTATTGCTGCAGCTGCCGCCTTTCTACCCCGCGTCGCCACTGCAACAGGCGCAGGAGGCTCGCTCATAGCCGCCCCGCGCTGGCGCGTCGCCCTCGGGGTCGGAGCGGGCGCGGGCTCGGGCGCCTGCGATTGTGCGGGCATCCTGATAACGCGGACGCTGGCAGGCGGGATAGGTACGGGCAGCTCCGAGATCTTGGTGAGCTGCGCGCCCCGCGTCTTCCGTCCGGGGGTCTTTGCTGGCTCAGGTTGACTTGCAGAATCTTCTTGGTTCTTGCTTCTGGTGCGGGTCTGGATGGTGGCTGGAGGCGGTTGCGATGCGCTCTTGGTCCTCTGGCTCCTCGTGCGGAGGGCGATTTTAGGCGTCGATTCTTTGGGAGGAGGCTCGTCGGCGTCGTCGGCTGAGAGTATGGCTTCAGGCGGAGACGCTGGTTGCTCGTCGTCGTCATCGGCTTCGATCGGGTCGGGTGCATTGGCGTTGGGTGGTGTTTGCGAAGACGAGGACGAGACCTCGGGATTAGCGGAGGCAGCGACAGCGCCGAGCTTCTTTGCGATTTCCTCGTCTGAATGCGGGATAGTCGTAACGGCAGAGGGTGCAATGGACGTGGAAGACGGCAGTGCGAGGTCAGCAGAAACCACGTCATTCACTGCGGCGTCTCCGGCCTTGCCTGATGCGCGAGAGCTGCTCGAAAGGTTCATCTCTTGGAATGATTTTTGGCCTGCCTGCTTCTCCTGTTCCATTTCTCCCTCTCCTTCCTCCTTCTCCTGCTCCACTTCTTCTTTCTCTCCTTCTTCTTCCTCCTCCTCCTCTTCTTGTCCCTGCTCCTCCTCTTCTTGTCCCTGCTCCTCCTCTTGTTCCTTTTCCTTTTCCTCCTCCTCCTCCTGCTCCACTTCTTCTTTCTCTCCTTCTTTCGCCTCCTCGTCCTCCTCCTCCTCTTCTTCTTCTTCTTGTCCCTGCTCCTCTTGTTCCTTTCCCTTCTCCTCCTCTTCCTCCTCCTCCTCTTCTTCTTCTTGCTCGGCCCTCGGGGTGGGTGCCGGTTTCGCAGCAGCAGTATTCGTCATTTGCTGCACTTGTACGGCCTCCTCAGAATCCACAGTGGCCGGTGTTACAGACGCTGCTACATCATCCGAAGTATTTTCCTCCTCGTCCTCGCCTTCCTCGTCACTCGAGCTCGGGTACTCGATCCGAGTCGCATGTTTGGGCGCGGGCACGTCGACGACGTCCTCCTCCAGGACAGCGTCCGGTTCCTGTTGGTCTGGTTCTACATCGTCGTCGTCCTCGGAAGGCACATCTTGGGAAGTAATTTTAGGTCCGCGCATGAGCTCTTCAAGATCGTGGTCGCTGACGGTAGAAACGTCGCCAGCGAATCCGAGGATATTGGTTGTAGCTGCGAGAGCAAGGTCGCCGAAGGATGGGAAGATTGGCAGGTCGATCGCAGGGGGCTTGGGAGGGGGCATGGATGGTCTGGGTTTTTTGGGCTCCTTGTGTGAGAGCGGCGATGGTTGTGAGGCGGATGGTTGGTTAGAATGTGAGGGTTGTGTTGCAGATAATGGTTGGATTGTATATAAAGATCGAATAGACGGGTTTGGCTGGGTAGATGATGGTACGGGGATGATAGACTTTCTAGATTGGGTAGATGGCGCAGGTTTAGATGGCAGTGGGCCAGCAGATGGCGCGGCGCGCGCAGATAGTGGTTCAGCTTCAGCGTCAGGGAGAAGCGGCTGCGCTGCAGACGAAGATACGACGTTAACCTCAATAGATGGAGGGGAGGCATCGACTGACTTGACAGCGGGGGCAGCAGCCGCAGGTGGGCTTTCTTCCTCCTGTACGGCAGCAGGAGTCGGCTTCGGTTTTTTTGTCTTCTTCTCGATCTGCACGCGCAGTTCAGCAATAATCGCAGAAATGCCTTCGTTGTCGTTGTCTTCGTCGTCCGAAACGAGTTCTAGTTCCAGCTCGCCAATCCGCCTGCGCATCGCCCGTATACCTGACTTGATAATTGGGCACTTCGACCGGATATGCCATGGCACCGCGCCACAAACTGGGCACGTCGACGGATTAGCAGCTTTAGCTGGTTTCTTGGCGGACGCTGACAATGTCGTGGACCCATTCACAGCCGTCTTTGCATGCGCCAGAATGTGCGCAGATGAAACCGGTGTTTTGGTTACCTTCGAGGTGGAGCTCTGTGGCGCTTCTGGCCCTTTGGCCGACGAGGGAACCGCCGCGCTGATGGATTCATCTGACGAAATCTGCAGAAGCGCAGGGTCTGCAATGGCAAGAGCTGCAGTTGTCTGCGCCAAGGATGAGCCAGGTATGGCTGCTGTTTTTTTGGCAGAAACAGCTGAAAGAGCAATGACCGGCTCAGGTTGAGTAGCCGCTGTAGCTGCTTGTTTGCGAGCTAAAATTGCTGCAACGGCTGCTTTTGTGGCGGCTTTGGTATCTATTAGAATAAAAATGGGCGATTTAAAGACATGTACTGGTACTGAAACTAACCCTCAGTTGGTTCGGAAGTGTCGGCTTTCTTAGTGGCCTTTTTCGGAGTTTTAGCTGCAAGGTTTGGTTGGTCGACTAGTCAGATCATTTAGAAAAGTAAATAAACCTTCAGCTGCTGTTGGTGTTGCGTCTGAGTTCTTTTCGGGCTTGGGATTGGCCGGTGCTGTACAGTAAGATTAGATATGCGGAAGAGCCATCGCGAGAGTTGTATTTACTCTTTTCAGTTGGCGCCGCAGCTTCTGGCACCACAGGGGGTATGTCTAACGAATTACTATCAGGCTGAGCTTGCGAGTCAGTTAGATAGCTACGAACCTTTGGACTGAGATGATGAATCATTCGATTTCTTAGTAGGTTGCTTCTCAGCTGGTGTAATTGGCGCCGATGGGTGTGCGTCAGACTTGCGCCTTGCTTTCTTCGTTGGTATTGGGGCGTCGACTTCTCCAGAAGACTTCTTAGAAGGAGCCGCTGTTTCAGGGTCCTACAGGATGCATTAACAGAGGATATGAAATGGAGATAATGAAACCCACGGAATCTTCAGATGTGATTATCGCTGGCGATTTGATTTTTGATTTCTTTGGCGTTTTGGGAGGAGGAACTTCCGGAGCATTTGGAGTATTAGTTTCCTTCGTGGAGGATTTTTTGTTGGAGCCGTCAGCACCTGCATTGACGCCATCCTTGTGCGCGTGCTTTTGCTTTTTAGCTGACCGTGAGGCTTCTTCAGTATTCTCGGTTTCTGGTGGTGGTTCAGTGGAAGAATTTGGAGTGGTAGCCTTTCCTGACTCAAGTTTGTCCGTAGAATCGGTCTCGGTAGCCCTTGACCTCTTCTTCGACTTTTTAGTGGCAGCTGTGTCATCTGTAGCAGCGTCGTTTATGCCATTGACCTTCTGCGACTTTGCCTTTGCTGGCTTGTCCACTGTTTCGCCTGGTTGAGGTTCGGGTGTCACTGTCGACTCGTCCTGCTTGGCACTTTCCAGAGATTTCTTCTCCTTCTTTCTCTTTTTCTTTTTCTCTTTCTCCGAGTCTGGTTGGGGCGTACCATCTTGAACTATAGGCGTACTCTCTTTCGACGATTCGACCTCTGCAGCCTTCTGCGGCCTCTCTTTCCTTCTTTCTTTCCTCCTTTCCTGTCTCTTCTGTTTGGTAGATATTGATTCAACATTTTCCTCGGGGTGCGTCGACTCTTGCTCAGGCGTGCTTTCCAAACCGTTCAGTGAGGCAAGTCGATCCCATTGTGCAGCTACTTTGTTGATTTCCTTGTTTAGCTGTAGAGATGGCTCAACAAATGAGACCCTGCGCTTTTTAGATGGCGGAGGGCTTTCTGAAGGAGTGGTTTGGGGAGTGACGGCCCTATGTTGGTCTTGAGACAAGTCTAGCGCGTCTTGTTTCTTTTTGTCCTTCGATTTCTTCTTCTTCCTATCGGAGGCTTCAGGTGTCTATTAAAGTAGACTTTAGTTACTATGATTCCAGGAATCTGGGAGTACTTTCAGACTAACCTGAGCAAATGCTGGGACTCCATTAGCTTCGATAGTGGATGTGCCGCTTCCGACAATAACCTTGACTTTTGCTGTCGAAGATTTGTATGCCGAGGAGGAGAATGCCTCAAAATCATCGTCTGCGCAGATTATTTAGTTTGATGTTTGGGAAAAAAAGACGCGACTAGCCGAACGCACCATCCTCAAGATCAACTGTTTGACCGTCGCGTAACTGAGCAAGCTGCACAGGCGTCGAGGACGGAACACCAAGCTTTTTGCGCACTACATCCTTCATTCCTTCCAGAGAATCCTCTACGTGTAGGATTAATCGACTGTTAATTTAAGACCACGAGCTGAGGTCAATACCTTTAAATAAACGGTCAAAAACCCGAGTCGTGGCATCGTAGACGATTCGAGGCAGATCGATGTCGCGCTTTCGTTTTTTCGTGGTCTCCATCGTGTCTCAGATGAAAGGAACGAAAGGAAGAACTGAGCCCACGAGAACAAATGGGAAAGGAAGTTTGACAGAGTTGAGGCTAGTGAAGCATGCGCGACGAGCTAATCGCGTCGAAGTATGCAAACAAACATAAATACGTCTCTGACCCGAACTCTCTACACCATGGCTGGTCACGGAGCGCATGGTACGTCCTCAGGTCTTTGGTATATGTCCTCCACTGTACTGACATGTAGCCCAGCACCAGGGTTCCACCCACACCTTCCCGGTGCTGGATACAACTTCCTTGCTAAAGCTCTGGGAGCATCCATGTGGTTCTTCATCTTCTACCGCGCTAGGTTCGTTCAACAGCTGTGTTTTCATTTGCACCCAGCCTAATATCCAAGCACAGACAAGATGGAGCTAAACTACTTGTGAGTAACTTTCATTGTGCTTTTAATCTTCGCTCACGCCTGAGCAGGGCCGACACTCATTCGGTGATGACCACGGAGACGGGCATGGAGGACACCATTGACACCAACCTGAATGAAAGTTTAATTACCTCTACCAACACCGATTTAGAATCTTCTGCAATTTTCAGATTGTTGAAGACACTGCATTCGTTTGACGCCGATGTGGTACCCTGCTCTCCCATCTGAGTCCGCCGCGTCCAGATAATTGCCACTGCGAAACCATGTTCAAGTCGCCAGTCGAATCTTCTGCCGCCAGACATATTTACCCTGCTATCGTTTGTTCTTTGATTGTGTGATATCCTTAGCTGAATTCTCCATTTTGCTTCGTCTGCTTATAAAAGCTGATATCATCTCTGTTCCAAAGTTATTGTCCGAAATAGTTCTCTTGTCAAATATCTTGGAGAATCTACTCAAGAGCAGTCTTGAGTATTTTGGTTATTAGATGTCCAGTAAATATCTTTGGACTTGGAGTCTATTGAAGTTAATCGACACCAATCCGTATAACTTATGTGGCTGCCAGTATGTTGGCGGACCGTGATCTGACTGACTTCGGACAGCTGGACTTTCTCACATGCCAAGCTTGGCACATAATTCATACGACCATCTTCAAGACGGACGGATTTTTAAATTAAGACCACTGCTGCTCAACAGAAACGACTCTTCAAAGTTCCTAATGCATGGCGGCCCCAGGCCGACGCCGCGTCGTCGTTAACGCCCTGCGAGTATTCTGGATCCTCGTCATAGTTTGGTACGAATATGCGACCTTCTCATCCAGCGTTCGTTCTTGCAACTGGCCCGACTCGGAGATATACGTGGTGCGTTGGATTTCAGTCTAAGCGCGAGCTTGCTATAGGTTTCTTGAACAGGGTGACATGGTGAAAAATGCCACTATTATTCGGCCTGCCCATGTCCTCCTCGTAGCCGACCCGCAGATCATCGACCGAAATTCCTATCCCACGCGCAGCGCCTTTTCTGCCTATTTGACGCGCATCATAGTTGATCTAAACTTGCGAAAGAGTTGGCGTGCTGCTATTAAGAAGAACCCTGATGCTATTGTCTTCCTTGGGGACATGATGGACAACGGCCGGGATGTGATGTCAAGTGCAGAGTATGGCCCAAGATGCATCTTCCTTGCAACTATTATCGCTTACCCATATCAAAACAATTCTAGATACGAAAACTACTATCGAAGATTCAAGGATATCTTCAAGGCGGATGATTCTATTCCTCAATATTTCATCCCGGGAAACCATGATATTGGGTACGTCTTCGTTAACTTGGTAAATCCACTCAACGCTCATGCATTCCTTATGTGCATCATTAGTTTAGGAAAGGCAATCCACATTGCACCCAATGCCCACAGTCGATATGCAGTACATTTTGGAGCCCCAAATCGCGAAATTTCAATTGCGAATCACAGTCTCATCTTGTTCGATGCCCCAAGCTACGCTGATGAAGATGCACAACGGCATGGGCAAAAAAAGACTGCTAAACAATGGATTCCAAGAAAGGGTGGAGCTCTCGAATTTGCAACAAAGTTTGCACGCGGTAAGTCTAGAATCTGATTGACGAAGACGATAATTGTCTGATTTCGCTTCAGAAGAACATACAGATCCTGTTGTTTTGTTCAGCCATATACCGCTATATAGAACAGATGGCAAAAGTTGTGGTCCTTTCAGAGAACGTGGTTCAATTCGACCTGGCGTCGGTCCTGGATACCAAAATATTCTGGAAAAGCAATCATCTCAGCGTCTCTTAGAATCATTTGACCCTGTGGTGATTTATAGGTAAGGTTATTTCATATTGAAATTGTTTCAAGTATTGACATGCCAGTACCCAGCGGGGACGACCATGATTACTGTGAATACTTCCATCGGTCTTTCCCTCCCAATAGACCTCGCGTTGTTCGCGAGGTTACCGTCAAAACCATATCCATGGTGATGAACGTCCGACAGCCTGGCTTTCAACTTTTGTCTCTTGCGCCCACCGAACTGAGGACAGAAGGGCTCGATACCTATGCAGACCAGCTCTGCCTTCTTCCAGATCAACTGAGGATCTACCTCAACATATACCTCCCCCTCCTCGCGCTATCTCTCATCGCCGTCTTTACCACGAATGTTATTGGCATACGGCGCTCCTTCCACTCTAGGCTATCATCAGATGCTACCGTCGCATTTCAGGCAGATGCAGAGGACCCCGACGAAGAGATGACCGAGCTAAGCCCGCATTACGCCTCTCCGCCACATACTCGCCGTCCTTTGATATCTTTGCTACCTTCTATATCATTTGGGACAAGCCTTACCTCACGGGCGAGTCCGCGGGCTCCTGGCTGGTTTGCGCTGCAAAGCCCTCATCGGCAAATAAAGCTGAACTACCCTGCCGTGGATGGCTGGTTAGACCAAATTCGGGATGCCATTTGTTTCTGCCACCAAGGACGAACACCCCGACGCCGGACTGTGCTCGGTACTACACTGCTCGATGCGAGGGATATTGCCATCTTCCCTTTGGCTGCCTTTGTGTTGATTACTCGATGGGTAGTGACAAGTTAAAACCATGTGTATACCAGTATCGGGGTGGGCTTCTGGTGGCTTCACTCAACTTTATAGACATATGTACTAAATGGACTTTATAAGGCTTTTACATACCCGATAATTAATGGACTTGCCGGATAGTATATATAATTGTTGCGTCTTTCAGCACTTCATGCTTTCATTGAAGTTGGAAGGAAACTCTGGGAATCTTGAGGCCGGTTGGATGCTTGAATAATGGGTACATATGCATTTTTTTTTCTTGAATCATTGGCAAACGGAACATTTTGTGGATGTATCTACGCTCTAGACTTCATTGACATAATTTAATAAGGACTTGATAAGGACAGTGTCCAAAGAGCTTATTTCCGATCAATATTATTGATCCGGTCTACTACATCATGACCTCACAGATCATGCAGCCCAATGTTGCGTTCAAACCTTCATGATAGTATTGATACCACTTCGACTCTGTTCTCCTGATTTGCAAAATCCTCTCACCTTCTACTCGTCTTTCATATGCGCATGGCCCTAGAGATTGTTATCTCCTTGAATTTGAAAAGGCGTATACTATGGTCACGATGGCGTCCACTAGCATCCGTGCTGGCGTTGCTGAGTAGGCCGTCGGAGGCCGTCGGGCAGGGCTGGCTTTTGGCTGAACATCAATCACAGTCGCTCCATCAGCATCTAAGCAGCTTCCAAACGGATGCACTCATCATGGAAATCCACAACACTATCGTTCAGTCCACCCCGCATGGCTCGGCCGTTGTCCAAGACATTCTTATAATATCTCCTATTCGCGAAATCCCGCCATCGCGAAATCACTGCCACCTCTACCATCTACGCTCCTCAAGGCCTCATCACTCACGCCAAAAACCTGTAAGTACATAGTCCCATCGATTCTGCTGGTACTAGGCCTCGTAGCAGACCCTAGTCGAAAAATCCAGGCCGCCCTACGATTGGTGTCCCTGGTCTCGTCCTGAAAACCTCAGAACGCGTAAAAATCCAGCCATTCTGCTGGTACTAGGCCTCATAGCAGCCCCTAGTCGAAAAATCCAGGCCGCCCTACGATTGGTGTCCCTGGTCTCCTCACAGGAGTGCAGAAATTTGAGGGGTGCGGGTGTTGGCACCTCAGAGTCATCCACAGTCCTGCCCGCGCATCCATCCCTAAATACCTGTATCGCGTCCTCAATTTGAACTAGATACCTTCTCATACATACGCCTGTTCATTCCCTGTCCATTTTAACATAGATCTCTAAGTGTTTCCTGTGCCTACTCGTCGCCCTGCGTCGTCTGAGGGCCGTCTGTACACCTAACGAGCTGACGTCATCATACAATCCTCTTCGACAATTCTCACTCTGTCCTCGCACGGCACCTCACTCCCCTCTGCCATTGCTACGATGGATGAGAACACGGCCCTCCTCGCCGCCCTGCGTCGTCTGAGCCCCGTCGGTACACCCAAGCGTCTGACGTCATCGTACGACGTTCTAAATGCAGTAAAAACTGCTGGTATGATACTTGGAACGCAACCATGTGTGCCTCCAACTTTTAAATTCTGGTAATGAGAAAGTATCCATAACTGAGCACTAGCAAAGCTGCATTGGATTCACAATGGAATCCACTAGCTGTAATATATTCAAGGAACATTATGAACTAAAAGCGGAAAAGGCGAAGAAAGTTGGGAACATAATATTAGCACTATAGTCCATAATTGGCAAGCTGCCTCCATGGGAAAAGAAAGAAAGAAAAATACATGGCCTTGATAGACCCACATCTCACCCACGGAGCAGAAATATGCATGGACACCCATCTCCCTCTCCTAGAAAAATTGGAGGATATTCAGCAATGCTTTATATGCAGACTACTGAGCATCGGAGAAAAATGCCCAACATCGCTTCTCTTCACGGAAACTGCCATTATCCCCATACACTACAGAAGGATTATCTATGATCTATGCGCTGCAACAAAATCTCTGGTGTGACCATTGACAAAATAATTGACTCAATTGAGAAAAGTCTAAGATGGCAGCTACAAAGTTATAGATAATTCTCCGAGAACCTACCTACTTACAGGTCAAAAGGAACCCGAGAAATATGGTGAATTGGTCCAGAAGACTCTGCATTTCGTCACTATCTCGACGTTGTGTTTGACTCGCAAACTGTAAGCACAGAAAGGCATTAACAAATTTAGTACTCTCTGGACATTGCCTCACCCTGGAAAGACTAAGGTGGCGTCAACCTACTATCAAAGTGGAATCTCCAGAACATGCATTGCTTGAATGTATAGACAATGCTGAGATTAACTTGCTTTGTGAGCAGTTCATCTCGGATGTAAGAGAAATAAATGGAGATCTCCTAAATCTTCAGCAGCAAAATCTCACCCAATGCCCTAAAGAATTGATATCATGACGGAAATGCATTGCGAGATTAGCTGAAAATACATATGACGTCCTGGAAGTCTTTGACAAATATCCCATTCGCGTTCCTGCAACAAAAGTCCTGTAACTAGTAGTTCTACAATTCTACAATTTTAACCGGCACTCCGTGAACCCTAAATATGCGCCCAGACCTCCTTTCCGCGATAGACGTCCTGGAATATGGAAAGCTCGTCAAAGAGGGGAATATGGGCCCGAGACGAAGGCGGCCGCCGCACCGCTGGGATGCTCTCGGACCCCGGTGTTCAGCAATGGACCGTACCGGGTACAACCTCACCTCACCTCACAGTGGCAGTCGATCAAGGACAACTTCCGCTATTAAGTACCACTTATCATATGCTATTCCTGAACACAGGTGATTCGCAGATGACATGGGACGGACAGAACATATTTTCGTCCGTAATTTTCTTATTTCCTTGCAGTCGTGAATGAACCGTTTTTCATCGCTTATGGCGGCATGTCATAATTCCCCAATATTCATTACGAAAAGAATACGATAACCCCTCGTCGGTAAACCGGAAAGCCACATCTTATCTGCTCATCCTCCACTGCATCATACGAAATGCCCCGAATAGGTTCGTCGTGTTACACTACGCATTTAATTTCCTGTCTTCATTAACCTTTTTTTCAGACTTACAGGCACCATACGGGCGAGCTGGATTTATAATCGCCCGAGGACTCTCTGTGGGCTATTGCCTGCTTAGTGTTGCATTGATATTGCATCGAAATTGCATCACCGTGACCTTGCATCATATTCAGGAGGCGCGGAAGAGCAGCCGGGTCATTTCTCACTTGTTTCCTCAATGCTTGTTTCTGCAGTTCTATTTTCTCGCCCGGTACCATGGGGAACGTGTCACCAAGTCTGGCTGGATGTCTATATTCGTTCGGCATAAGTGCGGAACCATCATCCAAATACAGCACCGTTGGCCGTAACCTAATGACTTCCCTCAATTGCGATGACATTTCGCAGGAACGCACTTATAACATTCCCTTGTTGTAAAGGAATTCTGCGACAGAACTTCTCCCCGATACCCAATCGACACAGATTACTAACCTCACGTCCTTCGACTTCCTTTGGCTCAGCCCCTGAAGTTTTGCGAGGAGGTAGCGCGTGTGCGCCTGCTGTACGCAGCTTTGCCCTCCTGTCTTCAAAGCATTAAGTACCTTGCGAACATTCTGCTTGTCTCTCCAACCTCATTTCCGACTTGTCCGACCTGATCCAACTCGCATGTCGACCTACGTGCTTCCCGACTATAGCAGGGAGGTGCCCTCCCCAATAACCGCGCCCGCCACCGCCAGCCTGCCGCCGACCTATTCCTACGAGCCTCATGCCGACGAGGAGACCGTGGCTATGACGCCACGCGCGGGCGTGACCAGCCCCATTGGGCATTTCGCCAGACAGTGGCCGCAGGCGACGCTTATTCTGAGAGACCAGGACCCGCAATTGCGACTGCCAACATACGGCCGAGGAGGGAGGATCATTGGCGAGCTGGGCCTGAAAAATCCAGATAAGGTCGACCGGGTGACAGTGAAGGTGAGCGCTATGTTTGCATTTTATGGTATGGTGCCCGGATGGTGGCGCTGTGCGTTGTTGGAGGTTGTGCGGCCAGATGTGTTGAAAGGGCGAATGCAGTTCGATGGACGAGGATAGCACTGAAGGTGTTGTCGAACTCGAACACACACACGCACACGCTTGCATTCTGCCGCTCTTCCTTCTTCGCCTCTTCTCATTGGTGCTGTAAACCCAGATAACTTACGTTGTGCCCTATTTATGCCCCCTTTGGTATCATGAACAGCTGTCTGGACAAATGAGCCTGTCGGTGGCAGATAGCGGCTCGAACTGCACGACGCTGTGTTCCATAACACATGTGCTGTGGAAGAATCCCCACGACAATGCCGGCCAAAACGACGCATCGCAACACCAGCAGCAGAAGTGCCCCTCGATCCTGCCTATACATATCCAGCTTCCGCAGTCGTATTCGTGCGATGGGAAGGTCTGGCGATTGCCGCCGTCCTTCGAGGCGACTTTCCTCGGTGTGCCTGCGCTGTTCGTGCGGTGTTTGTACACGCTCAGTATCACGATAACGAGAACGCGGTCGTACCACCTTGCGTCATGGACGACGAATAAAACGTGTGTGCCTTCTATCTTATCTAGCCTGTCGGTGCGACCCTGGGCGCTTGTTGATTTACGACGTAATATCTTGCGATTCCGTTTTGCTTGCGGTGGTGGCGCCGCGCCTGAGGGGCGAGGGCGCGTTCTTTTGGCATTTGTCTTCTGCGGATGTCTCCGCGCCCACCCTATTTGCGTTTTTTATGTTATATGCGCAGAATGCTGACAATTTATCCAATTTGCGACGTACAGATACGTGACGATGCTCAATTTCCGCCCACGCACGCGGCCCAATCGTCCTATCGTGCTGCTGGATACGGTAGTTGCGTCGATTAAGCCTGTTCCAGAAGAATGGCTGCAGGTGGTTTCGACTATGAATGTGCGTCCGATTCCTAATTCCAAGCTTCTGGAAATGAGACCCATTGAATGCCATGTACGTCGTATTCCTTCAGTGCGGGCTGTCAGGGTTTCGTTCGCTTGCTGACTTTGCGTTTTCGAATGATATGAATCAACGCTAATCTAACGACAACGCGACTTCACGAAATCGAACGATACGCGTCTTTGATGGTTATCCGACCGACGACGGCGACATGAACAGCTCTTCATTCCATCAATCCAAACGTTCGCTCTCACGGACACGATTCCGTTCCACCTGCAGCTATGTTCCTCGATCCGCTCGCTCCGCGAACTGCTTCCCGCGGACTGCGCGCTTCTGCAGACGGACACGCACCTGCGGAAGCTGAGCAAGGCGGAGGAGTACCGCATCCTGGTGAGCGAGACGCCGATCCGCATCAGCAT
This sequence comes from Pholiota molesta, assembly GCA_014925825.1. NCBI lineage: Eukaryota > Fungi > Basidiomycota > Agaricomycetes > Agaricales > Strophariaceae > Pholiota > Pholiota molesta. The sequence goes on along the minus strand of JACGCK010000006.1, from coordinate 1,004,611 downwards.
CGCGCGGCAGGTGACGGTGGACGTCAACGGGCGGCGGCGCGTGCGGACGTTCCCGTGCGGCGTAGGCAAGATGTGGCCTGTGCCGCCGCGGGCGGCGTGCGCGGGAGCGTATAGGACGAGGGCGGCGGCGGCGCTTAATGGGCCGCCGCGCGGAAAGAATAGCGCGAGGGTGTCGTTCAGTGCACATGCGCGGTCGCGGTCGAATTCTGCGGATACGCAGGAAGATGTGGATGTGGATTTGGAGGCGGAGGCGTATTTGGATTGGCAGGGTGAGATCAAATGTTGGGCGGAAGTCACCAGCGGAGGGTTTAGCGTGAACGATTTACATGTCAAGGTAAGCTGTGTTTTCAGTCCCTTTTGCATTCCGTTCTGCGTTCGGTCTTCTGTCCATCGAATATGATTTTTGTTCGCTCTTGTTTTATTTGCTTTGCAAGTGTGATATGAAGCAAAGTGACTGACAGAACCTCCTCTCTTTTTCCGCATACTCCTGGTTCCTTGTCCTTTTTTTGGCGCCCATATGCATCCGACGACGACGCACACTCCGATGCACCCGCTTCATGATCGCTTCGACTGACACATGGCGTACGGCGGACGCTCATCAAATGGTGGTGCCTGTGCTTCTTCGACCTGGCCTGGGGGGTGCGTGTACGCAGGACTTCCTCGTTCTATCGCTGGCGCCGCCCAATCCACGGTCGTCGCCTCTGGTTCCGTTGCAGCTCTCACATCCTATCAGGCTTGTCACGGACTCCTGGATTGATACTGATGCGCTGCATCCCGGGGACAGGTGATGGGCGTGGTGCATGGAGTTTCGGAGTCAGTGCTATGTACGGCGGCTGCGTGCGATGGACAGATGCTGGGACTGCAGCTCAGAGACAGCGCGTTCCGGTACGCGGAACAGGCACTTGTAGTTTATAAGGAGCAGCGTCGGCGCGTGGGCCCTGGGGATCTGCTGGCATGGCAGTTCCGTTGATGGCAGGAAATAGCATTAGCGAGGGGTCCCTCAACGAAGCGCTCGGCGAGGTGCCGGTGGATTGGATTTGGGGGCGTGCTAAGGAAGGGGAGGATAGGAGAGTGGTGTATGTACAACCACATGTAATGTGTAGCGAGGTGTATGTACCACAGGGATTGTTTTTACGAGGAGGGGATACGGCTTGACGTAAGGACGGCAGATCTGGGCCGGCGATAAGAAGCAGCTGTATATAACAGAAGGGCCTGGGATGCTGGGTATAAATGCCCAGAGGGGAAATGGACGGTGGTTGGGGACGGCGAAATTGGTATATGCATGCACGTTTGTACACCGACACCTCCTGGGCTATAAAGACCTCCCAGCTCACCACCGTCCCACCCACCACCTTCCATATCGCCCCAATCCGGGAAGAGCCCGACCACCACCAGCGCCAGCACAGACCCAGACCGCCCCTCGCTCGCCGCGCCGACTCCGCTCCACAGCTCATCTCCACCACCACAACCGCCCCGGTTCACATTCACAGGTCGGTTCGCTTCGTGTCACCTCCTCCTCTTCCACTGACCACCACCACCAGCATGGCGTCCTCCCTCAGCCCCGCGTCCCTCATGCCCCGCAGCGACTCCTTCAACGCCCGCGTCCGCGGCACCAGCCACATCGACTTCAAGACAGCCACCACCGGCGTCGCAGCAAAGTCCATGCGCAACGAGATCTCCCGCCTCGTCTCCACCGTCGAGGACCCCGCCACAAAGAAGGCCTTCGACACAGAGATGCAGTCCTTCTTCTACCTCTTCACCCGCTACCTCGCGGAGCGCGCACAGAGCGTCGATCTGTATGTATCTCCGCCCCCCTGTTGTCTCTGCCAGCTGGCTCACTTTGCCCGCGCAGCGACTGGGACCGCATCAAGTCGCCCGCCGACGACCAAATCGTGCCCTACAGCGAGCTTCCCCGGCCCAAGAACTCGTCCAACCTCAACAAGCTCGCCGTCCTCAAGGTCAACGGTGGTCTTGGAACCTCCATGGGTGCGTCTCTTCCCCTCCGTGCCCTTCCGATGTAATCTGATCCCCTATTTTTCTGCAGGTATGACCGGCGCCAAGAGTGCCCTCGAGGTCAAGGACGACATGACCTTCCTCGATCTCACCGTGCGTCAGATCGAGCACCTCAACACCACCCACCGCGTGGACGTGCCCCTCATCCTGATGACGTCGTTCAACACCCATGATGACACGCTGCGCATCATCAAGAAGTACGCGAACCAGCAGCTCCGCATCACCACCTTCAACCAGTCGCGCTACCCGCGTATCTACAAGGAGACGCTCCTTCCCTGCCCCAAGCGCGCCGACGACGACAAGAAACACTGGTACCCCCCTGGCCACGGTGATCTCTACAATGCTCTCCTCCACTCTGGTGTCCTTGATCAGTTGATCGCCGAGGGCAAAGAGTACCTCTTTGTGTCCAACTCGGATAATTTGGGTGCTGTGTAAGTTATAGCCAAATCTCGTAAGGATCGGCGATGCTCATTTCGTATTTATAGCGTCGATGAGGGTATCCTCCAACACATGATCGACACTAATGCTGAGTTTATCATGGAAGTCACTGACAAGACCAAGGCTGATATCAAGGGTGGAACTCTCATCGGTAGGTTGATCCGCTGATATTGGTGGGTATCTTCTGACTGTGGCACCTTAGATTACGAAGGTTCCGTCCGTCTCCTCGAGATCGCCCAAGTGCCTTCAGAGCACGTCGAAGATTTCAAGTCCAGTGAGTGTTATTTTAGCACGCTATTTTTAACATCTCCTGATGAGCGTCTAGTCCGCAAATTCAAGATCTTCAACACGAACAACTTGTGGATCAACCTCAAGGCGCTCAAGCGCATCATGGACAACGAGGGCCTCGAGCTCGAGATCATCATCAACCCCAAGACCACTGACGACGGCCACGCCGTCATCCAGCTCGAGACCGCCGCTGGTGCTGCCATCAAGCATTTCAAGAACGCGCATGGTATCAACGTGCCAAGGAAGCGCTTCTTACCCGTCAAGAGCTGCTCGGACTTGCTCCTCATCAAGAGTGATATCTACTCGCTGCAACACGGCCAGCTCATCCTCAATGAGCAGCGCATGTTCGAGACGACGCCTGTGATCAAGCTCGGCGATCACTTCAAGAAGATCCAGCAATTCCAGAAGAGGTTCAAGAAGATCCCCAAGATCTTGGAGCTTGACCATTTGACGGTCACTGGTGATGTGTACTTTGGACGCAATGTCACATTGCGCGGAACCGTTATTGGTGAGATGTTAGGTATCATGGAGTGGGATTGGTTCTGACATTACTTTTTGCAGTCGTCGCCAATGAGGGACAGAGGATCGATATCCCTGATGGGTGTATCCTCGAGAACAGATTGCTCTCGGGTAACTTGAACATGATTGTGCGTTTTTCCTTCTTGGAGTACAGTAATTTGCGATACTCATTTTCTTGATTCTAGGAACTGTAATCTGCTAAAGATTTCATGTTTATCTGCCACCATCCTTGCCTGGCTGTCGATGGTCAATTTATATACATAGATGATGGTCTCTTCTTCGTATTCTACGGCCTCTTTTATTTCTCTTGTTGGCTCTCCCGAACTCTAACCCTCTCCTGCTCGGCGCTAAAACAAAATCAATCGTCACTGCATCATACATACAACTGCCTATTACCCACGCCACATGATTACGCTACCTCATCGCGCGCTACTTACTACACCTCGCTCTCCTAATATTTTACGGCCACTCCGTTGGCTGGTTGGCGCATTGCCTCGCTCTTTTTTTGTCATCTGTTCTTTTGGAAAATGGCCTTGGACACAATATACCTATCACTCGTTTTATTTGCGCTCCTTTTCCTTTCGCTTCTTACTTACACCATTATTTTGATCCAGGATAAGCGTAGACATTTGGTTGATTTCGCAGCCGAAAAAATAAATATACCCCTTCCAGACTCATTCTACTTATGCCTGAACTCGAGCGCTTTTACTTCGCGAAAATACCGTTTGGGGCGTAGATAATCAATCGATGACTTCCGCAACGCGTGTGGTGGACAATGATTCGGATTCAATCTCTCGGAGGAACGCGGGTGGTACGATCGATGAAGGGATCGTCGGTGCCCAGAAGCCATATCTGATCTTCCGTATCGAGGAATGTGGGCTGCTTTTGGCACGCCGCTCGGTCTTTTGGGTGGATGGAACGCATTTCATGGTGAATCGCGGGGGTGGCTCATTGAAAAGCGATGCAAGAAATGGGGTGTACTCTGCATAGTTCTACGCGCGGAGCACTTCAAGAAAGGATAGACATTTTGGAAAAGGGATGAGTACCGTATTGCGCGTTTGTAGAAGTAAATTAGTACAGGGCACCGACTGGGTGGCGCCGATGATCGCAACCATGAAGATTAGACAGGATAGGCACTACGAGATGTTAATATATGTTATACATAATAACAATGTGGTCCTGTAGCACCCTGTAGCTTCAGGGAGGAGTCAGAGAGTAATGTCCTGAATCGCGAACCAATGAGCGTGCGCCCGTTCGTCGTTCTCCGGAACGGTGGATTATCACCTTTAATCTGAATAATAATCACGTATTATCACTTCGAATTTCTGCGGCATCGCAACGCAATTGCAAGCGGCCCCTTGAATTGCACCCAGTGCCTCCAACAGCCCACAAGTCTGCAGACTGCAGACGTAAAAATAGAGAAATGCAGATCGTCGCGGACCTAGAAATCCGGACGTTATGCGATCAGCTAGATTCAGCTTTGAGAGATATTTAATGGTTCGCGAGTTTCTTTGACATTTCCTGACAAAGGCAGGCTATCATCGCGAAAAAGTTTATAGGCGTTTCAGGGTACACTTCTCAATCCAACCCCGGCCAACTAACAGCTCAGCGGCTCAGCCCAGCGGAGCTGAAAGAAAGCAGGGGAACGCGAAACGACAGATAATAAGACTATGCGGGGAGGCACCATGCCCGAGGATGGACCGGTGTTTCGTCGATAAATACGAGGGTAGGCCTGGGGTAGGCTTCTTGCTGTAGACTTACTGCGCCATATGGTTCAAGGGCGTTGATAGTTAGTTATCTTTGGTCTTTGGGCGGATTTTTGAAATTCACGACTCGGGAAATTTTGAGAATCGAGGTATCCAAACCTCTTGTAGGCTTATAATATTAGTAAAAGAAAACGAACAACATTATAGTGGCATGGTGATGGAGAAAGTCCGTCCAATTTGCAGCGAATGAATTTTGAGGAAGAGCATCGACGCAAGAGGATTGAATGGTGTTCGATAGGGTCTGATAATCTTTTTTTCCTGGTGATAGGTAACAGTGGGTATATGCGCCACTATGTGGATATATATTGGGGTGTTTATACGTGCGGGAAACGAAAGTCAGGTTGTTGCTTGTTGTGATCGTTGCAGTGGATGTCAGGGCCGGAGGTTGGAGGCATACAGTGATTGTCCTCTGCCAGCTCCAGGTGGCAGCGAGATGATATGGCACATTTTTCGACTGCAGATGGCGACGCCAGCGACTCCTGACTAGAGTCGTACGTACGACCTGGGATATCTCGATAATGAGGGTACGAAAGTTTTCAAAGATGCTTTAGAACATCATTGTTATTGTCAGCTGCGATGAAATTTGTTGTTGTCATCATCGTCCTCATTGGACGAATCAGCACTCAGATAATCGAAGCGCGTCCGTGGCTTTCGATAAAAGGCTCGGTGCATGGACAAATTTAAACGACAGGCCTGAAGTCGAGAGACTGAGAATCAGAATAAACATATGCATGAAATGCTTACTCACCAATACTGACAAGGCCATGGTAAAGAATCTGAGTAAGTATAGGGTTAGTTATTGTCTGGGTTTCGCAGATGGCAGGCGAGAACTTACGGATAAATAAAGGGAGTGAAATTGGCAATCTTGTCATACATAACTTTAGCCATGGTAATTACTAGACAAATATTAGGTCGAAGCATTGTAAAGACAATCGAAAGGTGTAAACATACGCAGACCGATGACCAAGACTTCAGATCCGTTCTCCCTGAGCCGGATTTTTACAGCACGCCCAAATTGCATGAGCCGGGTTCTTATAGGGGTTCTTAGTTGGGTGGATGCACACTGGGCATGCACCGCCAAACCAAAGAGGATGATATGGAACATGAGTTCTGGGCCACTGATCATTTGAATACCAATCAGTGAAGCCAAGTCGCAGAAAAAAAGGATATGACTGACGAGACAAGCCAAAATAAATGATCCGGCACCTTGCTGGTCGGGTATACATCTGCCAGTCTGTCCCTACGGACTCGTACTGCGAAGTACACATCAGTCGTAAATTTCAAAAGACCAATGACACATAGAAAATGGTATGCCCATCGTGGCCTGTTATATAGAAGATAAACTGTAAAACCGCTATCGTCAGAGCACTGGTGTCTTTTCAGATCAAGGCAGTCGGACACACACCTCTCTTCATAATAGGATAGTCAAGAGTCCAAACAAGTACGTGGTAACAACAATTTTTGACGAAAATCCAATGTTCAAGCTCTCGATGCGAAGCAACAGACGGATCAAGGTATTCAGGTATATCTCCCATCATAAAATTTATGCTGAAACGACATATGAGTATTGCAAGCGTGCATAAGGGCAGAGCGGCTGAAAACGCACTAATGAAGCACGTATATACAATAACGCGCAATAAAGAAGCAAGCTTTCAATGAATTGAAGTCGTAGATCGTACTGAGGTCCAAAGTGTACGCGTATTGAGCGCTATCAATGCTGTAGTTTAACCTCACACTTACGGCCAGATGTAAAACACTTCCTCGGTAAAATAGCTGAGGTGTTCATAGATATTCATCACGGCAGAGACACCTAAAGGGCGACAATTGAGAAAAGCATTCACAGAAAGGACGGGGAAGACTCTTACAAACTGCGAGTCGAGTTATGTCCATCATGTTCAACTGGGTAACTAAAGCTTTACTGGGTTCGGATAGTGTCGTTTGTGAGCGCGTCTGGTTTACAGCCAATTGCTCGCAAATGACGGTGGATCAACAAGATGTTATAAGGGACAAGTATGGGGCATCGCGATTGTGGAAGTTGAAAGAGAGTCAAGTACGAGGCAGGGTCTGAATGTTCTCCCAAAGTGAAGTCTATGAGGGAATCGAAATTCAGGTAAGTAAGTAAATCATGAATTAGACGAACCTGACCGGATGTTATTAGGGTTGCATTGAGACTCCCGATAAAATACTCACGAGAGGTATGTACGCGCGCCGAGCGCTCTTCCAGAAATGCAGAATAAGCTGCACCTGTTAAACTGTAGAAGAGTAAGGCAGATAGAAATCGTCATAGAAGTCAACGCTGTTTCGATAGAACTTGGAAGGAATTTGTAATTGAATACATTCGCAGGCATCATCAATCGGGGTCCATGTGCGCGAGCCGGTGGGAACCTTGGAGTGAGCATCTGACTGGGGCAGCCGACTGCAGCCGACCTACCCTGACAGCACAAAGGACCTGGATGGCGATTTCGTACAGCTTTCGTTTCACTCACGCAAACCAACCCTGCCATCCTTGTATTTAACGCCGTATGGGTCGTTGCAATGGCCCCTAAGGTGCAGATAGTGAACATTCGCATGCAGGACAGTCTGAGGCTAAAAGTTATGTGAGCTGGCGATTAAACAATGTCGAAAACCAGTTTAAACTCGAAGAAAGATAGATTCTGGATAGATTCGATGCAATGGTGATATTATATCCGGGATGAAGCGTTCCGACGTTGAGTCAGCGAGGTTCACAAAGAGAGCTTCTAAGGTTAGGTGTAAGATAGGGCTATAGTCTACAACTACAACTCCTGATCGAAGACGTAAGGAATCTGTAACAAAGATTCATAAACCGAAATTGAAAACTCACAATCATATTCAAGTTGCCTGTTACCAAACCTAAAGTAAATAATTAGTGAGAGTGAATTGGAAGGATAATCCGTTGTTCCTCACGATTTTCCAATGTACAACCGTCGGGAATGTCGATGCGTTGGTCTTCATTGGCAACAACTGCACCAAAAAATCTAAGTCAACAGTCGCGCCAACATAGAAGGAAGGTACACACTGATAACTGTTCCCCGAAGTGTAACGTTTCGCCCGAAATGCACGTCACCTGCCACAGTTAGGTGGTCGAGGTCGATAATATGCGGTATTTGTTTAAAGCGCTTCTGAAATTGATGGATCTAGAACATAGATAGCTGGAGTGAATGCGGAAGAAAAAAGAGCTTTATGACGGGAGGAGTGCCGAACATGCGCTTCTGGCTCATCTTCAAAGAACCACGTTCGAGGGTGTAGAGATCGCTTTTGACCAGAAGAAGATCGGAGCAATTCTTCACTGGTAGGAAGCGAGAGCGCGGAACATGAATGCCAGAGACCCTTTCAAAATGTTTGATCGCAGAACCGGCGGCGGTCTCGAGCTCAAAACTTGTTTTAAGTACAGTGACAAATAATTTGACAGTAGAATAGGAATACCTGTATCACTGCCCTTCCGTCGTCGGTTTGCTTTGAGGTGGAAATAATGTCCAGTTGTAAGCTCTCGTTTCGTAGAACATGTTTAAGCGCTGATGTACAACAGGGATAATTTAAAAATGCCAACGAAATAAATTTCCGGATGACATTACCTTTGAGGTCTATCCATAAATTGTTGGTGTTGAAAACCTTGAACTTACGACCTGATACTCACGATAAGAAAAGTAAAGGCGTGAAACCGATCACTCACCGGAATGGAATTCTTCCATGAATTGCGGCGGGACTTGAGAAGTTTCGACCAATCGCATAGATCCCTCATAGTCTATGAAAGACCCGATAAATGAAGCAACCAGGTAGATAGTGAATCAAAACGTGCTGATCAATGTCCCGCCCTTAAGATTGCAAAGTTACGATTGAGGATTTTCAATGCACATAAATATTCAGAACTTACCTTCATGTCAACTCTGGTTTTGCTCGTCACTTCCATGATGAATTCACATCGTTTTTCGACCATATATTGGAGAATGCGCTTATCGACACTATACACAAATGTCAAGTCAGTGCAACGCGGCGGTTAGAATCATGAAAGTCGAATGAATGAAAATATAACACTAACACGGCGCCTAGGTTGTCCGAGTTGGACACAAAGAGATACTGCTTGCCTTCAGATAGAAGACGATCAAGAACTCCTGAACGTTGAAGTGCATTGAATAGATCCCCGTGACCAGGAGGATACCAGGCCGTTTTACTCTCTTGTACATCTTTGGCTAGGAGCGACATTGATTCCTTCAATATTCGAGGATATCTTGATTGATTGAAAGTCGTAATCTTTACGGGCCGATTTGCGTAGTTCTTTACAATGCGCAAAGTGTCTTCTTCAGTGTTGAAAGACGTCATCAACAAAAGAGGCACATCTACGTGTTCGGTTGTATTCAAGTGCTCCATTTGTTGGACAACGAGGTCCAGGAATGTAAGATTGTCCTGAACTTCAAGAGCACTTTTCGCCCCATTTAAGCCTGAAAGAAATGTTATTACCTGGCAAATCAAAAGATAGTCAGTACTCACCCATTGTAGTTCCAAGTCCTCCATTGACCTTGAGAACTGCAAGTTTCTGAAGTTCAGCAGTTCCTTTATCACCGAGGTGCTCATAAGGAATAATTTGGTCCTCTGTCGGTATCGAGACTCTATCCCACTCTCTATCAAGTTGATTGAATAGGTGATCAGTACATATTAATGAAGAAGCTGTTGACTACGTACAACTTCTGCCCTTGCAATGTTTCTGTCAAATGTCGATTGTAGAGGGACATGAAGGATTGCAGCTCCGGAAGGAATAGCTAGACAAGATATCAGTACGGTGGACCAAAATGGACCCTAAAGCAAGCTGTGGTTCGACCTTTCTTGAGGTGGAATTCGGGATAGACACTACTAGTTTGTTGAGTTGGTCGCTGATGGGCTTCGCGCCATCGTTTTCTGGGTGTTCTGGAAAGTACCTGACAGGATGGCGGCGAAAGCTACGAAACGGTTGCTTGAAAACAGGCATATCAATGGATATTGAACAAGCAGAATTCACAAGAAGACCATATATGCATTATGAACCGAGGTGGCTGGCCGCCGCACCATGCTTTAGACGTCTGGACTGAACATACACGCGTCTAAGGGGTGTGCTAGTCGCGAGGATCCCTTAGTTCCGTTCAACAGATCCAGATGAAGGATGTCATAGATAGCGAGTATGCTCGGAGCGTCGTCGGAGCCAATTTTCATCATGATAACAGACATCCTCGAGAATTAACAGTGTCATTGAACAGTTGAAGTAAGTACTGGGATGCAGACAGGATGCAGAAGAGTTGCCAGAAAGGGAAGAGACGGGAATTGCCGGGCGGGGCTTTAATCTGTGGCGTGAACCTTATTCTCCAGTATCATCACAACTTTGACTGCCCCACCAGATCCCCATCCTCAAGACTCGCCGCCATGGGTCAGTTCTGCCACTTTGTTCTCCGGTCGGTCTCAGATTCTCACAAGATTGCATCTTACAGGTATCTCCCGTTCATCCCGCCACAAACGCTCGGAGACCGGTGCCCAGCGTGCCCACTACCGCAAGAAGAGAAAATTTGAGCTCGGCCGTCAGCCTGCGAGCACCAAGCTCGGACCCAAGCGCATCCACACCGTTCGAGTCCGTGGTGGAAACCTGAAATACCGTGCTCTCCGTCTTGAGAGCGGTAACTTCGCATGGGCCTCGGAAAACACAACCCGCAAGACCAGGCTTATCTCGGTCGTATGTGACATTTCATATTGGAAAATCAGATGGAACCTTAGAATCATCCTCAGGTCTACAACGCATCCAATAACGAGCTCGTGCGAACGAACACCCTCGTCAAGAACGCCATCATCCAAGTCGATGCTGCTCCCTTCCGTCAGTGGTATGAAGCCCACGTGAGCCTAGTTTGATTGGTCCGTTACTTCGATTTTTAAATCCTGCGCTTTTAGTATGCCCAACCCGTCACCAAAAAGGGCAAGGCCACTGCTCCCGCCGAGACTGCTGAACCCGTGAAGCTCTCTAACCATGCGCAACGCAACTTGGATGCGAAGAAGAAGGGTATGTCACCAGTGTTTTCATACCATCTCAGAAATTAATTTTCTGGTTAGACGCCAAGATCGACCCTCTTCTGGAGTCCCAGTTTGCTGCTGGTCGTCTCTACGCCGCCATCTCCAGCCGTCCTGGACAATCTGGCCGCGCCGATGGTTACATTCTCGAAGGCAAGGAGCTCGAGGTAAATTCGATCATTCTCGCAAGTATGCAAACGTACTGACCATCTTATTCTAGTTCTACGTTAGGAAACTGAGGACTGGCAAGCAGAAGCACGCCCATGCTTAATTTTTCTCTTGTTGCTCTTTGTTTTCTCATGTGGACTGAGGCATAAAAATAGCTTTGCGCCGTGTCCGTAACACTATCCTACGATGATCATGCCCATTTCATTTGCTGCAAAATCCATCAGTCGGCTCTTAAGCGCTTTACCAGTTATCCTCGTCTTGTAAAGTAAGGGCGTAGTCGCAATATCTGGTTTTGATATCCAGTGCGCTGCGTAGTCTAATGTTATATTTACCTCGATTCACGTCTGGCGATGATATTGTCACAGAGACTACCATTATTGCTTTTCTATATCAAAAATTGCTTGTAACCCATTCTATTCACACGATTTTAGGAAAATGTGGGTCCAGAGGGTGTTGGTTTTTGAGTGGTCTCTCAAATGTAAGGTTTTCTATGGCACGATTGTACCATCTTCGTTTGCTTTCACGCCACGCCTTCAATTGAATTCAATATTTCCTATCGCAGAGTACACGTGGGTTTACACACCCTCCGCGCATGTTTTGTTTGTTGGTTTTGTTCAAAATTTCCGGTTCATCGCACTTTGGAAGCACTAATTGCCTGTTGCTACCTATTTCCTTTGCCAGGCGCCAATTTTGAGTGGTCTTCATGAACACATTGCAAGGCGCTTCATGTATGTCTTTCATATCAATTCAGTCTAGAGTTTTGCAGATAAGCCTAACCTTTAGATACGCACTAGATGCTGGATTATCCTTCATATGCTGGGAGATCTTAACCACCTTGGATGATGAGGTCGCGCTCATGTGGCCGTAAGTTTTGCGAAGCTGTTGTTGTAAGATGTATTAACGCCTGACGATTTGGCCATTTATATTCAGGCAGACTCGAAAACTCACTATCGTAAAAATCCTGTATTTTTTTGTGAGATATCTTGCGCTCGCCATTCAAATGTGAGTATAATGAACTCCATCTACTTCAATAATTTGACGTATTAATTCCGAACGACCAGAATCAATGCTGTAGCAGCAAATATCTTAAGGAATCGATATCCATTGCCAAGAAAGACATGCCAGCTTTGGCTTGGATATCAGACCTTCACCATATATCTGTTGCTCAGCGCCGTGGATATGATTTTAATGATCAGAGGTATTTATCCTTCGCTCGAATAATCTGGTATAACTTGATCTAAGGATTTTGGCAGTCTACGCCTTCTATAATAGAAGACGATGGATCGGAATATTTCTAGCCACCCTCTTGATTTGCAAATTTATTTTCTCATCAGCGGGCGCTATTTTGACGATCCCGGACCAGAGATATAATGCATCGTGTCTTCAAGTTAACAACAGCGATCCATCATTGGGAATGTACTGCTTTATGTGAGTGGTACCCTCTTTCGTCTGTTTTCACTAATCAATAACCGCAGCAGAATGGGCGAATTGCTTATACAAAGCATCGTCGCTGTGCTGACGCTATACCAGCATTTTGTGGCCGTCAGAGGGGGCTGGGCACGAACGCCTCTAGTGTCGTTGTTGTTTCGAGGTGGTGCTTCAGCATATACAATTATTGTCGGTACGTGGCGATTGAAGACCCTCAGATGATGGTTCTTCCATGTTATTAATTATGGTTATCTACAGCCATTCTGATTGGCATTTTAATGTATGCCAATCTAGGCCATTTGCACGAGTCTGCCCATGTTGTATTCCCGTAAGCTGGTATACATCAAATCGAAAATATATCAAGTTATTCACTGAGAGGCATTTTTTACCAGCGCAATTGTCTCGATCTTGTCGTGTGTGGTAAGTGACTTTCATACATATACGCTGGTGAGCCCGACTATTGCTAATGACTTCCACAGGGCTGTCGCCTCATCATCAGCATGCAAAAGCTGATCATTCCAGCCCGAAGTTCAAGGGGGAGATCTTATGCTCAGGACAGTCAGCAACTCACAAGTATTATTAGTTCTGTGTGGACGAGCCCACTCCCCTTCTGAACACCTGTTTTAGCTACATATATATCCTCTGGAGTCTGCGATCCCGTCGAGTTAAAAAAAAAGGTTCTGTTTGAATGACCAATTCTGCAAATTCAGGATGGGTCACAGAACTATAACTGGTTACTCATGACACAGTAGTGTCATTAATTTTGCTGAACTTGAGTTCATGTTCATAGGCTAGCGGATATACAAAGTACTTACCTTCCACACCGAACTGCTCACAGTCTAAGTGACTCTATTCAGTGTGTAAATGCAAACCAATATTTGCGCTCAAAGTTACATTGCCAAATCAGTCTTTTATTTGGAAAGTATACGCAAATTACGCCTCCAAATCTGAAGACATCTTACTATGTCAATGGAAAGCAATGCTGCCAACCCCATCAGCCTGATCCGCTTGAATTCAAAATTCGTCACAAGGACTAAAGGGCATAGATTATCTATATCTGCAATAAAAATAAACACCATATGTCTACTAGTAAATCTCATCTGGACATACATTTAACCAAAGGAAAGCAGAGATGGGACTTGGATGGGACCCACAAATCAAGTCCAACTTGTCAGGCTAGGTGGCCAAAAATAGATGTCGGCGTTGGGTAACACAGACAAACAGGGTTCGCCTGCATCTCGGCGAGCGCCTTTCTGATCACCACCACTTCATTCAATGGTGAGTCTTTCGAAAGTGCGTCGAAGGCCGACCCCATACTTATCAAGACCGAATTAGCTCATTTTCTCTGTGTTCAAAACTCTCACAGACCAAACGGTCACGGTAGAGCTAAAAAATGATCTCTCAATCACGGGTGTTTTGAAATCGGTTGACCAGTATGTCAATAGCCCGTTCTCTCAAGAGTTGAACTCATATTCTTGTCTGTTTAGGTTTTTGAATATTAGACTGGACAATATCAAGGTGGCTGATGAAAACCGGCATCCTCATATGGTCTGTCCGTCTCCCAGTTCGAATTCACAACGTGCTGACCTGGTATGAATAGATGGCAGTAAAGAACTGCTTTATCCGAGGATCGGTTGTCCGCTACGTCACATTGCCTGCAGAACACGTTGATACCCAACTCCTAGAGGATGCAACTCGTAGAGGTGCGTGTGATATTGATCATGAACGGAATTGGGCCTGACATTCATACAGAGGCTCTAAATCAAACCAAACGACAATAACGATTTTTCTGGAATCAAATTTCGTTTACAAAATGTATATTAAGATTCGCACAAGCATACGTTCTAATCTGGAAAGCCATTTACGCAGTGTGAACAAGGCTGTCCATTATTGTTAGTAGGATGAGGGGAAGACGGGGTTTTCACTAATACTCCGCAGTAATTGGTTGTATGACTTGCTTTGGTACTGACATATCCATAAGGGAAAATCATTCGGCGATCCTTGTTTTCGATAATCTCAAGCTCCAGACCTATTGCTATGCGCTGCTATCGGGATGTCTCCAAATCTTTACCTTCCCATCTGCACTGGCCGTGATCATTTCTCCTGCATCTGTTGGATGATGCTCCGTCCATGTAATGACTTTTTGATGTACCTTAGGCGGTGGGTTTGGTTGCAGTGGCTTGGCCTGAAATATAGAGGATTGTGATTAGATGAGGCGAGAGATAGAGAAATGCGAACGGTCGTACATCAAGCAAATCCCAAGCCCAGACCTGGCCTTTCTCATCTCCGCAAACGACAGAGGCTTCAGCATGTCCAAAACAAGCGCGGGTACGGTAGGCTTCGTTGACATGGCCCGTAAAATCGTTGAGCATCTTGCCGGTCGAGCAATCCATCAGACGGATGTGATTGTCGAGAGTGGCTACGAGATAGGTTTGAGAATCTTCTGTGGGTACGACCGAGGCCACAGGATCTATTAACGATGAGGTTAGAAGACGAAGGGATTAGAAGAATATGTCCAGGTTTCCACGCACGTCCAATATAGTCGGAACGAAGTTCCCCATGCGCAGATCGTATGTTCGAACATGCCCATCGACGGAACCACATAAGATGTAAGTAGGTCCAACGTGGAGAGTTTGGACAGCATCATGAGCTTCTTCAAGAATCTGGATGGGTGTGCGCGCCTGGGCACTATCCAAATAGGATTAGTTCCCAGAGTCTAGCTTTGAAAGAAAGATAACAAACCGCAGATCCACAACCTGACAGTCGAATCGAAGGATCCTATACAATTCTCAATACAGAGCACACAGAAACGAGGAGAAAGTCCCACCACTTGCAACAACAGTTGCATCTTGATTGAATTCAACTACATATATTTTGCCCATATGTCCAGGGAGACGCCGTGTAGTTGTTCCAGTCGCAACATCCCATAGGAATATAGATCGATCTCCTCCAGAAGACGCAAATTTGGCATTGTCCTGGGAACTGTCATAGGATGAGCCTGGAAATTCCTCGGTCTAGAGATAGAATGTCCTTACACTGTGATGGATAGTACTTCATACCCATGTGCAGCAAATGTTTTGATTTCGGTCCCCGCGTTTGCGTTCCACAACCGCACAGTCCGGTCTTGGCCTCCGGTGAGGACGTATTTCGCTGTGCCTTTTGAGTAGCGCGCGACGTTGACTCCACCTTTGTGATTTTCAAGGGTAGTGTGAAGAGTGCGGGGAAGAGGCTGGGCCCACGCGAAGGAGCCATGGTGGACACAGTTCAACTTGTGGACCCCACTTCTATACTTAGTCTGTGCCGAGATTGCCGGCTCACTAATCTCGACTCACCGCAGCGTTCAGTGTGATTTGCGTTTAACTCTGGCTTTCCATGTCCAAGCGAGCTCTTACACCAGTCATTCTCCCGCCAGCGAAACGCCTGCATACGTCTGGACCTCCAATCCCTCATCCACCCCAACTCCTCAGCTTTGAAAATTCTTTGTACGATGAACTCATCCTTTGTATCTTCTCTCACCTCTCCTGGGTAGACTTGTGTGTGACTCAGGCGACCAGCAAGAAATGGGCCCGGCTTGCGGCGGATAATGAACTCTGGAGAAAACAATACTTGAGAGTTTACGGTCGCACGCGCTTGCGTGGGGCGAAAGGCTTCATTGGTCGCTTGGATGGCCGCGAAGTGAGACCGTTGCCTGGCAGAGCAAGAGCAGATACGTACAAGGATTGGAAGTGGATGTTCCGCATTAGTTCTAATTGGAGAAAAGGTATGTATGAAATCGTCATGATCTTTTCTTGTCGATTGACATCTTATGTTGTTTTCAGGCCGATGCATTGTGGAGACAAGTTTAGACTTGGCTCGACATTCCCATCCACAGGAACGCGTCACACTTCCCGCTCCTTCACCTGAAGAACACATACACGTTATTCTGGCAGGATCTTTGACTATCAGTGCTACTTCTCAACCTTCCAATTCACCTGTGATAACAATTACTAGCGACCAAAATCAACACCACACGATACACATCCCTTACCATGATACCGCCGATCTTACCAGCATCTCCGCTTTGGCTTTGGATCAATCACCACCCAAGTCTGGGCAACTCTCTCTTGCTTGCTTCCTCCAGAAGGGGGAATTCTCTGTATTGGAATTCAACCATTCTTCACCGTCAAACGCCATCCAAAAATACACATATCTCTCTCCACGGGGAAGAGCTAGATTGCAGAATATTATTCATGCGGTCTATTATCATCCTTTGCTTGCAACTTTGTCTGACACATTCTCGCTCTCCATTTACGACCTATCGTCAGGTTCCATTCGACATGCGCAAACTCTCACCTCATTCACATCATATCCCCCAGCGTCACTTGTTTTGTCTTCTTTAGCTCCCATGGTTTTTAAGCTCGTCGTCGCATATTCAGTTCCTGTCTATCCCAGACATTGGTCCATCGGTGCTACCGAACTTATAATTTCTGGCAGCTCTGACTCTCACACTGCCACTTCATCTAGCGGCGCTATATTTTCCTCTACTTCATTCAGCGAAGACTACAAATATCCGCTTTCTTCTATGATTAGGGTGATAAGCAGTCGGACCATCCGAGCATTTGACGTGCCACCGGGGTGGGTGGACGAATGTTCTCTTCGTGCCATGCGCGAGCAGTGGGGCCGGAAACTTTCCAACGTGGCGGATGCCCAAACAGACGGCAAATGGGTGATTCTGGCTCCTGGAGAGGGTCATGGCTATGATCATGATGAAGCTCGTAACTCCACTTCTCCTTCATCGGTCTCCGACTCCTCGTCTCCGAGTCCCATTTCTGCCAGTTTACATTCTCCTACCAATCTCCAGCTCTACCGGCTCATCCTCCCGACCCAATCGACATCTATTTCAGCATCACCGCCGAAATTAAATTTTGTTCGAACGCTGCATGGGCAGACAAGCCCCGTGTCGTCTCTTGCGCTCGCTGATGGTCGATGTGTGAGTTTAGGTCGAAATGGGAGCATCTGGGTCTGGGACCTTGAGGGTGGAACAGGCGCGGAAGTTGCCCCGGCTGACCAATCGATGGCGTCGCAAGCATCAACAACGGGCACCGTGGCCTTTGACGAAAGACGGATTGTAACTGCACATGCTGGCAATGTCGTTGTTCGAAGGTTCGATATTTAACTAAAAGCTGGGACGCTATATGTCGCGACCATGGTGTGTGATCATGGGGTCTTGGTGTATAAAATCTGGATATATAATTTGTGGGTTGGCTCGCCTTATTATCGCTCATTCCGGTTAACCATTTCGTCAGATTCTTCCATATTTTTATATTGCAATGTACTGATATACTCATTTTACGGAATCATCCTATCCGATAAATCCTCGAGGCATTCGCTCTCCTGAATGCTATGATCAATATCCAACGTTCTCAACCAAGCACGCGCAATGTGTTCCACTTTCTACGGCGTTGCACTGAATTTAGGAAGGCCGATAAAGAAAGGTCATTCCATGAAACTATGTTCGCGAATTCGCTATTCGTGTACACTGGAGACAGCACAGTAACCCTTTCATCTCGTTTGGGCAGGACCATGGACGTCCTGTTAATGTGTTTTACTTTCATACTAATTATGACTGACATCCGGTAGTGCGGATTATCCATAATACTGAACGATATTACACTTCGGCTCAACCGACCGCTAATGCGCGAATTTGGTAGTGACTTCAAGGTCGGGGTCAGGCTTTTTGCTGGGGGAACATTCCGCTTTTTGGGCAAACCTCAAGCGTCTTCCATTCTGCATCTGGGTAGGGGCGAGTTGGTCCGACCACCCGATTTCCCGGTGATTAGGAAATGGGTCGTGGCTGAAGATCCGTGGGTAGGGCAAAATAGCTACTTGCGTCATCTGCCCCGTTCATCCTCCTTGTCTGATATGCTTCAGTAAAGAAACCACTGCGACCATACGGGCCGGAAGATATATCCAGTGAGCCTGTTGCTATCTCGAACCTGGTGGCACTGATCAGAATATAATATCCGTGAACATGCTTCGTCCAGATCCATTATCTCTCACTATCTAGTCAGTCGAAACGGATCGATCCCTTGGTCCTGACCTCTCCATGAAAAAGCTGATCAAAGTATTTCTAACAAAAGATATTTAGACCAGGTATATAGCATCTTCGTATCAGGGTTCAGGAAGATTATCCACCTCTCCGATATCGTCTAGGACTCGCACCAAATCACCCCAAGAAGCAAGCAGTGAATTTTACCCACGACGGACAGAGCCGCACCACTCTCTTGGAGACATTTAAGCATTTTCTTCACTCTGGAACCAGGCCCCGGTGTTCTTTCTGTCATGGAATCAACAACTAGTTCCCATCACCGCCAGAACGGTGGTCCCAGCGGCGATCGCACGAGATCAACCCCACAAGCGCCCAGCATGGGCGACTTTATCACCTTCGAGGCCGGACAATTCGCAGGACGCAGGATCCGTATTGAACTTCACGAGCTACAGAAAGCTGAATCGGGCAGGAAGCAAGTATCTTTCTTTCACGCATCGCACCCTTCTTTTAGTCAGTACACATCTGATCGTGGGCTTTATGTTTATCTGTGATATTGCAGATATGCGAAAGTAGATCGCCGCCCGCTAGATCCGCCTCCAGCGGTCCATATACGCCTCTTTGAGGCTGCGGCTGATGGCACACAAAACCAGTGGGAGCGTGAAATACTACACGAGTAAGTGTCTCCTTAATTGTCACCTTCTTGTCCCGTTTAAAAATATCTTAACACGGCGGCTCACTTGCCTTTCTTCTGGTCGTTTTGCAGGAATGTGCTGAACGTAGGGCTGATGTGCACCGTTGATTTATTCCCGGTGCCAGAAGATATGTACGGAGCGGCCTCGCCCGCGTCACACCCCTCTCCACAGTCGCCTTACCCGACACCGCCATACTCGGATGGTATCGACCCTAGCTATGTGCACGCCCAGCGATCGATATCCCCCCTAACGTATTTTCCCCTGCACCCGTATATGAGCCTGGAACCCAACGGCCTCGGTGGCCAGCCCTCTGGCTCGTTAGCGGCGCCGTTCCAGATCCCCCGCAGGCAGCCTCTGGTCGGGTATCTGGGGCACGATGAGCGGCCACACGACACGGTGCACCAGGTCGGAAACCACCTCATCACCGAGTCCTCCAAGCTGACGCCTGCCCTGGTGGGCGAGAGATTCGCGGAGCCGACGCTGGTGGACCACCAGGGGCGAAAGGCGTTGATTTTTGTGTTCGGGGTGAGTGGGTTTGGTGAAAGAAATTGTTTGGGACTCGCGTCTGCCTTTTTCTATTCGTGCTTTCTTTTCTCTCGCAGCTGGATTAGCGATCACGTTGGTGTGAATGGGGTTTCAATGGCGATCAAAATACCACAGTGCGGGAGTCACCTCTGTCTCGTTGTCCCCATTTTTCTGGGGTCAGAAACCGCGTCCTCGTTTATTGTGACTAGCGTGAAAGTTTCATTGCCGAATTCTGCCATTGAAAGCTGCCAGCCTTCTGTGCAAGCGAAGTTACAGGCGCTGATATTCTCCCTTTGCTTCTGATCACAGGATCTTGCCGTGCGAAGGGAAGGGGTATTTATACTGCGCTATCGAGTGTTCGACATTTTCTCCAGCGTTGCTGGCTCGCCAGATTCGCCTGTCCTCGCAGAGCTCTATGGGGGGCCGTTCAAGGTCTACTCGACACGGGAATTCCCTGGCCTCGAGCCTTCTACTGACTTGACCAGAGTACGTGCTTTGCGCCCGCTTTTTCGGGCAATCTGACTTATTAGTGGCGTTGCAGACATTATCGAAGTACGGCGTGCGTGTCACCCTGAGAGACGCCGAACGAAAGTCGAAGAAACGCAGCAAAGACCCCGACTACGAGTAAATATCTACATGGTGAATCTTATCATCGTCTTTGTTGCTTTCGAATTGCACTCTCCACACCTCTCCTCGTTTTCCTCCCTTTCTTATTCGGATTTACCTTAACACCGGCGCCTGTGCACCCAATAATTCGCGGGGTTGTAATAGCATCAATCTATTATTAAGTAGCCAACACGTGGCGTGTCCCTTTGACAAAATTCCCACGAGAGCTTGATCGATTTTAATAATGATTGGCGTGGCGAAGTGTAGCACGTCAAGCTTTCAAGGCGAAGGGTCGAAGTTCGTCTATCAGCACTAGCACTGATTAAAGGTTGTGTGTTTTTGCTGCGGTCGCAGTTGCGTTCCGGAGTACTGTATCTGTATGCCCCAGCAAACGGACTCAGCCACTCGCAAAAGCCTGAATCAGATCGATGACAGCCTCGAAGGGCAGAAGTTAAGGGTCGCTGGAAGGTACAGTACAGTTTTTACTCGTTGTGACATATCTTTTTCTGAAATATGAACACAGAGTGCTTGCGTACGACGTCCAAACTGGGTTAATTATTCTGATTGATAAACAGCATGGATTGCTTGTCGATGTGGACCTAAGCTTACACGAAGAATCGGCGGAGTGGGCGACAGAGCGACTGAGCACGATCATGGTCATTGGACATTTGGAACGCTCTTCGGTAGGCATACTGTCATTCCATACACCCTCAGCGAGCGAGGCATCAGCACTGACATCAGAGGTTCTCAACGATAGACACCCCTCGCTGTTCCCGCCGTGCCATCAAACGCGCCGCGACTGCAAATGAATTGCGGGCTGGTGTTGCGGGCTATCCTCGTAGTTCCGACGCCAGACTTGGATCTCGACCTTTGGAATGCGGTGCTGCAGGAAGCAGAACAGGAGAGATATCAAACATGAGAGGGTTGATGAGGACTTTCGGGAGGCCTCATGGCGGGTGATATATGAAAACGGGCGTATCGTGCACGTAAAAATTGATTGGCGTAATGCAGATGGGAAACAATGGGCATAATGTCCTGGGCAATAATGACATGAGGCAGACATTGGGAGTAATGTAGATCGCAAAACAAAGAGAGAAAGAGATGTCGGGATGGAGAACACAAAACGCGCGCGTTCTTTGACGACGTCGGTGCCACTGGACGCAAAAGACCGTCATAAGCTAATTGGAATTGGCCGGGCCGGTCTTTAATGCAACATCTTGAGATCGCCCTAGGTTGCCATTTAGATGATCTGCAGACAATCGTTTGATTGTGGGCCACTGAGACGAGTGGCCTTGTGCGCGCTGTGTCGACGACCTGCTCTCCTTTGTGTCGGCTGCGCACGACATAGGGCACGAGGCGGTGAAGAAAGCAAGGGCGTTCCGGCAGAGCGTGCCGAGCGGAAGCAACTGAGTGGGACTTCCCAAAAGGGATCGAGATGCGCCTGTCCAGTAGATGGCCTCGCTTTGACACTCTCCCTTATAACACTCACACCTCTTCCACAACCGCCTCATCTCAGCCCCCTCCCGTCCTCTGCCCCCTCTCCCAGCCCGTCCGCTCCCGTCCCCCATTGCTCCTGCACACACCCAGCTACCCCACGGCCCTCACCGCCGCCGACTCTATCCCTCCCACCAGCTACTCACCACCACCACCACTGCCGCAGCGATGATGGACTTTGACATTGACCCCAGCTACTCGCGCTGGCAGTACGCCACCTCCGATTCCCGCTCAGAACCCATCCCACCACCACGACCGGCTCCCCGGATCGCCCCACCATCGCTCCCCGCGCCCAGTCCGCCGCCCACCCCAGGGCCACCCCCACCCGTCAACATCGGCAAAGGTGTCTGGCTCGACGATGGCCAAATTATCTACTCTAAAGACTGGCCTCCAGTTCAAGAATACCTTAACGAGGTGCGGGAGGCGAAGACCATGCTCCCGGCCCCTTCAGATGTCATCTTCACGCTCGCCGCCCTGTCGGTGTTGCAGCACCCCGAAGACGTCGCCCATTGGATTTTCTGGGCACAAGGAACTTATTGGACAGTCGGGGAACTCGTGGATAGCATTGCATGTACGTTTACTTGTTTCTGCCTATTTCGTGCTTGGATCGCTCATTGCCCACGTTCCCACTGCAGTGCAAAAGTGCAGGCTCATCCTGTCCCCGATACCCTGGAACGGGCATAGAGAGTACAAGGCTATTGTCAATGCCCGACAAGAGAAATTCACTTGCGTCGTCGTTCAGCGCAAGTGGTACCCAACCGACTGCACCGGCGCGGACGCACACAAGAGGACGCTCCGAAGCAGCGCCGATCAAACGGAGCCAACCGCCAACGATTACTTCGGAATCATCGAAAACGAAGGTTCATCCCGTAGACGGGCTGCAAAGTCTGCGGCGAGGAGACATATTCTTCCCTCTCCGAATAAGCGAACTCGGCGTCTCGTGCCTTCCCAGCCGAAGGCGCAAGGTTCAATCTCACCCGAGCCTGTCATTCCGCCCAATGACGAAGACGTTATCGCTTCCGTTCACCCGGATTCAGACTTGCGCGAGAGGACTCCTCCTGTCAGTAGGACGAGTACACGCGTACGACGAAAGGTCACGCCCTCAGCGAGGTCGCCCCGCATCATATCCGCTGTTGTGCCCAAATCTCCTTCCGAAGAAACCATCTCGCCCGCCTCAACGTTACCACTCCCAACTATTCCATCATCCGCTACTCATTCGCGAAATCGCTCGAGCTCAGCGCAGTCTTCGGAGTCTACCGAGACGATTGCTGTGGCCGTGCGGTCGCCCTCAGTGGCCTCCGTTGAGACGGCTGTTGCGCCATCATTACCGAAGAAACGAAAGTTGGCTGATATGGAGCCGGAAGACGACAACAATGATGACCTTGTGAAAGACATAGAGGCCAGTGCAGCAGAAGGCATGGTTACTCGGAATCGCGCGTCGAAGATTCGTTCGGGCGATTCTGACAAAAGTCAGGCGTCGTCGCGGATGAGCACACCAGCTGCGGAGCCGGCTGCGAAAGTAACGCGGCCAAGAGCGAGAGCGAAGAGAGCACGAGTATGATCTCGTCTCCTCCTTGGATTCTGCTACTCGCGTTTGGATCATTTATATTTCGTTTATTGTAGATCAAGACCTTCTTCATTATTTGATATCTGGGTGCCGTTTCTCTTTATGTACCATCTCTCTATCTGTGTCTCCGAATATACAACTACTCTCTCCGTGTACAAGTACAACTATCTCTCCTATCCTCATCAGTATCTATCATCGCGAAATTGGGGGTCAGGAGACAAGTGTGTATCTAATTATATATAGCTTGATAATCAATAAAATGTCCCCAGTCTGCACAAGCCTTGTATACGAGCCGTTAAGTCATTTTATAGGACGCTATAGGTGGTGGCATCCGCCAGATATAAATGACATATGGATGGTTTGTCAAATATTCAATCATTGGATCAGGTGGCCAAACACCATCAACAATCCAAGGCCAGCATAAAACGGTTCGCAGTAAGAAGGGTGTTAGAAGAATGAATATGGTAGAAATTCTTATGAAATAGTACAGTGGTGTCAATTTAAACATGGCATGCCAGGCCTTGGATATTTCTCCACCCACATACATTATCACAGCTGAAGACCTAATGCGACACTCTTTCGCTGCTGCTAATCGGAGTAGAAGACTGACATATGTTGGGTGCAAGATCAGGGCTTGGCCAACAAAACATGAGCGCCATGTCAAATCATGGACGGTGGGTCTGGGAAAATTCACAAGGTGTAGAATTGAGGAAACGATTATAAGATATACAATATTGTTGGACCAGGCAAAATTTCGATAGCTTAGGTGGCGAACAAGAGGCATCAGATAAAATAACTGATGGCGCGTCTGGTGGTTTCATCATGTACAGCGTAGAGAGAGAGATTACAAGACGCACAAAACTGTTAGGTCAGGCAAAGGCTCGAAGACTTGGCCAACAAAGCAAACAATCCAAGGCTGGCATATAGGGTATGCAGTAGGAAGAGTGGCAAAAGAATGAACGTGAAAGAAATTCTTATGAAATAGTACAGCAGTGTCAACTTAAACATTGCATGCCAAGCCTTGGGTATTTCTGCACCCATGTGCAATATCACAGCTGAAGACTCTATCTGAAAGACTCTCCCTGCTGCTAAGTAGGGCGGAAGATTGATGAATATTGAGCACAAACGCAGGGCTTGGGTGACAAAATACAGGCGTCATGTAAAATAATGGACGGTGGGTTTGGCGACGTTCACAATGTGCAGAATAGTGAAACTTATTACCAAGTACGCAAGGATGTTGGATTAGGCAAAGGCCCGACCGCTTGTGTGGCAGAAAAGTGGTGTCAGATAAGATAATGGATGGCAGCTCTGGTGGGTTTCACCAGGCGTAGAATACAGATTTTTATTGCAAGGTGCGCAAGGCTGTTAGTTTGGGCAGATGCTCGATGGCTTGCGTGGCAGAAAAGTGGTGTCTGATGAAATAATTGATGGCGGCTCTGGTGGGTGAAATCACCATGCGCAGCGCAGAGATACGCGCTACAATACGCGCAGCGCAGAGATACGCGTTACAAGACGCGCAGCGCAGAGATACGCATTACAAGACGCGCAACGCTGTTGCATTAGGCAAAGGCTTGCCGGCTTGTGTGGCAGAGAAGAAGTCTCAGATAAAGTAATGACCGGTGGGTCTGGTGGATTTAATCAGCCGTAGGGAATCCGATTACAGGTAAAGAAAGGGTATATGGGGCTGTGTGAATGCTCAATTCTGGTATAGGCATATCTCAACCTGCAACATGTAATTGTTCTCTTCTTCCACTACCAAAAATACTTCCATTTGTCAATGTTGTCATAGATAATCAGCATTGCATAAAGATGCGTTTCCGTGGTAATTTCACCAGTAAATCTCAGGTTGCTCAAAAGTATGCAGTATGGTATAGATTGATTTGTCCGTAAAATACAGGTGATAATGTCAGAGATAGTGGCTAATGATCAACATAATTGAAACCGGAATAGTTGGTGCAGGTAGTAAACCCATGCACCTATCAGCGAAAGACCACATCGGGATCCAGGCCCTCGAAGATCAAGAGCCCTTGGCCATGATCTTTGTGCAGGCCCGGAGTCCAAGTCCTGCTCCTTGATATAAATTTCGATGACCAGGATTGGCGCAGGCGCAATTGTACACGAAAGAAGAAAAGAAGAAGGCGTACCGGGGTGCCTGGGCTAGGAGGGGTAGGATTCTGCAAGAGATGCGGTAGATTAGAAGAGTTTTAAAAATGTATTGGACTACAGGATACTTACGCACTGCGGCTGTCTTGTACTGTGCCAGTTCAGTCAATGCTAGCTTGGGTCTATAGAGCCAGTCCATCAGTTCTTTTCTTCAGACCCGTGGAGAACTTGGGTCCTATCAGTTACTATCTACATATGTTTGTGCTCTTAATGACAATGTTTTCCTTAAATCCAAACTTCCGGTTCCGGGCAGTTGAAGGCACAGTTAATGCTGATAGAAGTGGTCAGAGAAGTGTGGGGAATTGTAACGAGAGAGAGACCCACTGGAGTGTTTGGATATCCCCGACCTCTACCCTTCGCTCTACTCCCGAAACTCGAACGTAGTAGCCGGTAGTCGTCTTCGCAGGCTGAGCAGTAGGCTATCAGAAATCATACAATTCACTTACCTTGACGCCATTGATAACCATCGCCTCACACCTACTAAACGTCCCGATAACTACTCCATCGGGATTCTGCACGAGAATCGGCGCATTGCGACAAACTTTAACGGTAGCCATCTGAAGAAGGGAGGTGAGAAAACGATCAAA
Organism: Pholiota molesta; assembly: GCA_014925825.1. NCBI lineage: Eukaryota > Fungi > Basidiomycota > Agaricomycetes > Agaricales > Strophariaceae > Pholiota > Pholiota molesta. The sequence goes on along the minus strand of JACGCK010000006.1, from coordinate 978,287 downwards.
CCGGATGTCAGTACTTACCAGTAGCGCGTATATCTGTAGATGAGAAAGGTCAGTAAAGTGCCGAAGAATGAAACAATCACTCACTTGATTGGTTTGTAGAGCGAGTTTGAAAGCGCTTGAGAGCGCTTGGTGCGAAGTCATAACGGGAAGCGGTCCGGTATGCGGTGATTGCCGGTTTGACTGAAGCGCCCAGTAGTAAGCGCCTTCAGTGTCCCTGTCAGCAATTCTGACCTGGCCCAAATTTGTCCGACAGTCGAACTTGACGGCTGCTGTGCTAGCGTAGGCGACCTTCCAACATTCGGCTGCCGCTTGTCAAACACCGACCCAGATGCCTTATGCCCGTCGGCGAAGCCGTGGCCCCGGAAGCCGCGGTCGAGCGACACCGTGGACGACCCCGGAGACCAATTCCTTATTGTATCCGCATCCAGCGCCTCCATGCCGCTCGCCTTCTGCGACTGGCCAACCTGCGGCCGTTCGTGGTATTCGTGCTAGTGTTCAAGTCCTGCCGCTGTGACGCCAAGCAGCATGGAGGAATTAACATACGGGTCAGCAACACGACGATCGCCTTCGAGGAGGGTATGGGCAACCTACCAGGGGCGGAAGGGCGGGGCGCAGCGCAGCGCGAGGGCATCGGTAAGCGCGTCGCCGATTCGAGTGCGCACGCACGACTGACTGCCCGTAAAGTCAGCGTGGGCCGCCTTCGCGTCTCATGCAGACGAGTGTGCGGAGGGCCCGCGGGATGGCGCCTCGTCCTGGCCCAAGAATGATAGTTCCCCTTACCAACGAGGACGGCAAGCGCGAGATAACAGAAGGGATGAAGGGGAAAACGGCATCATTGCTGCCTCGGGATATGGGTGAGCATGGTCGTAAGAGCATGAATGGCTTTTACTTACCCTGAATTTATCCAGCATCAAAGTTCGTTGACCCCGTCGCGCCAGGGCACGGCTCCGGCATATCGCGCATCATCGGTGACGACGAAAGGGCTGTCAAGTGCTAAGGGTGGCTGTAAGCAATATTCCAGTTGTAGGAACCAGCAGTAACCTACTTACTCTGTGTTCCAGGTGAGCGTTACTATTCTACGAAAAAATGCTGAGGAAAAATTACGTTTAGTATAGTGTGTATGCTCCACTGGAGAGACGAGCTCACCTTATCTCATAGATGCCTGTTGCCCGACGCTATACGGCACTTGTACGCGGCATGGAATGCGACGCCATGCGCAGGCGGCTATGAAGGGCTGCTTTAGCCGACGTGAGGTAAGATGCGTTAGTGGTCAGGTTTATCACTTTAGGCCGACAACAGCTCACATGTAGGATAGAAGGATCACATCGCTATCGACCGGTGGAGGTGTGGAGGATGGCAATGCTGACCAGTTTCAGCAGAAGCGCCGAACTCGGTGAGATGGCGTGAGAATGGAGAAGACCAGGAGAGAAAGGACTCAGGAGAGCGGGATGAAAGGAGAATGCAAAGTCATATATATGCTTTGGTAGACGTTTATGTACATAGAATGCCTTGAGTGAAGAATGAGTCAGCAGGAAGGCGATGGGTCTCATAAATTAGAAGTAATTAATTTCCACCACCTGTGTGCTCAATGCAGGCGATCTTATACGTCGCCGCGCGGTGGTTGGCCTCATTCCCCGAGCTAACCATGGATCACACAAGATCAAGAAAAGCATGGATCAAAGCCTGAGTCGTAAGAGAAAACAAAGAACACGCACATCGCGGTTGCAGTTCTTTTGAATGAGCTTGAGCGGGGTGTACGGTGTGTAGATAGCGGCTAATCAAATAATCAGCGTCCTCAGCATAGTAATGTTGCTTGCAAGTAGTAGAGAAACGCTCGACACGTAGAGCTGTCGACGCTGCCACAGTCCGCTAAGTTCAACTTGTCGCAGGTGTCATAGGGATGCTGCAAAAGAAGGTACTTACCTGTTAGGTGCGAGTGCTCGAAATCCTACTAAGCTGGTATTGGAGTGGCGGGATTGAGGTACTATGGAAGGGGCCAATGATGCGGTAGCTGGTGGTAGTAGGCATGAAAGGTGAACCTGCCCCCTAGAATCTTGAATTACTATACGTAGCATTGAACATGGTCACGCGACGTAAGCTCCCGCAGTTCGAACATGCTGCGGCCATTCAAGGAGGTCACGGTGGTGGCACGCCGGGGTCCTTCCCAGACAAGCGCCCCCCCCCCCCCCCGACTCTTCCGCTAAAGCGCCAGTGCCATTTGGCGGCACTGCGCAGGCATAGGGAGGTGAAGTGCTGCTGCTGGCCAGCATCTGCAGGAAGATCAGACGGTGCTAATTGCTGACCCGGAAAAAATGTTGAATATAGCTAACCTGCGACAAGCTCTGGCATGCAGGCAATATATTGATAGCCAGCTCTTGTTACTGAGAATCTCAATTGTAGAGTTTTCCAAAGATGAACCCCAAACGGGGTAGGCTTGAAGTACGAGGAGGTGGGCGCAAATTTGTCGCCATAGAACCATGCGGGCCATTCTGCAGGAAGAACGCTCAGGCGATTCGCCAAACCATCGGCGGCGGCAGCGGGGCGGCCCTCGGCGTGCGCTGAAATCCTGCGCAGTAAGCGCCCTGTAAGAAGCGCAGCCACCACCGCAGCCTTCAGTTGCATTGCCAGCGCGTGATTTCTTGACCGATTCGAAGGGGCGGGCTGGTGAGCAGCGGGGTGCCTGCGCCAGTCCCACGCGCGGAGTGCGGAGCGCATTCGGCGGCGCCATCCCCATGGATGGGCGCGCCCGAGTGTCTCCGCAAACTACTGCGCGCAGGTCGTCCGGCGACTGAGAGCTTGCGACGCCCCCTTGGGACCGTAGTGCTGTAGGACAACCTAGTGGGGTATGTAGCCAAAGTTAGCGCGCCCGTCTGCCGCAGCAACTTAGGGCGGATCGAGAGCCCGGGAACGAGCTCGATCGATCCGAAAAAGCGAACTCACTGAGGAAGGGGAACTTTCTATACACCCATCCCCCAGGGCCCATGCCAACCATCGCCGGGCTGCGTTTTATTGAGGGCTCGGACTAGGGCGATGCAGTGCTGAGATAATCGACTACTGGTCGACTCGGAGCGCTCATATTTGCGCAGCAGCAGCTGAAATCAACGGAGGTGGAGGAAATCAAAGCGAATTGCTTCATATGCGGTCATACCTGGACCAGTGTAGATAGCATTTACGTGGTATATTCCAATTACACGAGCATAGAGGAAGGGATGGGCGGTCGATGCATTGGAGGTGTCGGAGGTGGCACCCGTTTGAAGATCAGACAGTAGCATAACGTTGCAATGAGATGTCCTTGGGTTGATGACATCCCTCTGAGCGACGTACATCATATGTGGTATGGTAGAACGGGCAAATTTATGGCTATAGATACGATTATCTTTGATCAAGACTGAATTCTGCGCCTCTTGCACATCCACAACTGAGCCAAGACTTTCTGTAGATATTTGAAGCCTTGAGCAAATTCTAGAAAGGAGGTGGTCCTTTAAGTTCCTAATAAAGTCCTGAAATCATGCTCAGAAGGTGTGGATGAAACAGAAATTTTAACATACCTTAGCAGCAGGATCGCGTCGGCTCTCTCGAGCAAGAAGGTCGAGGTTAAGGGGACGTTTTTGTGTCTTTCCGATATGATAATCGCAGGCCGACGACTCAGGTCCCTTTTCATGCTGGAACATCGTCCAAGCTTTGTCATTTTCATTGAGGTTTTGTCGGATTCTCCGAATACGGGCCTTGTTTTTCGAAGTTTTTGCGACTTGTCCGTAGATAATGCGACTTCGGTGAACGGTGCTCCAGTTCCATCTGATAATCAAGTAAGTATCAAAAATGACAATCAAAATATGGCAGTTTACCGGCTCTGTCAAGTGAATCGGTTGTTCCGCTTCGTCGGATGGTCTCCACATAATCTCCCAAAGAATGATCCTTGTATGTATTAAGGTTAAGGGCCTTGTGCCGCCTACCTACAACCTTCACTGCGGGAGGCTGTGAGGCATTTTTGTTGATTAGGGGTACAGGCGGAGGCGCAGGCGCATCGCCCACGACAGATGACGATGGAGCTGAACCAGCTAAAACATTGGGCCCAACGGTGACGTTAACACTTCCAGAGGTTGGTTTATTGATGATATTGATATTTGTTTTTGCCGTTCGGCGCTCCCGGGCTGCGGCTTCCCGTTTCAACTCTTGCGTGTCAAAGGCTGAGCAAGTCTTCTCTTTAAATTTTCTCAATAACTTCCCAAGTTGGATTGTGATTGAATCCAGTATATCCAGTGATAAATCGGTATGCTGCCGAAGCTTCGCCAGTGCGTGCCAATGAGCAAGTGTGAATAGGAGATCCATCAGTCGTTTGTTGTGGGGTTCAGGGAGAAGGCCTTCAAAAACAGGTATGGAACACTAATAAAAATGAAGCTCAACGAGCGTGTAAAAAGGCCGAGTAGACTGCTCACTTGAAGAAGATTTTCGTAGTCGCGTGCGGCAAGTTTCTTCAACTCGGAGACGTTATTTTGAAGCGTCGTATGGAATCACGACCAAAAGTAGGCACATCACGAAACCTAACCAGTCCACGAAGGGGAGAGAACGAGACGTGAAATTTCAAGAGAAATTTTTCCTGTACCTTTGATCCATTTTGTTTATGGTTCCTGGAATGCATTCGAGAATCCTGAGAAGGTGTATGAATAATTTGCGCCAGATCCCAAGTTCAATTTCGTGCATGAAATACACAAGAAAGTTAGAAAAGAAATTAAATCCGAAGCCAGAAAGTTTTTCCGAAAATGAATTCTGTAGAATTTAAATCCGCGTTAGCCTCCGTCAGCAGGCGTTGAACCGCTGCGCTGTCAACCGCTAAATTCTTTTCATATATCATCTCACGAGCGCTTGAAATTTTGGCTCTATACATCATATTATCCACTCTGGCGAGGCTCAAGCGCTGGTTCTTATCGCGTATGGTTCCTACTTGATGCGCACAATTCTTTGGAATAGGACATCGAGGACATGGGCAACTGCCGAGGTTTCGAATGCTGCTTAGAAGAATTCTGTATCATGGTCGCAAGAGAAATGACAACGAAGAATGCATAACTCTGAATGAACTTCTCTGGGTAATCTGCTGAATATGCAAATATTCTGAAGTAGAACCGCCGTTTTATACCGTCACAGCACTCGATAACCACGCCATGTTCATACGCATGCAGAAAATCATCCCCAAGTAGCTCTCTCCATTGCGCGTGGAAGAGCTCCCGTTGACAGTGAGTCATGAATGCTTGGCTGGGACCTTTGCCGCCGGTTTTTAATGTCGTGAAGTCTTTGAACTCTGGTGGAGGCTACAGTCGACGGGCATTAACTCGTTGAGCAAATAAAATAACTTGAGAGAATTGTACCTTGTGGAAATATGCCATGTGGTTACACAGGCTACAGGTGGGTTTGCATCTGCGATACTTTGACTCATTATTGCCGAAATACATATAGCATGGCCACAATGAAGCATTTCCGAACGACGTGAGATGGGTGCTATCGGAGCCAAACATGAGACCGATCAAAACTCGGGGCAAAGAACACCCAGGTTCCGCAGCAGAATTCTGAATTTCCTCATGGGCTTCCAGGAAGCTCCAGGAAGGCGGGCGATGTGTATAGTTCTCCATGTACCCAGGGGGATTCGGTGTGGGGCATGTCTGCTCTCCGCCATCGTAGTTCATATGGCTCAAGGTGAAAGTGTTGGAAGTATGTGAGGTTGCCATCCTTTCCCTTAACACAGATACTATGCTTCGGCGGTAAAACGGAGGGAAAGTATATTGTTGGAGGCCTGGGTTATGCGCTCTGTTATGGAAAGGAATGAATAGGGTGATTTTCTTCTCGATCCACCCGGCGTCTGGCTCATCAAACCACATATCTTCGGAATCAAGACATTCTCCAAGGCGTTTGTTGACAGAATTCCAGAGAACATCTGTTACATCCATAGGATTGAGTGCTGGGTCACTATTAGCTTCTTGAAGCCCTCCTTTGTCTTTTGAGCGCCGTCATTCCAGTACCATTCCCCAAGTAAAAAGGCATTATGGTTCGGATATGGCTGAAAAAGTGATGCCGGGATGGGGCCAACTTCATCGTCATGATCGGATGGTACTTCTGACAGGTTGGTGGGGTCTATTTCTGCGTCGGGATCATGGGCAGGGAAAGACATGGCATGGTACTGCCGGAAAAGACCGAAAATATTAGGCGGAGATTTCAGGATTTGCTGACGTGGGGCTATAGTGCCCAGAGAAGTTGAATCGCAGGGCACAATTTCTACCTGCAGAGCTTCAGTTGAAGGAGGCAAACTAGACGGCTGCATGGGCCGCTCATGTTGATAGCGGAGGGGGATTTGTCGGTTTTCTCGGCGTGGCCGTCGCTGTGCGAGAGAAAGCGAAGCTTCAGCCTCAGAATCGACCTCCACGGTGTTGGCAATGCATCCAATCTTCAAATTCATATCATATTTAGAATTCCTCAATGAAGAACAATTTTCGAAAGCTCACTTCGACAGTTGGTCCAAAGATCTGGTTGTTGGGCTGCTGTAGCTCTGCTTGACTTGAAGGAAGAGCGATATCTAGTCGCGACATCTTTTTCCTTATGTACGCCTCCTGGACCACTTCAAGAGCGCTTGCCATCCGCTTTTTTCCTACTGGACAACAACGGATATGGCTGCTATGGGCACTTGTTTGCGCAAAGTTGCGACCGCAGCTCGAACATATCAGAGGAGGGTTGTCAGAAAGCCTATAAGTGTCTTGGTCGTCCATGCCTTCCGCTACGTTGCTGGTCGATAATTCAGCGCATCTGTGGCAAGGAGGACTTTACAACGTTCTAACCAAGGAACTGAGGAACTTGAATGACCTCAGCACGCTTGAAACGTTAAAAGGATCACCTACAAACCGGCACTACATAATGAGCTGCGCCACAGGAATCAGTGAAGCATATTGCTCGGCCACGGCAAAAGCGACTGCGGCCACAGCCAGGGCATATTGAGTATATAGACGGTATCATTATTTGCATTTGGCGGTGGTCCTATTAATAGAAATTCGGACACATGAACGTCTAGAACAACTTGAAACACTACTCATGTTTGAAAGATCAGCAAGGGCAGGAGCGGCTGGCCATTATCAATGGGGTTCGGATGCTGGTAGCCATCAAGATGGATGGATCCGTATGAAGGCCTGCCACCAGATGATGATCGAGAAGAGCAGGAAGGTGAACTTGAGGTGAGTGAATCTGAACGTCTCGTCTTCAACTGAATAAATTCAATCGTTGTCAGCGCGAGCCTGGTTTTGTGGACATCGAAGTTTCACAACTACCTCAAACTGTTGTCCAGCCCACCGCATGCGTGCAAAAAGGAAAAGAGGCAGTGATGAAGCTGAAGCTAAAGTTGAAGCACCATGAGCGTCTTGGTGTTTGCGTACGGCCCATGCACACATATTCGATGGCTAAGCCTCCGCAAAAAATCATATGCCTTCGAGGTCTTATATGAGGAATCTAGTATCGAGGACGGTCGTTTGGAAGCCATTTATATAGAATAATACTTGAAACTCACGGAGACGTTGGTGTTTGTGCGTATGGGCCAACATACACGTATTCGACAGCTAAGCCTCCGCAGCAAATTGTATGCCTTCGAAGTCTTATACCAGGAATCTAGTGTCGAAGACGATCATTTTGAGCCCACCTAGATAGAACAGGAGTCGAAACTCACAGAGATATGGGTGTTTGTGTGTATAGGCCAACATACACATATTCGACAGCTAAGCCTCCGTAAAAAATGGTATGCCTTCCAGGGCATACACGCAGACTCTAGGGTCGTAGACTATCGTTTTAAGCCCACCTAGATAGAACAGAAGTCGAAACTCACGGAAATATTGGTGTTCGTGTGTATGGGCCAACATATGCATATTTGACAGCTAAGCCTCCGCAAAAAATCGTATGTCTTCGAGGTCTTATATGAGGAATCTAGTATCGAGGACGATCGTTTGAAAGTCATTTATATAGAATAATACTTGAAACTCACGGAGATATTGGTGTTTGTGCGTATGGGCCAACATATGCATATTCGACAGCTAAGCCTCCGCAAAAAATCGTATGCCTTCGAGGCCTTAGACCAGGAATCTGAGGTCGAAGACGGTCATTTTGAGCCCACCTAGATAGAACAGAAGTCGAAACTCACGGAAATATTGGTGTTTGTGTGTATAGGCCAACATACACATATTCCACAGCTAAGCCTCCGCAAAAAATGGTATGCCTTCCAGGGCCTACACGCAGACTCTAGGTTCGTAGACTATCGTTTTAAGCCCACCTAGATAGAACAAAAGTCGAAACTCACGGAAATATTGGCGTTCGTGTGTATGGGCCAACATATGCATATTCGACAGCTAAGCCTCCGCAAAAAATCGTATGCCTTCGAGGCCTTAGACCAGGAATCTGAGGTCGAAGACGGTCATTTTGAGCCCACCTAGATAGAACAGAAGTCGAAACTCACGGAAATATTGGTGTTTGTGTGTATAGGCCAACATACACATATTCCACAGCTAAGCCTCCGCAAAAAATGGTATGCCTTCCAGGGCCTACACGCAGACTCTAGGTTCGTAGACTATCGTTTTAAGCCCACCTAGATAGAACAAAAGTCGAAACTCACGGAAATATTGGCGTTCGTGTGTATGGGCCAACATATGCATATTCGACAGCTAAGCCTCCGCAAAAAATCGTATGCCTTCGAGGCCTTAGACCAGGAATCTGAGGTCGAAGACGGTCATTTTGAGCCCACCTAGATAGAACAGAAGTCGAAACTCACGGAAATATTGGTGTTTGTGTGTATAGGCCAACATACACATATTCGACAGCTAAGCCTCCGCAAAAAATGGTATGCCTTCCAGGGCCTACACGCAGACTCTAGGGTCGTAGACTATCGTTTTAAGCCCACCTAGATAGAACAGAAGTCGAAACTCACGGAAATATTGCTTTCACGCTAGTTGGCACGCTATTCACGCTAGCCCACGCTACTCACGCTACCCCACGCTACTCACGCTAGCCCACTCACCCGCTATTGACAGTGCCATTTCAACAATATAAGTCATTGTATGCCTCTGGACACAGAAGGTAAGATGAGACTCACCGAGATATTGACTTTCGTGTCCGTCTCATGACATCTTGCTATCCACGCCAGCCTGGCACGTTATGCACGTTAGCCCACGCGACTCACGCTAACCCCACGCTACTCACTGGCACGCTAGCCCACGCGAGCCTCCCATGGCAGTTTTGCCGTCCTATCCACTTGCCATGTTTCAATCGTGTGTGCAACAACGCCTAGTAGACGATGGTAAGCACACATCACACGTCTTTATGTTGAGTTACTTATACCTTGTTCACTAGCATTCTAGTTTTATTCATTGAGTCTTAGGGTATTCTAGCGACCTTTGTTCGCCTTGTATTCGTATTACAACAAATCGTACAGTACGTCTTATTTCTACATCTACAATAAAGGGGGGAACTAAGTACATGGTGGTTTGAGAAAGAGAGAAAGGCCGTGAGAATATGATCAGCCGCTGACCATACACCCAACGCCAGCCGAACCGGAAAGCGGGAGCCGCTTTCCGGTTCGGCTTGAGCGAGGTATATCAACAGTGCCTCGATAGTTTCTCACGCTTTCAAGTTCTCTTCCCCATACCAGTGCGACCGCAAGCTGCAGCGACGATAAGGTGAGCAGCTGCCCCTACCTACGTACAGTAGATAGTATAAAGTATGAGTTCACAACATTCATCGCATTGAGGTCATGTTGAGTCTGTAAGAAAAACATGATAACGTAGATTTTGGGATCGTACCAGTTCAGAACGGAAAGTTAAATTTTACTAGGACACTGGCTGCATGGAATAAATGATAACAAAAGAACAAAAAGCGCATTGCGACTACGTGTACATGAATGTGATATTTATATTACCTGACCTTTCCGATAGGCGGTACGCTTTTGCAGCATGATCGTCTTCATTCTTTTTACTTCCTCTGCTGTTTCTTTCACCACACATAGCGATTCGCAATCGATTTTGACCACCTCTCCTGTGAAGTCATCTGTCGCGTCTTTGCGTCGTTCTACAACGGCAGCAATCATCAAGGCCAAATTTTTATAACCATCATGATGGAGACGTCTCAGATACTTCCCATGATGCTCTCCACGGATCACTACCACCAATCCGTTGTCGTGAGTCGGACTAGGATGTAGTGGAGAAACCCATTCAGGCTGGAGGGGATAGTCCGTGCCACGATTCGGATATCGCAATAGCATTATGCCATCAATCATAACCACTTTCGCAGTGAGTACCTTGTTGCTGTATTCGCCACCGTCTACAACGACTTGGAAATTCTTCCCCAAGAAAGAAGAATGAATTAAAGGGTGTGCTGGAATAGGTTGCTGACTGACTCGGACTTCAGTTGGTTGCGAAAAGTTGGTGGTTTCATGGCTTCGAGGTGGTGCTCTAGACAGCAAGAAGTCTAGTGGTGTCCGAGACGAAGGGTCCCAAGCAGGCGTCGTCGTTGAGGCAGTAGCCACAGGAGTTCGATTCCCATCGTTGTCAGTGATTGCTGGTGGCGAATAATGATGACGTGGAGGGATATCCAAGCTTTTGTTGAAGTAATCCATTAAATGTTTTCGGGTTCTGTTGGTATGGATTAATATTTACTATTCCCGGGCACTTCATTTGCGAAGGAAACCTACTTTGTATGCACAACGCAATCTACCTCAGTTCGGATTACGGGAAAAGGTGAAACAGGGTCAAATTGCTGGAGTTGTACCAGGAGTGATACCCCACCAGGTTGGCTCTGGTTCATTAGGACGTCGATTATTTCACCGCTCTGTCCTTTCCGCGGATTGCCTATTTTAGAGATTGTGACTTGCGTACCGCACCACGGGTGCCGTACTTGTCTTTCACGCAAGATAGGTAGAATGGGTGGTTCTGCTGCGAAATGGAAAGGTGGATTCGTTAGGTATGCAGAGTTAATGTGGATGTCTACGATCTGTGTAGATGTAAGTATGATTTGAAGATTTAGAGTTTTGAATTACCTGTGCTGTAGTCTTATAAGTGTCATCATTGATCTTGTTTTGTGGCGAATCGACATAGACTGAAGCCGTTTGTTCTTCCGTTTTCGTGACCCAACCTTCCTTCTCGCGATGGGGCCCAGAAGTAATGCAAACGTATGAACCTGTTATGAAGTATTTCTGAATATCATCTATCGACAGTCGATGCGTCCCTTCTGAGGGAATTTCGATGTCAGCATATTCAGCATCGTACGAATTATGAAGCCATTTTTCTTTGTTGCTATGATGGCTATCTGTTCGTTTTCGGTAAAGTCCATTCGGAGGGGCGCGGAAGAGGTGAACGGCATATCCAGGGATGTTCGCTCATCATGATTAACGAGCGTTCCTGCCATGGCATGGTAATGGCAGGATGACCAATGGAAGCAAAGTTGAATTGTTTCACCAAGAGGCCGTATTCGAAGATATAGGCGCCTAGTCGATGTTCAGTGCCGTCTTCGGAAGAAGATAATTCTGTAGCAATTGAAGGTTCGAGTTTCGAAGCCTTGAATAAATCGGGCTGCGGTCTGATGGTGGTCGCTTTTCATTTTTCATTCTTTTTGAGAGAAAAATATGAGAATCGCGGAAGGACGAGAGTGTCTACGCCCCATTCATGCACTTCGAATATAAACGCAACGTCGCCTTTATATAAGCCTTTGGTTATCATAACCCATCTCCCAATGGATGTTTCTCTTTGATCGTCTTTCATTGTAAGCAGTCGGATACTGTCGTTATGGCTTATATCTTTGTATCGAATTCCGTTTCGGGTTTGCAAGATGCCGGGTACGGTTTTCAGAAGCTGAATAAGGCGTTCATTCATTCGACATTCGAGGTACACGCTACCGCGTAGTGATTGTCGTGTCGTTACTGAACGTAATTCATGCTCTGGTTGGGCAGAATTGAGTAGAGAAGCCAGGATGTACTCTTCAGATCCGACCTAACTATTGGTTATTTCAATGCATAATGATTCTATGAGCGTACAACGTACTCTGCAAGCAACTCTCCACAATGCGTAATCTTCTATTCCGGGGTATCGAAGGATATCTTCTGTCTTTTCGGGATATGTTTTGTCGAAGGATCGTTTGTGGTTTTGGACTGCGCGTTCGTGCAGCCTTTCCAGAAGCGAATCGAAATTGATGTCGTACATCTCCCGAACGCGTTGTCTCTGCGTGGCTAGCACTGAATGATGATCGATGCCGTGTTCCCCGTGCTCTGTGTCGTCGAGGAAATCATCTGAAGGAAGGAGAGAAAAGGAAAGGTTATGAGTTCTAGGCATTCGGGAACAAGTTGTGCGTCATACCATTCATTTCGAACTCTTCGTCATCGTCTCATTCAGTGTCCTCGTCGACGCGTGCTTCGATGTCCAGAAATCGATTCGTCATAGGGGTGAGCTATGTTTTGCGTGCGATAGTAGCAGGTCAAGTGTAGCAGTCGTTTTCTTTTCCACGTATGCGTTTCAAAGTTCTGGTATTTAATTTCTGTTAGTTCAGGCTATTCTCGTAAGTCATTTCTTAAAGCAAGGATGTTTTTATGACCGCCATTGCAGCCTGTTTTGTTTTCATATACTGTCCTTACATCTCCTTGCGTTCAATCGTTTATATTTCGCGCTTACAATTCTATTTACTGTATAAGATAAGGTATTCACTTACTGCTGTTGGAAATTGATGTTCACGTCGCCGAGGTCATGGTTGAAGATGAGAAAGAGAAACCGTGGGAAGATGACAATGGTCGAATGATATTCCGGCGACTCGGCGAGTCGGAATACAGGAACCGAATTCCGGTTTCACGAGGGCACAGAGTATCATTAGCTGTTGACAGATTTTTCACGCCCTTCCTTTCTCGTTTGAACCACCATTGGCAGGACCCGGCTGGCTGACTCCCGGCTGGCTGACTACTAGTGCGACTCCGAGTCGGAGGATTACTATAGTAGTGGCCTCTCAGGCGGCTGCCGCGCTTGTCACGGCCTTGCGAAGCCTTACTATGAGCATAGGTATACTTACATATATAACAAATTCAATCTTGCTAAATGTATGAAACATCTTTCGGCTAGTACTGGACGAAGATATTTGTTTTAAAAAAAGCGGAAGTAATGATTACACTAGTCATTCTCGTCGCCCTCGTCATCCTCGTCATCCTCTTCCAGCCTTGTCTGTTAAATTTCTACATGAAATCAGGTTAGTTAGCGATATAAAAATAGTGCATCCAGCTTCCTAACTGACGAGCACAGCCACTCCACCAAGCTGAGTTTGAAGACATTCTAGTTTTGGCAGGTGGTCTATGCTGGTCACTGGGGGCGTGATGGTGATCACTGGAGGCTGTGCACTTGCTCACCATGCTCAACAGTGCCCAGCACTCCTCGTCGCTGTTGTCAGGGTCATCCCAAAGTGGAAATACCAAAAATAACATTTTTCCACTATTGGTGGGATTGCAGCTGGGCAGCTGGTCCGCTCTGTTTGGGCCCTTTGGGACCATTTTATATCGATAGATGCGGATTTTGATTCTGAATACAACCGTGAAAATTTCATATTAATAGCTGCAGCGGTTGACGGCTAGACGCAAATTACTGATGGCGTAAAATTAGCGCCCACAAAGAATATTGTTTTCCTCCGCAACCGCGGGCTCGTTTTGCATGATTTTAGGTGATATCTAGAGGTATTAAACGTGCGCTTCGAACGCGTCCATGATCGTAATTTTACGTCCCTTCCTTGCTCCGTAAAACGCTCCGGATATATTTACGCTCGCACCGCTTTACCGCCAGCTACGCTTGAAAGTCGGGCGCATATTATATCATAAAATAGGTTAATATCACACCTTTCCAACGGTATTTTACTCGTTTAAATCGAAACATTCTACGCGGCGTTATTCACTAAATGGTTGTTTATTTATAGCAGGGGAACCACAAATCGCCTCAGCGAGCGCTTAGGTGCGTTGCCATCTGCTAAATTTATTGGATTTAATGACACATCGACTTTGAGGATCAGACGCCGGGAAGGTACTGAACCAGATGCTGGGCTGGCATGGATATTGGCTGGCTGGCAGGCATGATTCTATATTTAGTATTCGGGCCGAGCACGTGTCTGTTGGCTGCATGCCCGGTATATGCACCTGGGTTGGCTCGCTCAATATTGGGCGCTTAGGTGCCATAATATACAGAAAGATTCAGAATTTTACACTGATGTCGAATCTAAAATTTTCATATCAATAGCTGCACTCGTTAGGGCGCTAGAAGCGAATTACTGATGGCGCTTAAAATGCGCCCACAAAAGATGGCTTGTTTCTCATGAACCGGCGCTCTGTTTTGCATAATCTAAATTGGGGTGTATAGATATAAAAAAGAGCTTTCCAACGCAATACTGATCGTAATTCTCCGTTCGTTCCCTGGCACATAAAACAGCCCGCACTATTCTGCACTCCAGCATTAATAGCATGGGCTAGGCATTGAATATAAATACGCTACGTTCCCATAAAATAGCTGAATACGAGGTCTTTCGAACGCGTGTATATGCACTTTTATTGAATAACATCCCATAGCTCCAGAAAGGAATTGATTGTGCGTTGAATAATGTGGGAATCGCATACCGCGCCAGCGCGTACTTAAGCGCGTTGGAATCGCTTGATTTTACTGGATTTAATGACGCCTTTATTATGGAATTCAGAGGCCGGGAAGGTAGTGAACCAGACATGGGGCGGGTATGGATATTGCCTTGCTGGCCGGAATGGTACTATTTTTAGGCCTGCCGTGCTCGGCATCTCCCAATTCGGGCGTAGAATAGTGGCACCCTCCCCCTCCCCCCAATATTGAAAATTCGATTCCTCCCTCAATTGCTGTTCAATCCCTCCGTTATTTTTTGTAATATTTTGTATAAATAGAGTACTATACGACTAGGCTATTGATACATTATTATAATGCATGCAGCATGTGTTATTTCGATATCTCTCTATTTTGAATGGTACATTGGGGTCTTTCACTGCATTTGGGTTGCTTATTGGCATATATAAAACGGTAAATAGTTGTGGGTACATACGTAGCGCAGTTCCTGGTAGTTTAACACTAATATAACTGCTTTCCTATAAGTTTACACCCATAAAGGATAGATTGGGGTACCTTCTGCTTGATGTACTCATATCTCACCCAATACTGTAGCTACAAGCATGTTTAAAGGCTCATTTACATCTGACTTATGCTGCTTCCAACTCTATTAATCGACGATTGTTCTCTAAATGCATTATATTCATTATATCAGCAGAATGATTAAATCTCGCACAAAACATGAAATATACATCTGGCACATTCAGTTATGCTCGGAATATTGTGGTATTTGGTGTGAGTATATTACAATATGGACCACCCAACATATCCAAAAGGTAGACAAGGAGAGTAAGAACTGCACCCTACAGAGCCAAATATGTTGCGACCTACCCACACATTTTTGATGTATGACTTGATTCATAGATATCCCTATGATCTAAACACCTCAAGTGGTCTAGAATATGCTCTCATGAATAACTTTTTTTTTAAATGCCTATATTAAGTGATATTGGTGTCTAGTAGCCATAATAAGCATATTACACTATATTTGGAGTAGTAACAGTATATAGATATGCATGAATCTACTGACATTTTCAAGAAATCGAAGAATTTTGCGATGTTTTGGTATCTAGAGCTCGCAATTCTTGTACTGGTCTTTCGAATTTTGGCAAGGTAGTTCTAGCTATATTATAGAGTACTCCTTGAAAGTCGTGTAATTTTAGACGCATAGCTACATTTACAGGGCAATATTGTTCAGGGTTTATTGTATTTAATCATTCTGGTGTGATCACTGGAGTAATTGGTGTGTGTCAGAATACTGTATAAGTCAATATTTAATATGCCTTGTTGCCGTTTTAACGCACGCTTGGGTCCGTTTGTAGTGACAATATTGGCTGAGATATGAGTATATCAAGGAGAAGGTACCCCAATCCAATTTTCATGTGTGTAACCCTATAGGTCAGCATTTATATTGGTGCTAAGCTACCAGAAAATGTGTTAAATATGTACCTCTACCTAGTCACCGCTTTATATATGCTAATAAGCATCCCAAATGCAGTGAAAAGCCCCAATGTAATACTGAAAAAAGAGCGATATTAAGATAACACATGCTGCATGCAGTACTATAATGTATCAATGGCATAGGCATATAGTACCGTATTTATATAAAATAATACAAAAAAGAACAAAAGGATTGAATAAGAATTGAGGGAGGAATCGAATTTTAAATATGGGGGGGAGGGGGAGGGTGCCACTATTCTACGCCCGAATTGGGTGATGCCGAGCACGGCAGGCCTAAAAATAGTACCATTCCGGCCAGGAAGGCAATATTCATGCCAGCCCCATGTCTGGTTCACTACCTTCCAGGCCACCGAATTCCATAACAAAGGCGTCATTAAATCCAGTAAAATCAGGCGATTCCAACGCGCTTAAGTACGCGCCGGCGCGGTATGCGGTCCCCGCGTCATTCAATGCACGATCAATTCTTTTCTGGAGGTATGGGATGTTATTCAATAAAAGTGCATATACACGCGTTCGAGAGAGCTCGTAGCCAGCTATTTTATGGGGAAGTAGCATATTCATATTCAATGCGTAGCGCATGCTATTAATGTTGGAGCGCAAGATAGTGCGGGCCATTTTACGTGCCAGGCAACGGACGGAAAATTACGATCAGTAGCGCGTTCGAAAGATCTTTTTTATATCTATACACTCCAATTTAGATTATGCAAAACGAAGCGCCGGTTCATGAGAAACAAGCCATCTTTTGTGGGCGCATTTTAAGCGCCATCAGTAATTCGCTTCTAGCGCCCTCACGATTGCAGCTATTGATATGAAAATTTTAGATTTGAAATCAGTGTAAAATTCTGAATCTTTCTGTATATTATGGCACCTAAGCGCCCAATATTGAGCGAGCCAACCCGGGTGCATATACCGGGCATGCAGCCAACAGACACGTGCTCGGCCCGAATACTAAATATAGAATCATGCCTGCCAGCCAGCCAATATCCATGCCAGCCCAGCATCTGGTTCAGTACCTTCCCGGCGTCTGATCCCCAAAGTCGATGTGTCATTAAATCCAATAAATTCAGCAGATGGCAACGCACCTAAGCGCTCGCTGAGGCGATTTGTGGTTCCCCTGCTATAAATAAACAACCATTTCGTGAATAACGCCGCGTAGGATGTTCCAATTTAAACGAATAAAATACCGTTGGAAAGGTGTGATATTAACCTATTTTATGATATAATATGCGCGCGGATATTCAATGCGTGGCTGGCGCTGAAGCGGTGCGAGCGTAAATATATCCGGAGCGTTTTACGGAGCGAGGAACGGACGTAAAATTACGATCATGGACGCGTTCGAAGCGCACGTTTAATACCTCTAGATACAACCTAAGATCATGCAAAACGACCCGGCGGTTGCGGAGGAAAGCAATATTCTTTGTGGGCGCTAATTTTACGCCATCAGTAATTCGCGTCTAGCGCGTCAACCATTGCAGCTATTAATATGAAAACTTCACGGTTGTATTCAGAATCAAAATCCGCATCTATCGATATAAAATGGTCCCAAAGGGCCCCAAACAGAGCGGACCAGCTGCCCAGCTGCAATCCCACCAATAGTGGAAAAATGTTATTTTTGGTATTTCCACTTTGGGATGACCCTGACAACAGCGACGAGGAGTGCTGGGCACTGTTGAGCATGGTGAGCAAGTGCACAGCCTCCAGTGATCACCATCACCGCCCCCAGTGACCAGCATAGACCACCTGCCAAAAGTGGAATGTCTTCAAACTCAGCTTGGTGGAGTGGCTGTGCCCGTCAGTTAGGAAGCTGGATGCACTATTTTTATATCGTCAATCTAGTCTGATTCATGCATGAGATTGACAGACACAAGTGCCTCTTCATAGTCGTCCCCATCTACGCTTGAATCTAAGTCATTACCGTCGTAATCCAAATCGCGACCATCATGCTCTTCAAACCCGAGTTCTAGATCGTCTTCTTGCTGCTCGTCGCCTTCTTCCTGTCCGACTTCCTCTCCCTGTTCGTCTTCCTCTCCTGGCTCGCCTTCTACTACCTTTTCAATTTCTTCCGGTTTATCTTTTGCGGTACGCTCGCGGTCTTCTCTACGGTCATCTTCCTCATTGACTGCCTCTCCTTGCTCGTCGACAGCGGGAGGCATCGGGTATTGTTGGGAAGCATAGTCGTAACCGTGTGAGTAAGCATGGCCAATCCCCAGCCCCCAATGATATCTCATGACCATGTCGCGGTCAGCAAATCTGAAACGCCGTTAGCAAAACAGAAACAGCGGAGACTAGAACCTAGCAGACCTGTTCACATAGTAGCCTGTCCAATCCTGATCATCCCTTGATAGTTTTGAAAGACCATTTCCATCGGAATAACGCCTGCCTAGAGAAAAGGTTTGAATTAAATGACAACCCCTAAGAACCAGGCTTGGGTCTATAAAGCCGAAGGAGTGCCTGTTGGCCATTGGAGGAAAGGAAAGACGATCGAGGCGCGAGGAGGTCCAGCCAGCGTCAGGGCCTATGGTGTTGAGCTGAAACCAGCGGACATGGAGGAAGTCAAAGCGCATTGCTTCGTAGCCAGTCATACCCGGTCCAATGTAGATAATGTTTACATGGTATATCCCAATTACACGAGCATAGAGAAAAGGATGCGCATTTGGTGAATCGGAGGAATCGGAATCATTGCCCGTTCCAAGATCAGAAAGCAACATAATGTTACAACGGGTTGTTTTTGGGTTTACAATGTCCTCTGAGCGGCGTACATCGTATGTTGTATGGTAGAACCGGGCCAGTTTATGATCATAGATACGATTGTCTTTGATCAGAACTGAACTCTGCGCATCTTGCGCAGTGCCAACGCCCGATTCAAAAGTACCCTTAGATATTTGAAGTTTTGAACAGACTCTCTCGAGGAGGTGCTCCTTCAAGTTCTTGACGAAATCCTACAGCATCATTCAGATGGATTTAGTCAAGGTAGAGACGTATAGAAAATACCTTAGCGGCAGGATCATCGCGGCGCTCTCCAGCAAGAACGTCGAGATTGATGGGATAATTCTGCGTCTTTCCGATATGATAATCGCAGGCCGATGACTGTGGCCCTTTCTCCTCGTCCTTGGGAGCTATCCGAGCCTTACCAGCTTCAGTGAATTTTTGTCGGATTCGACGAATACGAGTCTGGCGTCGCTCAATTTGGGTCAGCTGTTTTTCAAAGTTTTTGCGGCTTGTTCGGAGATAGCGCGACTTTGGAGAACGGTGCTCCAGCTCCATCTAGTGCTCGAGTGAGTATAGAAAACAATGAAAAAGATGCGGTGCTTTACCGGCTCTGTCGAGTATGAATCAGTCGTTCCGTTTCGCCGGATGGTTTCCACATAATCCCCCAAAGAATGGTCTTTGTACGTATTAAGGTTCAGCGTCTTGCGCCGCCTGCCAACCTTCTCCGTGGGAGGGTTTGAGGCCTTCTCCTGAATTATGGGTATAGGCGGAGACGCAGGCCCATTTCCTACGGCATAAGAAGATAGAGTTGAATTGACTGCGGGTATAGGTGGAGGTATAGGCGCATTGCCCATGCCGGAGGACGATGGAGCGGGACCAGGGAATAAGGCGCTGGACTCTGCAGCGAGGCAAGCGCTTTCAGAGAGCGGTTTTTTCGCCGCAGATTTTTTACCTGCTCGTCGCTCCCGAGCTGTTGCTTCGCGTTTCAGCTCCTGCGTGTCAAATTCTGAGCATGTCTTCATTTGGAAATGCCTCAATAGCTTCGCAAGTTGGACTGTAGTTGACTCCAGTACATCCAGCGATAGATCAGTATGCTGTCGAAGCTTGGCCAATGCATGCCAGTGGGCAAGCGTGAACAGAAGAGTCATTAGGTGTCCATTGTGGGGCTCCGGCAAAAGGCCATCAAAAACCGGTATAGAGCACTTATAGGAAAATAGCTCAGCCAGCGCGTAGCGATGTCGGTAAGGGTTGCTTACCTGGAGCAGGTTTTCATAATCTCGTGCGGCAAGTTTCTTCAGCTCAGAGACGTTGTTTGTAAAGCGTCGTATGGAATCGCGGCCAAAAGTGGGCACATCGCGGAACCTAATGCGAGATGATGGGCTGTTAGATCATTGAAAATTCAAGGAGGATGTTCTCTACCTTTTGTCTAGTTTGTTTATGCCTCCGTCCACGCACTCAAGGACTCTGAGGAGGTGTATAAACACTTTGCGCCAGACCCCAAGTTCAATTTCGTGCATAAAATCAACCAGAAAAATGGAGAACATGTTGAATCCGAAGCGAGAGAGTTTAGTCGAAAATGCGTTCTGTAGAACACAGGTTTATGTTAGCCTGCGTTGAAGGAGAGTAATTGAAAAAGGAGGATACTTCAGTAGGGACCAGAGAGTTTGATTTGAGTAAACGTTCAACAGCTGCGCTATCAACGGCTAGATTTTGTTTGTAAATCAGCTTGCGAGCCCTCGATATTTTATCTCTGTGCGCTCGATCGTCCTTCCTGGCGAGGCTCGATCGCTGTTGTTTATCAAGTGCGGTTCCTATTTGGTGCGCGCGATCCTTTGGGATAGCGCATCGAGGACATGGACAACTGCCCATATTTCGGATGCTGCTCAAAAGAATTCTATACCATGGCTTCATGAGAAATGGATTTGAAGGATGGGTAATTTTGGACATACTTTTCTGGGTAATCTGCCGAATATGCGAATACTCTGAAGTAGAAACGACGTTTTATGCCATCACAGCACTCTATTACCACACCGTGTTCGTACGCCTGCAGAAAATCATCGCCAAGTAGCTCTTTCCACTGCGCGTGGAAGAGCTCCCTCTGGCAGTGAGTCATAAATGCTTGACTGGGGCCTTTGCGACCTGTGTGCAATGCCGCGAAGTCTTTGAACTCTGGTGGAAGCTATAGTCAACAGGCATTAGCTTTCTAAGCGGATAAATAATTCAACAATCATACCTTGTGGAAATATGCCATGTGGTTGCATAGATTACAGGTGGGCTTGCACCTGCGATACTTGGACTCGTTTCCAAAGTACATATAGCAGGGCCACAGCTCCGCGCTTCCAAATGACGTGAGATGGGTGCTATCCGATCCAAACATGAGTCCAACCAAAACCCGTGGTAGAGAACACCCAGGTTCTCCTGAGGACATCTGAATTTCCTCATGCGCCTCCAGAAAGGCGGGCGAGGTGTATAGTTCTCCATGAACCCTAGTGGACTGCCCTTCGGGTACGCCTCTTCTCTGCCACCTAAGTTCATACGGCTCCAAATGAAAATCCTGAAAGTCATGTGCATTTGCCATCTTCTCCTTTAGAACGGAGACTATATTTCGGTGGTAAAATGGGGGGAAAGTGTACTGATGAAGGCCTGGATTAGACGTTCTTCCATGGAAGGGGATGGATAGGGTTATTTCCTTCTCGATCCATCCAGCATCTGGCTCGTCGATCCAGATATCTTCAGAGCCAGGGCATCCTCCAAGACGTTTGTTGAGGGAGTTCCAAGGAACATCTTTCACATCCGCAGGTTGGAACGCTTGATCGCCAACAATGTTCATCAGCTTCAAGAAGCCCTCCTTCGTTTTTTTGGGACCGTCATTCCAGTACCATTCACCGAGTAAAAAAGCACTCTGATTCGGATAGGGCTGGAAAAGCGATGGCAAGATGGGGGCAGCCCTGCCGTCGTGATCGGATGCTACCTCTGACTGATCGATAGGCTCTATATCTGCCTCCGGGTCATGGGCGGGGAAAGAAACGGCGCGATACTGTCGGAACAGGCCAAATACGTTGCTCCGAGACTTCAGTATCTGCCGCAGTGGGTTAGCGGTGTTCTGTGGATAAACGGCATTCTGTGGATTAGCGGCATTCTCAGATACAGGGGGTAGACTCGAAAGTGCCGTCGGCCGGTAGCGCTCAGGCGCTTGAATATTTTGTCGACGTGTCCGCCCCTGTGCTAGAGACAGCGACGCCTCAGCCTCTGGTTCGACGCAAATATGTGCTTCAGCCTCTAAATCGACCTCCGCGGTATCCAAAACTTGCTCAGCCTTCGAGATAATATCGTAATCAGCGTACATGGACAAAGAATGATTTCGAAGGCTCACTTCGACTGCTAACTCTGGGACCTGTTGGATGGTTTGCGATTGGCTTACGGCGTTCGATCGCAATCGCTTCTTCATCCTGTACATCTCCTGGGCTACCTCAAGAGCACCTGCGTTCCTCTTTATTCCCCGTTGGCACCTACCAACGTGGTTGCTATAGGCATTTGATTGCATGAAGTTACGACCGCAGCCCGAGCATGTTAGAAGAGAGCCGACAAAAGCTCCATGATCAAGGTCTTCTTCCATGCCCTTCGTTACGCCGCGGGTCGACAATTCTGCACCTGTGTTAAGGAAGTTCAGCTTTGAGGCAAGTGCCTAAGAGACCAAATTGCCTAGTAGTAGTGACCTACCTTTAAATCAATGCAGGACGAGCTGCGCCGCAGGAGTCGCAGCAGTACGCGAGGTTTGAAATCGAACGCTATGACTCGGATAGGCTCACGGCACAGCTATGCAGGCACCAACTGCGAATAGATACCCCGTTTCAGCCCCAACGTAATTGCTGAAAGGGACGCTCAATCCCATACTAGTACTGGTAGTTTCTTGATACTTAGATAACCTGAATGACCCAAGTTGGGGCTACAAAGCTCCTGAACATGCTCTGCACTTTTTGGCAGAAAGCAATGGAGTTTTTTTCAATCCAGTGCGCTTGCAGGTTGAATTTGCCGAAATCAGCAGGAAACTTAGCCCCTCCACAGCAGGATTCCTGCATGAATTTAGCAATACATATTTACATTTGTCTCTTCTTTTTAGTGCTTCTCCACACTGCTCTGATTTCATCTGAATGGTACAGAATCTGTGTATTGCTGTGCTACTCTGCATATCTTCATGGTCTACACTGCATGTCTGAGTATGGTAGCAGTTTCTCCACCCTTCCATACATCCTGGAGCCACCAGAGGTGCCTGCAAATTCAGACTATTTCGACTGACTGGGTGCAAACTCATCCAGCCTGCTAAGCATTTGGAGACCTGTTGACCAACGCAGCTGCATCTGGGCAGCTCGAAGCTCCAGCATCTGAGCAGTAGCCTTGGAACTCCATGCTGCCTCTGTTTGAAGCTCATTCTCAACCCAACGGAATAGGCCCCCTGCAGAGAATTGCACAAATGAACAGCGCTCCTCACCAGCAAGAATTGCTATGTTAGAGTGCTCAAGAAGGGCGGAGGGAATCATTACGGTTGCACCAGGTGGAATTGGGATGGCACAATTGAGGTCCCAGAGGATCAGGTGTCCACCCTGAGTTGGATTGAAGGTGCCAAGAGCAGTGATGGCACACCAGCCCCATGCAAGGTTGGCATGGTCGCGGTGTGGGCGGGATACCGTGTGAGGGCCTAGGTTGAAGCAGCATGCTGCAAAGGCACTGTCATGAAAGGGCTGCATTAGCTGTGGGTTGCTCTTTTTCAGGCGCTCCAGGGTGACACAGTAGTGTTTGAAAAGACGTGGGGCAAAGGCCTGAAATACCGCTTGAGGCAGCTTAGTATGGGGCTCTTTGCTAGCACAGGGGACATACAGTTTGTGAACCCAGATAGGCGTTGAAAGGAGGGGCTCTGTGTCAGGTAGTTGAGGACATCTTCTATAGAGCTGCACCAATAGAGGTTAGAGGGCTGTCGCTGGCCTCCTCCATGCGAGATGCCACAGGAAAGCGCAGGGTATTGGCCTCGGCGGTGATCCTGATATTTGACAGGAAGCTCCTGCAGGAGCTGCCTTGCTATGCGCATGGCATGGAGCGCACTGTCATGAACTTGTTGCCAACCGTTACCTCTTGGCATGCCAGCCATGACACCAAACACCACACCGTCACCATCGGCGAGGAGGCGGGAGTGACTGAGCGGGTGTATGTGTTAGTCTAGCTGCTGCGCGGATTCTGCGGGCGTGACTTACGCTCCACTCCACTCAATAAAATGCATGCCAAATTGCACGTGTAGCTCCAGCGGGGAGCACTGTGGCCGCTTGGCGTTAGCAGCTTTGGAATGCTTGCCAGTCCAGCAGGGACCTGTGGCAAATTTCTTCAAATCTGCCTCGCAGGAAAGACTGGCCTGAGAAGTTGCAGCCCATGCCTGCAGCCGTCGCTTGGCAATGCACTTCTTTTCAGAGTGCTTCTTTGCGCTTTTGGTCAGGTCCTCGCGCGTGTCAGCACCAAGGCCACGTCTGAGCTCCCTCTGTCGCAAGGTAGACTTGCGGTTGGTGGCACGGCGATGGCCGCCTTTGCTGTAATGAGAGGCAGCAGAGCTATCGCCGTCACGGTCAGCGTCGGCAGCACCTTCCGACATAGCGCCCCGTCGTCGCTCGCGGCGGCGGCGCGATGATGATTTGAGCAGAGGCTCTGTGCTAGCCGGTCTGGCAGGGCGGTGCGGCGCGCAGGCACTGCAGCTGGATGGCCACGTAGAAGAGGTAGCAGCGCTTTTGCACAGGCATGCATGGCTAGCGACTACCGGTGTCCCAGTGGCTGCAGCCCCATACTTCGGGTCAGGCAGATGGGCCTCACCATGCGAGGCTCCCTGTCCCTGGGCTGCGACGTGCGAGCCCTCGATGCCGTCGAGGCGGCCGTACTGCTCAAACACAGCCTGCTCAGCCAGCCGCAGCCGTGCTTGGAATTCCAGCCCATCGTTCGCGACATTGTTCTCGCCCGTCTCGTCAAGTGCGTTTCCCAGCAGCAGCTCGTCGCCATATACATCGGGTTCAGCATGCTCGGCAAGCACCTCCATGGAGAGCCTCACGTTGAACCCAGAGCGTGAAACGACTGGCTCGTCCACAGGAACTCCATAGTCCGAATACAGTCGTCCCGAGCGCATCGTGTGGCCTAAGCATGATCATAGATGGTGGTCAGTGAATGCCCTTCAGCCGCAGAAGTAGCCAGGTAGCAGACTCTGCTTACCAGGTAGCATGCCTGGCAACAGCAGCCGTGCACTATGAGGGAGCAGGGTGCGTCAGCGTACTTGCAAAGCGGTGGTGGCCTGACAGTGCAGGCCATGGGTGGGCGGGCTACAGCAGCGGGGTTCCAGGTTCGGCTCCATCGCTGTGCAGCTACGCAGGCCCCACCCACAGATGGTACCAGCAGCTGGGCTTGCTTACCTTGAGGTCTTTCTGGACAGCTACGGTGAGTGCGAGCGGCACGACTCAGCCTTCGTGCTTGAGGGCTCTGAGCCGTACTTCAGGTTGGGACCTAGACTCCGCTTTTATACCTATTACTGTGTCGGCTAAATGCGAGACTCTAGCTCTGCGGCATGATTGCCATAGCCACAGCTTCACGCTAGAAGCTAGTATTGTGATTGGCGAGTGCCAGCTCAGCGCTCAGCACAGGCTCACCTGTCAAGGCTGAGTGCCGTCCCTCCTAGTAGGCAGCCTCCAGCACCAGCCCAGGTGAGCGCTGCGCGCATCCGCCGCGCGCGAGTACTACTAATAAGCAGCCTAGTAGATGCATCGCAAACGAGCCAGCACCGGCAAGCCTTTAAGTCGCCAAGGCAATCCGACAGAGCAGGGGCCTGCTCTGAAGAAGCTGAAGTTGAAGAAGTCGGAGTCGGATAGCGAGAGAGCTGCTGAGGCTACCATGTCTCTCGGTGCTGTTAGCTCGGACAACGAAGTAGCCTCCGAGGATGAATCTGAGAGCGAGCCAGAGCCTGAGGTCATGGACATTCTTCAAGATACATTCCAGGGCATCGCCCAAGCATGGAGGAGGCGCTACCAACGGCTCCTCCAGAAACACGAAAGGCTGAAGGAGAAGCGAGAGAAAGAGAGGGCTGAAGGAAGGGACATCAAGCGCGAGCGTAGCGCGTTGAGAATGTCCCTACTTCAGGCAAACACGAAGCTGGAAGACGTCCGCATCGCAGCGGCAGCCCTCACTAGGGCAGCATCTTAGGCGCCTACCATCGGCACGTATTAGCACTAGACAAATTCTACATATTAAAGGGACAGCCACCTTATTAAACAACCATGGCTGCACGGCCAATCGCTCTTCTTGAGAAATTTAGTCCAAGGTGCATTCCGCCAAAGGGGAGAGCTGAGGCTGACTTAGATCAGTCGCGCATCTGCGCCGGCGTACCTGCTGTTGGTGCAGCCGTGCATCGTACGGGAAGATCTGCCGCTGTACAAAGTAAAGGTTATAAAATAGCCCAACTTCCTGCCCGGCCTACAACAAAATGAACAAGGATCTACCATGATTCTTTATTCAGCTTCGCGAGCTCGTAATGAACATTGGCGACGTACTCACCGGACAGCACAGGCACTACGCAAAATCGGTTGTACGGCTTTCATCTACACGCACTCCAACGCGAAGGCATGCAGATACTGCGCAGGCGCCTGAACTGGAGACGAACGTTGTCGACAGCGCATCGCAGTCCTCACTTCGAAGGTAGGGGCGCACACCGACTCGACACGGGTGTCGGCCGTTAAACGACGGGCGTATCACGGCTCTTCGCCTGCCGCACCCGCTCCCGTCGACATGTCTTGATCCTGCAACGTGGAAACGGCCGATGTCGGTCTATGTCGGTGTAGCGGGTACAGCTAGGATGTTTTTTGAAACGGGAGACTTTTAGTGCACAAGATAGTAGACTATAAATCTAGTAGGCTATACATCAAGTGTACAGAGCCAAAGCAGAGTACATAGCATTATCTGATTAATGCCTCTAAACGACTTGCTCAAGAGCCATGCAGTACAGAGCGCACATGCGGAAGAGCCGGCTATCGTGGACAGAGTCCCGGCAGATGCGAAATCGACGGCGACCATAGTTGATTGAGTCCCACGTAAAGGCATACGGCACATCGAAAGAAGGCTCAGGCTCGTGCATGGCAGGGCGTTGGTGCCAGTCGCAGAGGGTAGTAGCCGATGCCAAGTCGATGACTTGACGGCAGCGTGAAGCGTGGCCAACGGGCGAACGAAGTCGAGGGTGGTCTGAAAGTGATAGTGGATGTGAAGTCGACTCCGGCAACGCATTCCTCTGATCCCGTAGGCCCTCGTAAAAGCAGCAATTCCCACCAGCTGAGTGAGACTATAGCCATGCTTTACAGCAATGCCACAGTGGCACCTAATGATCGGTCGTCTCGTGGCCCTGGGGCAGCTAACGTCTGCGATGGCATTGCAACGGACTAGGCTCGAGATTCAAATTCGTGCCGAAGATCACGCTGGGGTGTCGAGATTCCTATGTGTTTGAAAGATCAGCAGGGGCAGGAGCGGCTGGCCATTATCAATGGGGTTTGGATGCTGGTAGCCATCAAGATGGATGGGATTCGTATGCAGGCCTGCCACCAGAGTGGTACCATGATGATCGAGAAGAGCAGGAAGGCGAACTTGAGGTGAGTGAATCTGAACGTCTCGTCTTCAACTGAATAAATTCAATTGTTGTCAGCGCGGGCCTGGCCTTGTGGACATCGAAGTTTCACAAGTGCCTCAAACTGCTGTCCAGCCCACCGTCCAACGGCCACGGCCACGTATGCGTGCGAAAAGGAAAAGAGGCAGTGATGAAGCTGAAGCTAAAGTTGGAGCGCCGTGAGCGTCTTGATGTTTGTGTGCGTATGGGCTCACGGACACATATTCGACGGCTAAGCCTCTGCAAAAAATCATATGCCTTCGAGGTCTTATATGAGGAATCTAGTATCGAGGACGGTCGTTTGGAAGCCATTTATATAGAATAATACTTGAAACTCACGGAGACGTTGGTGTTTGTGCGTATGGGCCAACATACACGTATTCGACAGCTAAGCCTCCGCAGCAAATTGTATGCCTTCGAAGTCTTATACCAGGAATCTAGTGTCGAAGACGATCATTTTGAGCCCACCTAGATAGAACAGGAGTCGAAACTCACAGAGATATGGGTGTTTGTGTGTATAGGCCAACATACACATATTCGACAGCTAAGCCTCCGTAAAAAATGGTATGCCTTCCAGGGCATACACGCAGACTCTAGGGTCGTAGACTATCGTTTTAAGCCCACCTAGATAGAACAGAAGTCGAAACTCACGGAAATATTGGTGTTCGTGTGTATGGGCCAACATATGCATATTTGACAGCTAAGCCTCCGCAAAAAATCGTATGTCTTCGAGGTCTTATATGAGGAATCTGGTATCGAGGACGATCGTTTGAAAGTCATTTATATAGAATAATACTTGAAACTCACGGAGATATTGGTGTTTGTGCGTATGGGCCAACATATGCATATTCGACAGCTAAGCCTCCGCAAAAAATCGTATGCCTTTGAGGCCTTAGACCAGGAATCTGAGGTCGAAGACGGTCATTTTGAGCCCACCTAGATAGAACAGAAGTCGAAACTCACGGAAATATTGGTGTTTGTGTGTATAGGCCAACATACACATATTCCACAGCTAAGCCTCCGCAAAAAATGGTATGCCTTCCAGGGCCTACACGCAGACTCTAGGTTCGTAGACTATCGTTTTAAGCCCACCTAGATAGAACAAAAGTCGAAACTCACGGAAATATTGGCGTTCGTGTGTATGGGCCAACATATGCATATTCGACAGCTAAGCCTCCGCAAAAAATCGTATGCCTTCGAGGCCTTAGACCAGGAATCTGAGGTCGAAGACGGTCATTTTGAGCCCACCTAGATAGAACAGAAGTCGAAACTCACGGAAATATTGGTGTTTGTGTGTATAGGCCAACATACACATATTCGACAGCTAAGCCTCCGCAAAAAATGGTATGCCTTCCAGGGCCTACACGCAGACTCTAGGGTCGTAGACTATCGTTTTAAGCCCACCTAGATAGAACAGAAGTCGAAACTCACGGAAATATTGCTTTCACGCTAGTTGGCACGCTATTCACGCTAGCCCACGCTACTCACGCTACCCCATGCTACTCACGCTAGCCCACTCACCCGCTATTGACAGTGCCATTTCAACAATATAAGTCATTGTATGCCTCTGGACACAGAAGGTAAGATGAGACTCACCGAGATATTGACTTTCGTGTCCGTCTCATGACATCTTGCTATCCACGCCAGCCTGGCACGTTATGCACGTTAGCCCACGCGACTCACGCTAACCCCACGCTACTCACGCTAGCCCACGCGAGCCTCCCATGGCAGTTTTGCCGTCCTATCCACTTGCCATGTTTCAATCGTGTGTGCAACAACGCCTAGTAGACGATGGTAAGCACACATCACACGTCTTTATGTTGAGTTACTTATACCTTGTTCACTAGCATTCTAGTTTTATTCATTGAGTCTTAGGGTATTCTAGCGACCTTTGTTCGCCTTGTATTCGTATTACAACAAATCGTACAGTACGTCTTATTTCTACATCTACAATAAAGGGGGGAACTAAGTACATGGTGGTTTGAGAAAGAGAGAAAGGCCGTGAGAATATGATCAGCCGCTGACCATACACCCAACGCAAGCCGAACCGGAAAGCGGGAGCCGCTTTCCGGTTCGGCTTGAGCGAGGTATATCAACAGTGCCTTGATAGTTTTTCACGCTTTCTCTTCCTCATACTCAGTACTACTGGTACTTCCTGACCTGGTAGCCTTTGCCTCTTTCATAACAGAGGTTGGAGACGTAAAGATGCGTCTAAACGCCTGGGTAACTTCAGCTATGGTCCAATTCTCTGCTGAAAAAAAGCTTGCCAACCTTAGTTAGCATTGAACTCTGTAGCAGACCGTGCCACGGATCATCGTCGTCGTACTATTTGTATGATTTGGATAAAAAATATGGGCCATTGATCTTCGGAAACGGTAAATTCGCCTATGCGATTATGGTACAAATCGTCACCGTGATGGTACCAAGTTTGTACTGGCAGTGGCCGCATCGGATGAGTCGTTTTCTTCTTCACCATGTCCTTACCAGTTGATACTATGCTCAAAATGCTGCTCGAAGTCGAAGAATCCGGCGTGCGATTCCACATCGACTTAGAGCCTGATGCTGAATCATTTACGATGTCGGATATGATGAGGGGGCATCAAACAAAATGAACCTTTTCAATATAGTGGCATGCAATGCAGAAGGGCGAAAATGTAGCCAAAAAAAATGAGAGATCAGACCTCTATTAAATAATCATCATGATAGTGGCTCTAAAGTAGGAAATTCTTTCAGTGCTCTAAAGCCATCATCTTCGCGAGTCTTGGAAACACCCATCGTACCTGCATGCCTATAGATGCATGCTGCCTGTTCATCGCCGCTGTCATCGGAGTCTGCATGTTCGCGCAGGCTATGATTCAACGACACCCTCTTAGTCATATAGCGACCACAGCACCCGCAGACATAAAAAATTGCCCTGAACACGGCTTCGGGGACTCCTGCTTCATGGCCACTGTCGTGAGCATCCAGCATCCTCAGAAAAAAGGTTTTAGAAACAATATCCACGCTAAATTTGCATATGAAATCTTGCAGAAGAAAAGATTGCTGAGTATACTGATTCATGTTCAACCAAGGAGGAAAGACCAACCGTTGGCAGGGCACCTGTGGTAAGGAGTCGTTCGCGTGGTCATATACCGATGGCAGCCTGTGCATTTGGAAAAAAGCTTCCAAAATTCGTGCCCAGCTAGCCCTAATGCTGGTAACGAATCTAGGCTCAAAAGTTGGGAGAAGCTGGAGGTCTGATGACTCGAGGGGTCAAAGGTGGGGGCGTTGTGAAGGCTGATGCCCTTAGTTTCGATATGGTCAGGAAAAGCTAGATTCCCAGTCGAAGACCACATCAGCAAAACTGATAACTGCAGACGGGAGTGACTGGTACGCAACGCCATTGCTTACTAGGAGACCATTTTGAGTTTGGCGTCACTGATTTGGACCTTGAGGGCAAAGAAGTTCGAACAACCAGGAAGGGCTCCACTGCAAGTACTTTTACTGGGAATACTACTAGTCAGAAGGTGGTCTGCTGGTCTGCCCACAGCCCTGACGGTTGCCACTTCGACGCACCATTAGTAAGCACGCGCTGAGGCTGGGGCTGTCTTGCGGAAAGACTCAGCGCCGTGCCACCACTGACTCGGAGGGTAGGACTAGCTCCAAGTTGGCGTCTCCTTAGCATCTGCAGAGTCGGCGACTCTGGAGACCTTGGGAGCATATAGTGAACGCCCCGGGTCGTGCGTCTCAGAGCTCGGGCATTTAGGCCCACTCCCCTCGGGGATGAATTTATGACCGCGAGCTCAGTGGTTGGGCATCGGTAGGGGGCGCCGGGGAGCAAGTCAGGGCCGCGGGCTCTTGGTGAAGTCTGGTGGCAGGTATGGGTAGACATCGGTGGGCGAAACGAGATAATAGATTCTGTTATTTAAACTTGAATACTAAGGAACACTTTATATACAGCTTGAACGGGCATGAGTACTGCGCTCATGAAGACGCAGTGCTTAAATTTAGAAAACAACGTCACGCACTGCGGTGAACCTGAATCCGACTGCGCCATTCAACCTTGACCGTCTGGCAGTCCAGCTCCTACTATTGAACTGCCAGTGACAGGGCCGCAGAATCGTCACAATCATATTCAACTCGGACTCGTCAGCGCCCAGGACGCGGCAAAGCGCCGATACTTATACTGCGTGCAGTCACTTGCCAGACCACCGGGCAATAGTTCAACTTCTTGAAGGCACTAGTACTGCTACTAGTAGTAAGTCGGACGTCGGACTCGGTTCCGCTGATGCGCACCGCATCCGTATACACGCTGAAAACGCGCTAGAACTTCTCGCCCAAACATACGCGCAACGCACGCGCTCGAGCGCGTTAGGACGTACGAGACGCACTGGGTCGCCTGTCCTCGCGCTGTCTCACTCGAAGTCGCTCAAGCTCGAGCAAGGTACACAGAGCACTTCCATACAGTGTAGAACGCATCCGGGTGCACGCGCATCGAACGCGCTCAAACGCGCAACAGAGCCGCCGCGCCGCGCCGCACGCACTTGGAACAGATGAGCCGTTACCGTGGCGGTGCACATCAGCAGACGAGCATCAGAGATACGGATTAGATACACATCACATGTACATAGGCAACTTCCGGATTATCTCCGGCGCCAGACTCGCCACTGCACAGGCGGCTGCGCACGGGCCATATCCAATCTTTGTCCGCAACCGCACTGCTACCATCCGTCAGATCAGGCTGCTCCAACAGGCTCGCACAAGCTCGCACAACCGTCACCGCGACTCCGGCAGCCTAATGTGAACTCGTTCCAAATTTTAATTGCACACTTATTGCATCACCTTCGGCGGCAGAGGTCGCGAATGATAATCCGCTATGAACACCAGGTCAATCAAGCGAATATTCAAAGCCTGTGGTAGATTATCAAAATGTGGGATCATTGTGGATCTTCTTGATCGCCGTACTCGCCAGGTAGCTCTCGGACTTAAATTCTGAGAATTCGCGTATGTCTCTGGGATTGATGGGGGGATCGATTGGTACAAAGCCATCAGGAAGCATGCGAGGATTGATAGGATGATTGGGCGGCAAGCAGATATTGAACAGGAAGGAATTGATGCCCGGAGGGTGTGATAATTCCAACGTCACCTATGTTAACGCCTTTGCGTCTATATGGCATGGGTAATGTTCTATTGGGTTCGGGAATCCAAAGAGGAAAGCCTCGTCTCTTCAGCTCAAGATGCCGTTCGTAGATCTTGCATTACTGACGACGTTGAGTGCTGCATATACTGTACTAAACCGACCAAGTCTTCGACCCATTTTTTTGTGACCAAAAAATTCCATCTCTTCATCTCTTCAAAGGGTCCAAAGAAGGCCTGATGGAGCCTCATTTGGTGTGACCTCGGAAAAATCTCTTCATCAAACTGCTGTCGGAAGCCAAAATTTTGTGTTTAAGTCCTCAAAATGCTGAATCAAGCTGAAATGCCTATTAAATTTGACTTCGAGAACTCTTCATAAAAGATTGGGACCGTGACCACCTCTAAAAACTCTTCACTTCAGCATGTCCTGTGACGCGTGACCTGAAGAGATGGTCGGTTCAGTACAGTATATGTTGGACCTTGGAGTTCGGACCAGGTCTGTCTCCATAATGCCATGGTTTAACAAACTCAGCAAGTTCATGCCAGTGAACGGTTCAAACAACTTTCCAATAGCCATGATAGTGATCGATGATCACTTAACTATATTTTACTATCTATTGAATGGGGCCCCCACTAAAAGTGCAAGCCCCTTTACAAAAACCAATTGTCCATACTGTATGTATAGGAGTAAAAAAAATTTGGCGCGGCGCGGTGAAAGAGAGTAGGGGCCTTGGACTTGAATGATGATGGAGGAGGGATGTCACGATATAATGAAAAAGAAAAACTGAAGGGGACAACGTGCTGAGAGGTAAGTAGCTACCAGTGCTGAGGTTTAACCCAGGGGTTGTACTACAGTCGTGGTGACTTTAGGAACGCCAATCCCCTCTTCCATGTAGAAAATTAAATCTACCAGTAAAAGCCGTGCCTTTAGCTCTACCTCATGCAGCACACAAGCATGCGCCTCAAGAAGTTTAGCCTCATTTTGCCAGCCATCCACAATCCCCGTGGAACCGATAGGAATAAAGCGGAGGCCTGGGGTTTCGGTCTTCATGATGCTCGCCCTGAGCACCAGCTCGGAATGCACCTATGCCGTTCAAGACAATGGTGGTCAGATTTAAATTTCTTTCTGACGCCATAAGTGCTCACCAGCATTGCTGGCAGGGCCAATACAGCGAATGGCAATTGCCACCGATCTTCTTTTTCAAAGGACCGCCTGAGAGATGCCACTATGGCCAGAGGCCCTAGGTGGAGGATGAAAGTGTTCGCAACCTTCAACACAAGTGGGCTGTTATAGAGCAGCGAAGCAATGGCAGCAAAGTCTCTGCTCGAAAGGAGGGATAGAAGTGCTTGAACGGTCAAAATTGGAATGTCCGAGGAGTCAAATGACTCGTTAGACCCCGCGCTGGGGGTTTTGAGACATTTAATTTTTGTTAATATGGCATGAGCGCGCTTTTCAGCGTGAACTGGGAGAATGCTATGGATATCTTCGAACAGCGTCCCCGCAATAGGGATAGTAATCAGCCCGGATAGAACCGTGGTCCTAAGGCCTCGGAGCATCCTCGAGCGCCTCTCCTGGATCTATTTCAAAACCGGTGTTAGCACAGTGGATGGAAAGGGGAGAGTGCCAGAGCATACCATTATCTCCACATCTATGAGGAGGTGCACAATGAGGGGGTGGTTACCGCGATCTTTAACATCGAATTTCCACGCGTGAGTTGGCGGGGGGTACGTGGTAAGCGCCCACGCCGTCTGAGAGGAAGCGCCCGCGGTGTACACTGACTGGAATTCTTGCGTATCCACGGATACGAGTAGGTTTTCTAGAGCCGAACGGGAAACGTCCTCAAGCTTCCTAAATTTACCAAGGAGAAGGTTGAACACATCGTAGAGGCGCGCATAACCGGCCATGAGCACGAATGCCCGGAATATCTGCATAGAGGCCACCATGCCCGCCTGCGTAGTTTCCCTGAAGGGTACAAAGGCCAAGGGATCCCCGCCGAATGGGCATTCTCTTCCGACGCCCCCTAGCAGGATATCGGAAGCCTCAAATAAATAGAGGCACGAGCGGTAGACTGGGTTGAGGGCCTAGGGGATGCTCAGTAACAGTAAGAATAAACGCGGCGGCCTGGTGCTTACCAAACTTAGTAATGGCACAAATAGGAAACCCAAGGGGGGCCGGGTTGACTCATGCTATGGGATATAAAAGGTAGGTTGCGCCGTCAGGCCCTTCCAAGATATTTGAAACAAGACGCTTACCCGCCGAGCATCAGAAATCTGGGACGCGCCTCCGCTCCGGCTCTTGGGAGGCGGTTTGGGCGCTCTGGGCAACCCATCGGGGTCTGCCTCCAGGTGGTAAGGTCGGCCCCGTGGCCGCGCGCTGGTACTGCCACTTGGTGATCCAGCTGCTTGTGGCATGGCAATAATGGAGGAGATCAGTGGGGGTTCCTTTCCTTGATAAATGCGCGGTTCCTGGCTTTATAGAAAAGCAGCGATGGCGGATGCTGGCCGCTGAGTGCTTTTTTATGTTTTACTTTGCAGGCCTTGTTGTTGAAATTGTTGAAGTCGCCGCGCCGCGTTGTCGCCGCCTGTGATCTGAAATGAAATATGGCGCTGAGGCCAACATCTCCCAATTACTCGCCTTTCCGACACAACGGCTCACTTGCCCCAATAACAGACAGAGCCAACTTCCTTTCCTTATTTCACACCGCCCTTGTCCCTGCCGTTGGTCGATGTTCAAGTCAGAAGGTCGAGCCTAATATGCAAGACTCTGCATTCGGACGTGCTTAATCCAGCGGTGATTAAGTTGGCGCTGTCACTTAACGTAGGTGTAGCGGGCCTTCTCCGAAGGCAGATAAGATAATTCAATTGGTGTTTATGCCAAACTGAGATGATGATCAAATGAGGAAATGATCTCTGACATCGGGAAAATCCTCCTTTTCTTGGGCGCCTACCTTTTGCGCCCTTATTCTTGCAAATCAGTGCATATTTAGTACCAATAAGCCACTATTATTCATTCTCTCTCTTATTGTATCAGAATAAGTCTGCGTCATAAGGAATGTCAGGATGTGAGACAAGATAACCAACTAAGGTTTTCTGCCTGGGTTTCCGCGGGGCTTCGCGAATTTTGGGAAAACTGGTTCTTTCGGTGTGAGTGGACATCGCGAGTTCGAAAGACCAACTTGAACAGGTTGTTCAACTTTCAGACAAATCGTGGCCGCGACCGCGTATACTCAGTGCTCTATTTCTGGCTCGCATCCGAGTCATTTCCCACGCTGTGATCCGACTTTTACCAAGCTTTGGTGGTCAAGGTGGTCAGAGAAGAATTCCTATCCACACCCGTTGCCCCATCTTCCTGAGGAACCCAGCTTTCAATCATCCGTTTTGGCCCTTCCCCTACCCCAACATGAGCGCTGTGTTGGTGGCCGTTGTTTCGTTCCTGAGCGCTCTACTCCCCAACACAGCAGTCGTTGCACCTGTAGCCGTCGATGCCAACTCCCCCCAACATATCGCCTCCCTGGTGGCTTGGATGATTATGGTTCATCCAACAGCTCAAGCGCATCCCGCAGCCGTCCTGCAATGCCGAGAAAGCGCCGTCGGGCTAGTCACGGTAGCTCTCGCAATTCATCTGCTTACGCGACCTCGTACAGCGACCGCTCTTCAATAGCCACGGACGGTCCTCGATCTGACGATTCCTCAAGTTCACACGCAAACGCAGACCGCACCCATCCTTCAACACCCGGAGAAGGCTCCCTTCCTCATGAGGACCACCGCCCACCATCTCCATCGCCTTTTGTAAAGCGGCGCTTTACGGGTAGTTCTTAAGCTGTACAAACTAAGCCAGAACCAATATAATTGGTAGACTACGTGGTACAAGCAAAAGATCTACTGTCTGATTACAAATGCAAGTACTTAAATAGTGGCATCACCGAGGGTGATGCCAAACAAGATATAATATGATGCGTCACGGGGCACGCCCGTGACATACCCCCCCTTGAGATCGCTGCGCGATCTCTAACAAAATTTAACAAGAATATGGCAAGTCCATATGATGATGATTGGTTGCAGGAGGACTGTTAGTCCTCCATGTGTGGTTGTGATGGTGGAGGTGGGTCGTCGTGGTCGTTCGCGTGGTTTTCGCCCCCATCGTCCGTGTTCTCCATGACGGCGTCCTGCGTGCCATCGAGCGTTGTATCATTCGTGTTAACGAGTGAAGATGTAGTGCTAGCAACCGCGTTAGCGGTTGCATCGTCACTGCTGCTCGTGGGCAACGCGGCAGGAGGTGGGGGCGGAGGCGGCGGTGCGATTGCGGTGTTGGTGGTAATGGCTGTTGCAGCCAGCAATCTCGCACGTAACTCCGCGACACCCGCGTCGGCGTCGTTGCGCGAGCGCCCGGATAGGTAGCGGCGATATGGTGTATCGCCTGTCAGCAGCCATCCTCGCGCGTTGAGACTAAACACCCCTCGTTGTTCCTCGGTGTCGAGGATTATATGCATACGGAGGATCTCGTCTTCCGTTGGGTGCCTCCAGCCATCCCATGCGGGTATCGCAGGCGGGGCGCCATATTGGTCAAGTCGGTGCAGGCGCTCATTGTCCTGCTCATCCAGTAGTGCCCTATCGAGGGCCGATCCATGGTAGTGCTGGTCCAAGAATTGCAGCCCGTACAGATATGCGTGATCGACCCAATCGGTTGGGATGCAGTTATGAATGAGGACTTGGATGATGTCCTCAATCGTCATATTCGACGCATGGCGGTCGTCGATGACTAGGCGCTGGAACACGAACTGCGGGCCAGCTTGGGGGTGCATTGGTGCGCCTGGATTGTTGACGTTGTGCGCGGCAACAGCATCCGTGTAACGGAAAGGCATTGCAGTCAGTGCGGCGTACAGCCGCATGAAGACTGATCGCGCGTGGGAGTTGGCGGGGGCCAGCATCCTTCCGAGGCCATAACCGAACAGGGAGCGACGATGGATGCGGTAGGAGTGGTCCATGACCACCCCCAGGAATGGGTTGGATGAACCTGGCCGTCCATGTAGCATGATGTATTGACCCATGACGTCCTGGTTTAACGATTCACGGGGATCAGGTGTGGGCATGCCCGCACCTCGTGTGCTGTTGGATGGGTTGCTCACTATTGCTCGAGAGAAGTCGCGTGCTATGGGTGCAGGTCCCATAAAGTGTGGCCCACATCTGGTTGGTAGCTCTGGTTGAATCCAGAATCCATGAACGCGGCCATGGTGCGATCCCATAACGCTGGGTGTATGCGCCCGATGACGGTGTGGAACTCGGTTAGGAGGCAGTAGGCCTCCATACGCACCGTGTCATCCAGACGAGCGTTGGCGGCAATCGTCATGAGACGATCGAGCTCCTCTGGATTGCGTGGGACGCCCCTTGGAACACGCGAGTAGAGGGGGTGCCCATGAACAGGGCGGTACCCTGATTGATTCTGCATCTCGAATTGAGACGCCACAGCCGCACTCTGGCCAACATACACGATGTTGGTGCGGGCCGAGTAGTAGATCCTCTGTCTCGGCCACATCCCGAGCATGGCGTTGTTACGCTCAATTGAGTTTGAGGGTGGTATCCTTACCACCCAAGTCCGTCTGGAACACGTCCAGACATTTGTCGTTCGACTCGTCGTCTCTTCTCGGCGAGGGCTTTAGCCCTCAACTCCTTCTCTTCCTTCACGTCGCGATTGTGCTTTCGGCGATTCCTGAGGTCCGCCTCTGATGGCCAGTCACCGCCCTGCGCGCGAGCAATGCTTTGTGGGTCTTCGTCCCACAACTCAACAGACTCATCGCTCGAGCTTTCGTCGGAGTCGCGAGGGGGCGATGCCCGCTCGATTGTTGGGTCGTTCTCGACGGCAGGCGGGGCGGGGTAGCTGGGTGGCATCGTGACGAGTGTCACTGGTCCGAATCCCCTTGGTACGAACGGGATGTACGCATCCGTGTCCATCTTGATGTCCTCTTCGTACGCTGAGGGTGGGTCCCTCGTTTCGTATCGCGGCTGGCGCGACGACGACGCGCGCATGTTTCGTCGCGGTTGTGAGGGTCCGGCCCTCTCTACGCGCTCGTCGTGTGGTGCTGGTGGTAGGGCATGCCCTACAGGTGGGTTGGGTGTATGGGTGTACGAGGACCCTCCGTCCTCGCTGGCTTGGAAGTCACGCCGTTTTGGGGCAGCCTTGTCTGTTAAATTTCTACATGAAATCAGGTTAGTTAGCGATATAAAAATAGTGCATCCAGCTTCCTAACTGACGAGCACAGCCACTCCACCAAGCTGAGTTTGAAGACATTCCACTTTTGGCAGGTGGTCTATGCTGGTCACTGGGGGCGGTGATGGTGATCACTGGAGGCTGTGCACTTGCTCACCATGCTCAACAGTGCCCCGCACTCGTCGTCGCTGTTGTCAGGGTCATCCCAAAGTGGAAATACCAAAAATAACATTTTTCCACTATTGGTGGGATTGCAGCTGGGCAGCTGGTCCGCTCTGTTTGGGGCCCTTTAGGACTATCTTATAGCGATAGATGCGGATTTTGATTCTGAATACAACCGTAAAAATTTCATATTAATAGCTGCAGCGGTTGACGCGCTAGATGCAAATTACTGATGGCGAAAATTAGCGCCCACAAAGAATATTGTTTTCCTCCGCAACCGCGGGCTCGTTTTGCATGATTTTAGGTGGTATCTAGAGGTATTAAACGCGCGCTTCGAACGCGTCCATGATCGTAATTTTACGTCCCTTCCTTGCTCCGTAAAACGCTCCGGATATATTTACGCTCGCACCGCTTTACCGCCAGCTACGCTTTAAAAGTCGGGGCGCATATTATATCATAAAATAGGTTAATATCACACCTTTCCAACGGTATTTTATTCGTTTAAATTGGAACATCCTACGCGGCGTTATTCACGAAATGGTTGTTTATTTATAGCAGGGGAACCACAAATCGCCTCAGCGAGCGCTTAGGTGCGTTGCCATCTGCTAAATTTATTGGATTTAATGACACATCGACTTTGGGATCAGACGCCGGGAAGGTACTGAACCAGATGCTGGGCTGGCATGGATATTGGCTGGCTGGCAGGCATGATTCTATATTTAGTATTCGGGCCGAGCACGTGTCTGTTGGCTGCATGCCCGGTATATGCACCTGGGTTGGCTCGCTCAATATTGGGCGCTTAGGCGCCATAATATACAGAAAGATTCAGAATTTTACACTGATTTGAATCTAAAATTTTCATATCAATAGCTGCACTCGTTAGGGCGCTAGAAGCGAATTACTGATGGCGCTTAAAATGCGCCCACAAAAGATGGCTTGTTTCTCATGAACCGGCGCTCCGTTTTGCATAATCTAAATTGGGGTGTATAGATATAAAAAAGAGCTTTCCAACGCAATACTGATCGTAATTCTCCGTTCGTTCCCTGGCACATAAAACAGCCCGCACTATTCTGCACTCCAGCATTAATAGCATGGGCTAGGCATTGGATATAAATACGCTACGTTCCCATAAAATAGCTGAATACGAGGTCTTTCGAACGCGTGTATATGCACTTTTATTGAATAACATCCCATAGCTCCAGAAAGGAATTGATTGTGCGTTGAATAATGTGGGAACCGCATACCGCGCCAGCGCGTACCTAGGCGCGTTGGAATCGCCTGATTTTACTGGATTTAATGACGCCTTTATTATGGAATTCGGAGGCCGGGAAGGTAGTGAACCAGACATGGGGCGGGTATGGATATTGCCTTGCTGGCCGGAATGGTACTATTTTTAGGCCTGCCGTGCTCGGCATCGCCCAATTCGGGCGTAGAATAGTGGCACCCTCCCCCTCCCCCCAATATTGAAAATTCGATTCCTCCCTCAATTGCTGTTCAATCCCTCCGTTCTTTTTTGTAATATTTTGTATAAATAGAGTACTATACGACTAGGCTATTGATACATTATTATAATGCATGCAGCATGTGTTATTTTAATATCTCTCTATTTTGAATGGTACATTGGGGTCTTTCACTGCATTTGGGTTACTTATTGGCATATATAAAACGGTAAATAGTTGTGGGTACATACGTAGCACAGTTCCTGGCAGTTTAACACTAATATAACTGCTTTCCTATAAGTTTACACCCATAAAGGATAGATTGGGGTACCTTCTGCTTGATGTACTCATATCTCACCCAATACTGTAGCTACAAGCATGTTTAAAGCCTCATTTACATCTTACTTATGCTGCTTCCAACTCTATTAATCGACGATTGTTCTCTAAATGCATTCTATTCATTATATCAGCAGAATGATTAAATCTCGCACAAAACATGAAATATACATCTGGCACATTCAGTTATGCTCGGAATATTGTGGTATTTGGTGTGAGTATATTACAATATGGACCACCCACCATATCCAAAAGGTAGACAAGGAGAGTAAGAACTGCACCCTACAGAGCCAAATATGTTGCGACCTACCCACACATTTTTATGTATGACTTGATTCATAGATATCCCTATGATCTAAACACCTCAAGTGGTCTAGAATATGCTCTCATGAATAACTTTTTTTTTAAATGCCTATATTAAGTGATATTGGTGTCTAGTAGCCATAATAAGCATATTACACTATATTTGGAGTAGTAACAGTATATAGATATGCATGAATCTACTGACATTTTCAAGAAATCGAAGAATTTTGCGATGTTTTGGTATCTAGAGCTCGCAATTCTTGTACTGGTCTTTCGAATTTTGGCAAGGTAGTTCTAGCTATATTATAGAGTACTCCTTGAAAGTCGTGTAATTTTAGACGCATAGCTACATTCACAGGGCAATATTGTTCAGGGTTTATTGTATTTAATCATTCTGGTGTGATCACTGGAGTAATTGGTGTGTGTCAGAATACTGTATAGATCAATATTTAATATGCCTTGTTGCCGTTTTAACACACGCTTGGGTCTGTCCGTAGTGACAATATTGGCTGAGATATGAGTATATCAAGGAGAAGATACCCCAATCCAATTTTCATGTGTGTAACCCTATAGGTCAGCATTTATATTGGTGCTAAGCTACCAGAAAATGTGTTAAATATGTACCTCTACCTATTCACCGCTTTATATATGCTAATAAGCATCCCAAATGCAGTGAAAAGCCCCAATGTAATACTGAGAAAAGAGCGATATTAAGATAACACATGCTGCATGTAGTACAATAATGTATCAATGGCATAGGCATATAGTACCGTATTTATATAAAATAATACAAAAAAGAACAAAAGGATTGGATAAGAATTGAGGGAGGAATCGAATTTTAAATATGGGGGGGAGGGGGAGGGTGCCACTATTCTACGCCCGAATTGGGTGATGCCGAGCACGGCAGGCCTAAAAATAGTACCATTCCGGCCAGGAAGGCAATATTCATGCCAGCCCCATGTCTGGTTAACTACCTTCCCGGCCTCCGAATTCCATAACAAAGGCGTCATTAAATCCAGTAAAATCAGGCGATTCCAACGCGCTTAAGTACGCGCCGGCGCGGTATGCGGTCCCCGCGTCATTCAATGCACGATCAATTCTTTTCTGGAGGTATGGGATGTTATTCAATAAAAGTGCATATACACGCGTTCGAGAGAGCTCGTAGCCAGCTATTTTATGGGGAAGTAGCATATTCATATTCAATGCGTAGCGCATGCTATTAATGTTGGAGCGCAAGATAGTGCGGGCCATTTTACGTGCCAGGCAACGGACGGAAAATTACGATCAGTAGCGCGTTCGAAAGATCTTTTCTATATCTATACACTCCAATTTAGATTATGCAAAACGAAGCGCCGGTTCATGAGAAACAAGCCATCTTTGTGGGCGCATTTTAAGCGCCATCAGTAATTCGCTTCTAGCGCCCTCACGAGTGCAGCTATTGATATGAAAATTTTAGATTCAAATCAGTGTAAAATTCTGAATCTTTCTGTATATTATGGCACCTAAGCGCCCAATATTGAGCGAGCCAACCCAGGTGCATATACCGGGCATGCAGCCAACAGACACGTGCTCGGCCCGAATACTAAATATAGAATCATGCCTGCCAGCCAGCCAATATCCATGCCAGCCCAGCATCTGGTTCAGTACCTTCCCGGCGTCTGATCCCCAAAGTCGATGTGTCATTAAATCCAATAAATTTAGCAGATGGCAACGCACCTAAGCGCTCGCTGAGGCGATTTGTGGTTCCCCTGCTATAAATAAACAACCATTTCGTGAATAACGCCGCGTAGGATGTTCCAATTTAAACGAATAAAATACCGTTGGAAAGGTGTGATATTAACCTATTTTATGATATAATATGCGCGCGGATATTCAATGCGTGGCTGGCGCTGAAGCGGTGCGAGCGTAAATATATCCGGAGCGTTTTACGGAGCGAGGAACGGACGTAAAATTACGACCATAGACGCGTTAAAAGCGCGTGGTTAATACCTCCAGATACAACCTAAGATCATGCAAAACGACCGGGCGGTTGCGGAGGAAAGCAATATTCTTTGTGGGCGCTAATTTTACGCCATCAGTAATTCGCGTCTAGCGCATCAACCATTGCAGCTATTAATATGAAAACTTCACGGTTGTATTCAGAATCAAAATCCGCATCTATCGATATAAAATGGTCCCAAAGGGCCCCAAACAGAGCGGACCAGCTGCCCAGCTGCAATCCCACCAATAGTGGAAAAATGTTATTTTTGGTATTTCCACTTTGGGATGACCCTGACAACAGCGACGAGCAGTGCTGGGCACTGTTGAGCATGGTGAGCAAGTGCACAGCCTCCAGTGATCACCATCACCGCCCCCAGTGACCAGCACAGACCACCTGCCAAAAGTGGAATGTCTTCAAACTCAGCTTGGTGGAGTGGCTGTGCCC
This sequence comes from Pholiota molesta, assembly GCA_014925825.1. Classification (NCBI taxonomy): domain Eukaryota; kingdom Fungi; phylum Basidiomycota; class Agaricomycetes; order Agaricales; family Strophariaceae; genus Pholiota; species Pholiota molesta. The sequence continues at coordinate 934,816 of JACGCK010000006.1, read as the reverse complement.
GTCAGTTAGGAAGCTGGATGCACTATTTTTATATCGTCAATCTAGTCTGATTCATGCATGAGATTGACAGACACAAGTGTTTGGGGGGCGTTGTTCTTCATCGCGGTCCTCTTCGGATGGCGCTTCTCGTTTGCGGCCCTTCCTGAGAGTCGCATTCGCTGTGCGGAGGTGGTCCACCTCCGCTCGGGCTGCTTCCAGGCGCAGGAGGATCTCGTTGATGAGGATGGCCGTCTCATCATCGGGCTCGTCTCCTTCTAGGGACATCGAGATCCCTGCTCTGAGTAGCCGCTCATTGAGGCGCTTGGTTGCCTCGTCCTCGTCATCCTGTGGCGCTGAGTCCACACTCCGTGCTCTCTGTTTCCCCTTGTTCTTCCTAGGGGGCGTTCTGTTGCCATTGTCCCTAGGGTGAGGGGGTTGGTCTGATTGCGTGCGCGTCAGGCTCGGGCCGGGTGCGTTTCTCGTGGGTGGGGGATGGTATCCTCCATGGTTTGGTGGTGGGGGGTGGTAGGATCCACCTGGTTGATTGTATGAGGGATGGGGTTGCCCCATCGTTGGTGGTGGTGGATGGGATTGTCCCATCATCGGTGGTCCAGGAGGGTAGTACCCTCCAAATGGATTTTGGTATGTGGGGGCCGTTTGCTGGAAGGGGTCGGAAAAGTGGCGCTGAGCGCCCCCGTTCCCCCCCCTACCAGATCCAGCCCCGCCTCGGATCTGCTGTCCGCGGCTCCGGCCGCGTCCGCCTCGCTGTCCACGCCCTTGCTGCCAGTCGCCGCGCTGTGCCATAGTTGGAATGAGTGGGTAGGCGATGGGGTGTGGTGGGTGGGTGTTGTATAAGGAGGGATGCAGGGCCTTGTCGATTTCGACGCGATTAAATTTTTGGAACTCCGTCCAAATCGTTCTCACGATTGCGGTCTCGTGATCGCGTGTCGGGCCGGCTCATGTCCGCTTAGATAGCTGCGAGGGCCGTCTAGCGCCCTGCATTTCGAGGTATCGGTCCAAGGCCTCTAGGTCCTTGCATTCGGCATGGGGTTCCCATGTAGTGTCGCCGGCACTCCATCGAATCTCATATTCGATGTGGCCATCAGTTGTCCACCGATGGCCCAGTATATCGTCTACGAACCATTCCTGATCGTCGGCGGCGCCGAAGTCATAGGGCTCTGGCTGAGCCCTGTTAGGGAATAGCGCGTCATCGGATGGGTGGTAGGGCCTCAGTAGCGAGGCATGGAATGTAGGATTAATCCTGCGTGTTTGCAGAGCTGTAGGCAATTGCAAAGTGTATGTCGATGTCTTGGGGTATGCCATCAATACACGATATGGTCCAATGTATTTCGGGCAGAGCTTCCGCGCTCTGCTCTTTGCTATTTTCAAATTCTTGGTCGATAAATATACCAAGTCTCCTGTTGCGAGGGCAAGTTCCTCGCCACGACGTTTATTTGAGTGATGTGTTTGTAGCGCGCGCGCTTCAATAATCGCGTCATGCGCCTCGGCTAGGTGCTCGAGGGCAGCCTCTGCGAAGGACCTAATACCCTTCGCGACGCCCTCGTTACTTCGAATTTCGCGGATCATGGAGGGCATGTATCCTCCATTCAGTTCGAACGGTGCATATTTCGTGGTTTCCGATATGCTCGCGTTTATCGCGAATTCGGTCATTGCCACTTTATCAACCCAGTTTTTTTGGTTTGCATGGACCAGAGTACGAAAAATTTGTCCAACGTTCTTATTGGCACGCTCAGTCTGTCCATCAGTCTGCGGATGGAATGATGTCGACATTAATAGGCGCGTGCCTAATATCTTATGGAGCTCACGCCACCATCGCGAAGTGAACTTCGAGTCTCGATCGCTGACGATCGTGCTTGGTAGGCCGTGTAGCCTCACGATTTCTCGTAGGTATATCCATGAAAGTTCTGATGCCGTTGTGGTTGTGTTCACTGGTATTAAGTGAACCATACTTGTCATTCGGCATATAATTACCCAAAGGTAGTTAAATCCTTTGGATTCAGGGAATGGACCAATGAAGTCCATTCCTATCGAGTCCCAAGGTTTAGTTGGTACGGGCAGTGTGTGGAGCTTTCCAGCGGGTGGTCGTGTTGAGGTCTTCGACCTCTGACATGACTCGCACGTTCGACAGAACTCGCGCACGTCCTTGGCGATCTGTGGCCACCAATACCATCTCCGTATGTATTCGGATGTGCGTTGTTCACCGAAATGACCGACAACTTCGTGGCCTGAGTGAGAACCTTGGTTATGAGTTCGCGCTCGCGTGGTACGCACGTTACGCGGTTTTCGTTATGGTTCGTGAACCATATTATCCCATCCTTTATTTCAAAGGCGGGATGTTCTGATGGCTGGTCCATGACCAGCGAGAACAGTTTGTCGTTGGCATATGCTGCTTTTATTTTTGTGATGAACTCGTCATCATTTGGCAGCTTTGGCGCGGGCACATTATTCCTGTTGAATAGTGCCTCTCCGAGGCTCATGTCCTCGTGGTTCGCTCCGGCAGAACTCGCGCGGGTCGCCATATCACTATCGTGATCCAAGTCATTGAGGCCCTCGGCCTCTTTCATCTCTTGCGCTTCGTGTTCGCGCTCTTCGCGCTTGTCATTCAGGCGCCTACTGCGTCGCAGTTCCCTAGCTTGCATCGCCCTCAGCTCGACTACGCGCTCCTTAATCTCTCGAGTCCGTTCAACCGGGAGATCTTCTCCTTCCGGATCAATTCTTGCGTCTGCGCGAACGTATTCATGGGGCTCGTAGACGTCGGCGCTAGTATCGTTCTCGTAGTATCGAGATAAGCAGTCCGCCGCCTTGTTATATTCCCCTTTGATGTATGTGATGTCAAAGTCGAATCGCGACATGTAATCCGTCCATCGGCGTTGCCGATGGGATAAGTTCACCTGTGTCTTGAAGAATTCAAGAGCTTTATGGTCTGTGATGACATGTAGGCGGTGTCCTACTAGCTTGTCCTCCCACTTTATTAGGGATTCTAGTATGGCCAGTGTCTCGAGCTCATGTACAGCATAGTTTTGCTGGGCGCTAGTGAACTTTTTGGACATGAATCCGGCGGGTCTGCATTGTTGCCAGGATGGACCTTGTCCATACATTGCTCCAACGCCCGTTTTCGACGCATCACATATGAGCCATATAGGCTCACCGGATTTCGGGTCGATGGGTCGTATGATCGGCGTCTTGCAGCATATTCGTTTGATCATGTCAAAACATCGCTGATGTAGTGGTCTCCAGTGGAATGGCGCGCCATTCATTGTCATCGCGAGGAGAGGCCCGGTATAGGCAGATATATTGGGTAGGAAATTTCCTACATAGTTGACTAGCCCAACGAATCGTTGGATGTCGTTGTAATTCCGCGGTACTCGCCATTCGCGTATGCGTGATAACTTGTCCGCGTCAGGGTGTATTCCTTGGTCGTCGATGATATGACCAAGGCAATCGATTCTTTCGGCGTATAATTCGCACTTTTTCCATTTCAAAACAGCTGACTAGCGCGTAAGCGCTCGAATACATATTTGAGGTGTCTTTCATGTTCCTCGACACTATCTGAGAAGATGAATATGTCATCCAGATATACGTGCATGAAGCGGCCGATGGCGTCCCTGAATATGGACGTCATTAGGCGCTGGAATGTGGCAGGGGCATTGCAGTCGCCCTGCTGTATAACGTTGCTAACGTATGTCCCAGCAATTGTTGCAAATGCCGTTTTATGTACATCTTCAGGGCGTACCCTGACTTGTTCATATGCATCGGCCAGATCGATTTTCGATCTGATCTTTCCTCGCGCGACGTCCTCACGTATGACGTCTTGGTCGGGTAGAGGCGTAACATCCTTTACTGTGTTGTCGTTTCGTAGTCGTGCATCGACTACTGTACGAAGGCGTCCATCCTTCTTGGGGATGCACATAATCGGTGCGGCCTGTGCGCACGATTTGGCTTCCCACCATCCTGCGTTCACGTATCGGTTGAGTTTTTCGTAGAACTCGTCTCGTAGTGATAGTGGGCATCGAGGCATGTGGTACGCGTACCGCTTGTTTTCCTCAATTAGATGAATTTCATGGTTTACTTCTCTGAAGGGGGGTAGAACTCCTTGACGCCTTGTACCATATCATGAAACTCGTCATGCCATTGTTGGCGTAATCGAGGATAGTCTTCCTCGGAAAGGCCTGTCGCTTTTCCTTTTCCTTTTCTGTCCGGCTTCTTGTCCGGAGGCTGTTTCCGTTTGGGTTCATCGAATCTTGCACGCAATTTTTGAATGGATGTGCTCCATTCGTCTACTGGTGTCTCCAGTCTGACTACTGATTGTGCATGCAGTCGTTCGCGTTCCGTGTTATCAGGGTACCAAGTCCCTGTGAATTCTTGAGTTGAGGATATTTCGTCGTCCTCTGGTGTTCGATAACACTCTCCGCGAGGTCTGAACCTCGCCCAATCATTTGTTCTCATATCTGATACCATGGCGTTCCATTCTGTCGGCATTCGTGGATCGGGCATCCACTCGAATTGTGGTGGTGGTGTCGGTCTATCCCAGAACGACTGTCGTTCTTTCGGAACTTGGTCTTCCTGGATTTCTTTGGCCAGGTTGTCCATGCGTCTTTGGTCCTCCTCATCTGTTACAAGGTCTTCGACCTTGACTCGTGATGACGTAGGTTGGCAGTATGGTATTTCCATACTTTTTGGGACAGGTTTTGCATGTTTCTTGTGTGTTTTGTTGTGGGTTTTCTTACCCATATCGTTTTTTCTGTCCTTATCCCCCCCTTGGGAAGAGATAAGAACTCTTCCTCACTCAGCAACATGTTTGGGTGGTCGACAGGGAGAGATGGCATTTTAAGTCCATCTCCGGCGTCCGCGATATCCTCCACAGTCGCTTTCGGGGTAGGCAGTCACTCCTTAACTTTCTCGGAGGCTCTGTACCTCCTCAAACGACCATCTGTGTCCTTTAATTGGACGCGCGTCGCTGCCAGTGCTTTACCGTCGATAATAACTTCGTTTGTAACGAAGTTAAGGATGACCTTATGCTGTCGCATAAAAGGAGTGCCTACGATCATGTCGTAGCGATCAAAGTTAGCGATGTCGACATATATCGTCGACATTTTCCCGAAGATGTCGATGAGGACATCCGCTCCGTATTTAATCATTGATCGACTCCCGACTGTGCCTAATTGGAGGATGTGTGGGTCTAATAGGGTGTCCACCACGATGTCTGCGACATGCGCAAACGTTGGTGTGATACCAGTTGTGGTGCTTCCTGAGTCCCAGAGGACCCATGCATCCATGCCACCGACCTTCAAGTATGTCGCGAGACATTCTTTGTCCTCGTTGCGTACAACAGGTCGGACACGGCTATTGTTCGAGGTACGCACGCGTACCCTCCGCATAAGGATTTCCTCCTTAGTGGCGCTTGCGTTAACCGCAGATAAGCGATCGCGGGTTGCGGGGACTGGGTCCTCATTTCTGTCGGCAGGGGATACAGTCATCGCCCGCATGAAATCTGAGGAACCCTCAGATTGGTAACCCTCGACCTCAATGTCGGTGAAGGTCTGGCCTTCATCGTGGTCTTCCGCACATGCTTCGCAGTCACTCGCGCAGCTGTCTGCGTCGTCGCCATCGTTCGCTGTCGCGTCTCCATTATCCGAGGGCGTGTCCTCGGAATGGGCTGCCCGTACATGGACCCTCTTGTTCTTTGGGGGTTGTGGGCAGTCTTTGGAGAAGTGTCCTTCACCTCCGCAGTTGAAGCATGTCAGGGTATTGCCACTGCCAGAGGCTCTGTTCCACGTTTTGTTACGTGGAGCCTCCTGGCTTGGGTTATCTTTCAGCGGCGTTTTCGTCGCGGTTGGTTGAGAGGGTCGATCCTCCCTTGGCGATGTATGATTTGCGCGTCGATGTGTTTTCTGCGAGCCCGGGCGACGGCGATCGGTCGTCGCCTCATTGGGCTTTGCGGTCGACGGCGCGGTGTGTATTCTCGCTCGGCGATTGTAATAATCATCTGTCTTGACTCGTGATTCATGTGCTATAGCGAAGGCAATGAAGTCCTCCATAGTGTGAGCTTCAGGTGATAATCCTCGCTCGCGGAGGAGCTCAGTTCGCATGTCCTTAGGTATTCCTTCAAGGAATACTTCGATGAATGAGAAATCATCGGGGTAGGCAGCCATGTTTGTGGCGAACCCAATGAGTTCGTCATAGTATGCTTGTACTCCGCGAGATGCGGAGTACTTGGCTTTCCTGAAGCCCTCGCGTGCATCCTGCATTGTCGTAGCATGGATAAATCGGTTGTATAAAGCTATTATTACAGCTTCGAACGTCCAACCGAGTTTGGTACGACTAACACTGAGTACATGACGAATATACCACTCGTGGGCTTCCCCACCTAGGTGTTCCCGAGTATTATTACTCGCATGCGGTCTAATTCTTTTCCTCCTAGCTGGCGCACCGCCATCTTGTAGGCTAAATCTGATAGCCAGTTTTCCAAGTCAGCGAACTTGGATGAACCGGTGTATTTTTCACCGGTGTCAAGTTTCTGATTAAATTTGACACCATCAGGATAAGATATCCTGACGCTAAGAGCTTCATGAATCAGTGTAGTGAGCCGTTGCTCCATGATGGATCGGTGACGATCCGAAGCTTCAACTACGCCAGGGGCGTCGTGGCGAGGTCCGAGCGACCTCGGTGTTGAGTATCCTCGACTAAAATGTCGATTGGTTGCGGGAGCGGTGCCGAGGTCCAAGACCTCGCTGTCTCTTGGCTCAAGGCTGAACCGTACTGCTGACTTTGGGGTATGGTCCCGTGGGCCATACTTCCGTCGTTCCTCACGATATTCGTCGCGTCGTTCTTCGCGGTAGTTATCACGTCGTTCTTCGCGATAATCGTCGCGTCGTTCTTCACGGTAGTTATCACGTCGTTCTTCGCGATAGTCGTCGCGTCGGTCAGGACTGATTATCCTTTCCGGGAGGTCGTTGACCTCCTCGAATTTAACCTGTGTCGGTGCATCATTTCCTAATGATTCTCCTGGATAATCCAGGTCGTATGCGTTTGGTCCTCGTAACTCGACGCCCTGGTCATCGATTAACGATTCACCAGTTCTATTAATGTCGTCTCGCCTGAGGCGTTGGTAGGCGACTCTGTCCTTCCAATTCATAGCCCTCGGCGTTCTTACGGTAACGTTTGGGTACGTTACCCGATTATCCGTGTTGGGGGCTTCGCCCACATTGTTGGTTGCGGTATATAATGGTACCGCGCTCGTCTCGCGAGCTTGTAGGCGGTTAGACGCAGCGCGTCGTCTCTGGTACTGTTCGTTCGTTTCGTCCCATCGTCGTGGTTCGTCGAGACCCGCCCTTGCCATTTCCAACGTGGGGGATGAGTGCGTAAATGGTTCTCCGACCATTTGTGATGCCGTGGGAGGGGACGTGGTCGTTGACCCTCCTCGATGTGTCAGTGTTGGTACCACTGATGGTGTTTGGATCAAGACGGGGGACATTGGTGTGGATGCCCTTGAACTCCTCTTGTCGTTTCGAATCAGTTCGTATCGCTTCGCGATACGTGTCAAGGTCACGATGATTAGAGATATCCATCTCTCTGATCCCTCAGGTATATGTTGACCTGAGTGGTGTATAGCTTGTATGACGTACTGCGTCGCCATTGCTCGCAGTACTTGTCGTCGATCATCTCGATCGACGTTGTGTATATTCCATACAAGCTCGATCTGGTCTTCAAGACCATTCGTTAGTCTGGCGAGATCGACGCCATCGTCGATATCGTGCGATCGTTGACCGATCGCCTCAGATCCCTCGGTTGATGTCCGAGGTTGTGGCTGCCTGATATCTCTCATCAGGAAAGAGCCACGATCGCTCTCTGCGCCCACAGCTGAGAGCTGCGATGCGGTGCCTGCAGGACGAGTCCTGCTGGGCGACGTTGTGGTAGTACCCACGTACTCCGGTGTTGCTGGCACTGGAGTGCGTGGGTCCTCGGAGTTCCCACCTGTTGACAGGTGGTCACCTTCTGCCATTCTGTTACGTGAAATTTTCACGGGGTGTGTTCAAGAATAGATCTTGATTTTCCTTCGGTAAGGAAGGGTCTTTCCAAGTTATTTGGAAGGCTTAAAAAAGTGTAAAGCGGCGCTTTACGGGTAGTTCTTAAGCTGTACAAACTAAGCCAGAACCAATATAATTGGTAGACTACGTGGTACAAGCAAAAGATCTACTGTCTGATTACAAATGCAAGTACTTAAATAGTGGCATCACCGAGGGTGATGCCAAACAAGATATAATATGATGCGTCACGGGGCACGCCCGTGACACCTTTCTTTTCTTTGTTTCCGACGTTGCAGAGTGCCCCCTCGTCGCCCTGTCCGAGCTGCAGCAGCATACAGTCCTCCCACTTTTCCCATCCCGACTTGGAGCCCCAGGAGCCCCCTCATATACCAGCGAGGAGCGCCGTTATTGACGGCACATCTGCGCCCTCCCTTTTAACAGAGGAGATTCTCGCCCTCGGAGAGGATGCGCTGTTGCGCTACGAGGCCGCCAGCCTGCTGCGTCCGCTTGAGGTAGACCTTTTTTAACTTTTGAATTCGCCAATCATTCTCTTAACTGCCGTTTCAGGATACAAACCCCAGGGAGTACGACCCACTTGCTATGCTATCCGGTGAAGACTTGGAGCAGTACTTTGCAGCAGTAGCAGACGCCAAGAACGCTCTACAGCTGCGCAAATCGGTGGTCGAAGTTGACATCGGTGTTGCTCTTGAAGGTCTTCTCCCAAAGTTGAGTTTATGTGAGAAGGATGGAGCGACTCTTGAGATTCTCTTTCAAGAGATGCGATCTATAAAATTGGAATGTCTCACCCGAAGTTTGCATCTGAATTTCTTCTTCTTGGAATTCTATCGCTGCTCCCTTCCTTTCCACAGACCATCTGTCCTGGAGCAGTATGGTTCCTTGTTTTCTGACATGGAGCGAGTGGTAGGGCAGAGGAGTGATGCTCAGCGAATGGCTCAGTCATTTATGGATGGCCCATCTTGTGTGACGGAGCGTCGCATGCCGCTCTTTTCAGGCTACGAAAGGTGAAGGTGTTTTGTGGCACATCTTTTTCCGTCATTACTTGCCCTGGGCCTTTGGCTTCATCACGTAACTTACACCTATATACCCCAAGATACCAGTTTGCCCCTTTCTGTTGCTCAAATCTACTTTTACCTTGGGACAAGGACTTGATATGAGGATGTAACTGCGACCTTCTTACTGCTTGGCCTGTTTTTAAATTGTATAACGCAGATAGTTTTTATGTATTCATTTCATCACTGCAATTTGGTTGTATTACTCCAGCTGAATTGCCCCAACTTGAGCCTTGGATTTCAAATACAGATGCTAGACCGGCACCTAAACCTGGAGCTTTTAGGTGAGTCACTTTTTCAAGCTAGGCTCTGGCAGCGCACCTGGCAGTGACTGACTCCACATAAGTACTGCCGTGACTTAGAACCAGTAGCCAAAGAGGCTATCAGATAGAGTCGCAGGCTCAGTGGGCGGTGTTGCAGTCGATCCTACCTTATCTCTCATTCTTTCACGAGAGATTGCAGTCACTAGGCATCCTACTATCTGCGAAGCCAAATAGCCATCAGTAAGCACTTCAAATTGGTACTTTCGTTGCGCATGCTTGGAAGTTGCCTCACTAGCCTGATTGGCAGCTGCGGCTGGGTGCCTGTTTCAAAAACAAAACCAAGAAAGAAAGAAATGCGTAATTCCAGAAAAATCTCCAGCCTACGGCGCAGCTTGAAACAACAACTACGTCGCGTGCGCAGACTTATAGCTGCGCTTGCTGGTAGTGCATATAAGAGGCACTTGGTGTCTGGGGTTTGCAACCCACCAGTGCCAGACACTTAGTATTAGTGAATTACTTCCAACCGCCATGTTGTCTGACGAGAATGAAGCTGAGCCAGGCAGCTCTGCACCCTTGTCTAGGAAACGCCCTCAGGACGCTCTGCAGCTTGGGCCAAGGAAAAAACCGTACGTCCGCTCCTTTCAATCACAACACCATTCCAATGTCAGAATAATCTTTCCATCTTGGCCTAGGTGCACCACAGATCCTTTAGTGCACCATGGACGACATTTCGGGAGATCAATCCACGCACTCTGTAACGTGCATGCCTTGATCACAAACGGAATTTTACGCATGGGGGAGCGCTCTGAGGAGCCAGATGAAGCTTTTACCGCGCAGTAAGATCTTGCTTTTCCCATTTGCTTTGCTTACTGAGTATACCCAGAGAACGACGAGAGCACAAGGTCTTTTCTTCCCTGCTAAAAATAGTCCCGGGGCTGGAGGAGCGGCTCATGACGGCTGGTTCCGAGCAAGATGTGCAATTTATTGCCACCCTTGTGAGCTGAATTTTATAAACTTTGCTTGTGCCTAAGCTCATCGTCCTCGCCCGAGTCAGCTGCAAAAAGGAGCATCAAGCGCGCGTTCCGATGATACGAAGAGCTTGAAGTCGGCCATAATCGACTGGCTTATGCCGCCTGGCGAATCTCTCACCCCTCCTCTTCCGCGGAATGTCAAAGATAATCGCGGCTTTAATCATGAAATTACGGGCTCGCTCCTTTGCCCAGCAGGTGTTGATTGGGCAGACCGCGAGCAAGTGAAGTTTCACGCCCTCATACCCCGGCCTGTTGCTTAACTGCTCTTCAGAATTAAACAGAAGCTCCGCACAGGCGAACTGACTGTTTCTGGCGATCAATGGCCGATTTTTTTATATAAATCTTACGAATATGACGACAGCGATCCTTGGCAGGGCCTGTTACAGAGCATGATCTTGGTCAAGGTTAGCAACCTTTTCAACCTCAAGTTGTTTTCAGCAGACTTTGATCATAGCTAACGCCGTGCAGACATTCAGGCATATATTCACATCGCCAAGCTCCGTGGACAAAGAAGCAAAGGCCACCAGGTCAGGAAATGCTCGTATACACGGCATGACGCGCGTGACGCACGCTTCCATCGCATACGCGGCCACTCAAGTTCGTTTTCTTCCTATTCATCCTGTCTAACGATAACCCCATTTCCTCCCAGGCTAGGTTCGCGCTATCAAAGGCAGGGGTTTTCACCCGGTCCGATTTTGTCACAGATTCGGAGCGATTCTATAACAGCCTCCTTGATCTTCTTGAAGATCCCGAGGAGACAGCGGAGGTAGATGCCTTACTGGCTTGGTGGAACAGGTGATTTAAATTTCTCTTGAAATCAAATTGTTCAAAGGTATTGAATTCTTTTGGCAGGCAGGTGTTTCCGAATTCGGTGACAAACTCAAGGCCTGTTTCAAAGAACAGCGCATTTGCCAAGATTAAGGCAAAAAGGGCAGCGGCAAAACAATCCGCTCTTACTGATCTTAATCGCTAGTCTTGAGTTGACGTTAATGTCCACGGTCGTGTTATCTATTGACGCCAGAGCTTTCAAGTTGATGTGAATTTTATCATGTACTAGGACAGACTAGGACTCTGCCAGTGCCACACCAACAATTTGTTGCAAACTCAGAAGCCTTGCATCTAGAATCGACGGTAATGTCACAATCAAGCTAAATCAAGCTAAGGCTTACTAGATAGCGCCCCCGGAGCCTGCCAACCCTTCTGGAAACATCGCTGTTGTTTTCTTTTCTTAGTGGTGAGTGGCGGTCCAGTCTGAGCGTGGCAGCATGGTCACCGGGCGGTGAACTTGTTGAACTTGTTTAGGGTACATATCATGGTTCGCCTAGTCACTAAGGTTTGCAATCCGACACTTCCACCTTTGAATTATCATGCCCAATGAGAATGAAACCCCAGAACGTGAAGTATCCTCGCCAAGAAAACGTTCTCAGGGTGCCTTGCAACTCGGGCCTAGGAAAAAACCATACGTCTGTCTGTTAATCGCATCGGATGATCGCATCTATAGTACTAAGGCTATCCAAATATTGAAACCAATTCAAGTTCAAGTTTTCTACCTTGATCTAGGTGCACCGCCGATCCTTCGGTGCACCACGGACGTCATTTTGGGAGGTCTATGATTCATGCCTTCTGCAATGTATACACCTTAGTCACAAATGGCATTTGTCGAATGGGAGAGTGCTCCGAGGAACCAGAGGAGGCCTTTACTGCGCAGTAAGACCCATCCTTGCATGTCGACTTTATGCTGAACATATACTAATACAGAGAGCTGAGAACAGTTTCCGGACTTGAAGAACGCCCCATGACTGCGAGTTCCCAGCAAGGCGTTCAATCCATTTCCGTTTAGACGCATCTTTACGTCTCCGACCTCTGTTGTGAAAGAGGCAAAGGCTACCGATCTTAATCGCTAGTCTTGGCTCCTCCGAATCTTTAGAGGAAATATAGATTTAGTCCGACTCATGGCAGCATGTTCTTACCTTTTCCACACCGGGCCACTGTACTTCCCAAGGCCTATATAGTACTTGCAAATCATCCCTGCTATTTATTCTATACATAAGTTACTGATGTGACTACTAAAAACGATGTCTTCTTTCCTTACACGGCGGACATCTGCGGACATTCAGCTGTCAGGTCGCGCCATCGCTTGCGCTGTCAGGTCATTGCAAGGCTATTGTTAGGTTGGTGTTAGTAGGTACTGAGCGAGGATTAAAGGTCCATACTGACCCGAAAAAGATATATAATAGCAGAGCGGGAAATACTGTGGCCGGAATTCCATCCTTGCTCAGTACCTAACTTCTAAGTAACACCAATCTAACAATAGCCTTGCAATAGCCTGACAGTGCAAGCGACGGCACGATCTGACAGTTGACGTTAATGTCCACGGTCGTGTTATCTATTGATGCCAGAGCTTTCAAGTTGATGTGAATTTTATCATGTACTAGGACAGACTAGGACTCTGCCAGTGCCACACCAACAATTTGTTGCAAACTCAGAAGCCTTGCATCTAGAATCGACGGTAATGTCACAATCAAGCTAAATCAAGCTAAGGCTTACTAGATAGCGCCCCCGGAGCCTGCCAACCCTTCTGGAAACATCGCTGTTGTTTTCTTTTCTTAGTGGTGAGTGGCGGTCCAGTCTGAGCGTGGCAGCATGGTCACCGGGCGGTGAACTTGTTGAACTTGTTTAGGGTACATATCATGGTTCGCCTAGTCACTAAGGTTTGCAATCCGACACTTCCACCTTTGAATTATCATGCCCAATGAGAATGAAACCCCAGAACGTGAAGTATCCTCGCCAAGAAAACATTCTCAGGGTGCCTTCAAGTTGCAACTCGGGCCTAGGAAAAAACCATACGTCTGTCTGTTAATCACATCGGATGATCGCATCTATAGTACTAAGGCTATCCAAATATTGAAACCAATTCAAGTTCAAGTTTTCTACCTTGATCTAGGTGCACCGCCGATCCTTCGGTGCACCACGGACGTCATTTTGGGAGGTCTATGATTCATGCCTTCTGCAATGTATACACCTTAGTCACAAATGGCATTTGTCGAATGGGAGAGTGCTCCGAGGAACCAGAGGAGGCCTTTACTGCGCAGTAAGACCCATCCTTGCATGTCGACTTTATGCTGAACATATACTAATACAGAGAGCTGAGAACAGTTTCCGGACTTGAAGAACGCCCCATGACTGCGAGTTCCCAGCAAGACGTTCAATCCATTTCGAGCATGGTTAGTCAAATTCCAGGCATTTGTGGGTACCTGAACTTGTTATAAATCTCTTCCGAGTCAGCTCCAAAAAGGAGCTTCCAGCGCCCGTTCTGAGGACACAAAAAGGTTGATATCGGCGGTAATTGACAGGCTTTTGCCGCCTGGCCAAGCCCTTGTTCCTTCCATTGCTCGGAATGCTAAAATTGGTCGTGGCTTTAACCATGAGGTAGCTGGAGCACTCCTATGCCCGGCAGGCGTTGATTGGCCAAATCAGGAGCAGGCCTGCATGTGTTTCACGATCCTATACTCCCCAACAATACTAAAACACTGGCCAGCACAAAGGAGAAACTTCGCACAGGCGAATACCGTTTCCGAAGATCAATGGCCCATATTTTTTATCCAAATCATACAAATAGTACGACGACGATGATCCGTGGCACGGTCTGCTACCGTGACAGAGTTCAATGCTAACTAAGGTTGGCAAGCTTTTTTTCAGCAGAGAATTGGACCATAGCTGAAGTTACCCAGGCGTTTAGACGCATCTTTACGTCTCCAACCTCTGTTATGAAAGAGGCAAAGGCTACCAGGTCAGGAAGTACCAGTAGTACTGAGTATGAGGAAGAGAAAGCGTGAAAAACTATCAAGGCACTGTTGATATACCTCGCTCAAGCCGAACCGGAAAGCGGCTCCCGCTTTCCGGTTCGGCTTGCGTTGGGTGTATGGTCAGCGGCTGATCATATTCTCACGGCCTTTCTCTCTTTCTCAAACCACCATGTACTTAGTTCCCCCCTTTATTGTAGATGTAGAAATAAGACGTACTGTACGATTTGTTGTAATACGAATACAAGGCGAACAAAGGTCGCTAGAATACCCTAAGACTCAATGAATAAAACTAGAATGCTAGTGAACAAGGTATAAGTAACTCAACATAAAGACGTGTGATGTGTGCTTACCATCGTCTACTAGGCGTTGTTGCACACACGATTGAAACATGGCAAGTGGATAGGACGGCAAAACTGCTATGGGAGGCTCGCGTGGGCTAGCGTGAGTAGCGTGGGGTTAGCGTGAGTCGCGTGGGCTAACGTGCATAACGTGCCAGGCTGGCGTGGATAGCAAGATGTCATGAGACGGACACGAAAGTCAATATCTCGGTGAGTCTCATCTTACCTTCTGTGTCCAGAGGCATACAATGACTTATATTGTTGAAATGGCACTGTCAATAGCGGGTGAGTGGGCTAGCGTGAGTAGCGTGGGGTAGCGTGAGTAGCGTGGGCTAGCGTGAATAGCGTGCCAACTAGCGTGAAAGCAATATTTCCGTGAGTTTCGACTTCTGTTCTATCTAGGTGGGCTTAAAACGATAGTCTACGACCCTAGAGTCTGCGTGTAGGCCCTGGAAGGCATACCATTTTTTGCGGAGGCTTAGCTGTCGAATATGTGTATGTTGGCCTATACACACAAACACCAATATTTCCGTGAGTTTCGACTTCTGTTCTATCTAGGTGGGCTCAAAATGACCGTCTTCGACCTCAGATTCCTGGTCTAAGGCCTCGAAGGCATACGATTTTTTGCGGAGGCTTAGCTGTCGAATATGCATATGTTGGCCCATACACACGAACGCCAATATTTCCGTGAGTTTCGACTTTTGTTCTATCTAGGTGGGCTTAAAACGATAGTCTACGAACCTAGAGTCTGCGTGTAGGCCCTGGAAGGCATACCATTTTTTGCGGAGGCTTAGCTGTGGAATATGTGTATGTTGGCCTATACACACAAACACCAATATTTCCGTGAGTTTCGACTTCTGTTCTATCTAGGTGGGCTCAAAATGACCGTCTTCGACCTCAGATTCCTGGTCTAAGGCCTCGAAGGCATACGATTTTTTGCGGAGGCTTAGCTGTCGAATATGCATATGTTGGCCCTTACACACGAACACCAATATTTCCGTGAGTTTCGACTTCTGTTCTATCTAGGTGGGCTCAAAATGACCGTCTTCGACCTCAGATTCCTGGTCTAAGGCCTCGAAGGCATACGATTTTTTGCGGAGGCTTAGCTGTCGAATATGCATATGTTGGCCCTTACACACGAACACCAATATTTCCATGAGTTTCGACTTCTGTTCTATCTAGGTGGGCTTAAAACGATAGTCTACAACCCTAGATTCTGCGTGTAGGCCCTGGAAGGCATACCATTTTTTGCGGAGGCTTAGCTGTCGAATATGCATATGTTGGCCCATACGCAGGAACACCAATATTTCCGTGAGTTTCAAGTATTATTCTATATAAATGACTTTCAAACGATCGTCCTTGATACTAGATTCCTCATATAAGACCTCGAAGGCATATGATTTTTTGCAGAGGCTTAGCCGTCGAATATGTGTGCGTGAGCCCATACGCACACAAACATCAAGACGCTCACGGCGCTCCAACTTTAGCTTCAGCTTCATCACTGCCTCTTTTCCTTTTCGCACGCATACGTGGCCGTGGCCGTTGGACGGTGGGCTGGACAGCAGTTTGAGGTACTTGTGAAACTTCGATGTCCACAAGGCCAGGCCCGCGCTGACAACAATTGAATTTATTCAGTTGAAGACGAGACGTTCAGATTCACTCACCTCAAGTTCACCTTCCTGCTCTTCTCGATCATCATGGTACCACTCTGGTGGCAGGCCTGCATACGAATCCCATCCATCTTGATGGCTACCAGCATCCAAACCCCATTGATAATGGCCAGCCACTCACTCCGTGCATAAACAAAACCATTACACCCCTTGTTTGCGCGATCGCATCTCATCATGATGTCTTCTGTCCCGTTCAGGCAGTTGATAACTTTCAGCATGTGCTCCAAATTGGGGGGAACAATGGTGAATTTTGGAGTGCTTTCGGTCAATTTATTCATAATATTTTATCATTATTACTCTACTAACATGGATGCAGGGCATTGCTATCACATGCCGGACCACGTCTAGACTCTAGAATGCCTACTCTGCCTACCAGCAGGTCCTCTATCCCCTTCTTGATCATCTCAAGGAAGGGTATCGGCTTTCTATGTGACTGCTATGGCTTGTTCGACTATGTCGAGGCATCGTTGCTTCGCACGTGCAAAAGTCAGTGTGTACTTTATCACTTTGATCATCCTCTTACTTTCTTTCCAGGAAAGTTTTCTAAGTAATTCAATTATTTTGACCACATCCAAATTTACAATTCTCAAAGTCCCCCTGCACATGCCGACACCTGGTTCTAGGTTGACCACGTCTTCGAACAACAGAAAAACGTAAGCATCCTTGTTCCTGCACTTTTCTTTCATTGCCTTACCGGTATCAGTACGAACAAGCCAAGGGCGCGTATGAGCGCATCGTCGAGATCGATTTCGGTTATGCGAAGACGGTGCTGCAGCGACTAGGTTGGCTGCACCACCAAGGTTGTTCCTCCTTCCAAAATCAGGAACTTGGCATCACCTACGATGAAGATGGAGGCCGACCCTACGGACTCGCAAGGTTAGTATCTACTCAGTCGCGCCTGTATGGCAGACCAAAATTGCAACCAACCCTACGAAACATATCCTCATGCAAATCTACGGCGATGGCCGGAACCCCACTTTCTCTTGTGTCCTTTATTTTTAGATTAATCAATTTCGAGACGCGCTCGAGGCTTATTCAAGAGCCTTTCGCATCATCCCCTACATACCAGAGGTATGGTTTGACCTCGGCAGCCTATATGCAAGTCTACAAGTAAAAAAAATCCCGTTCCGTTGAATACTGTGCAGTCAACTAACGCATCATGCAATCTGTAGTGCCAGTGAATTCGGCTTTGTACCTTTTGCTGTTTTCGATGTATCGAGTACAGGTCGAGAAGGCAGTCGTACTCTGGGGGTTAGTCTTGCAACGTATAGCATCCTTTTCACGAGAAAAATGGTCCTAATTTTTGTATACAGTATGCTTTCGAAGATTTCGGGATCAGACGAGTCGCTCAATTGCTAGGCAAAGCTAGTTATGTCGCAAAGTACACTAATTGATCATTGGTGCGCTAACCATCCCTCATCCTTTTCCTTGCTCTAATTAATGCCATCATTCAGTCCTATCGTAATGTCTGGGATCCGAGTATCACCAGCGATGGATTCAAAGGTGCGTCTGGGAAATAGATGTCTCTCCGGTATGCATTTAGCTAAAAATTGTGCTTAGGCTTTGCACAACAGCGATATTCAAATGGCACCTTTGACTTTCAAGACCCTGTCGATTGCTCTCCCAACGATTGCGATCGCAACGCAAATTTGAATATATAATAGATAACAGGGTTCGCGTTTCTGGTCTTTCCTCCTTGCTAGCGCTCTCAAACTATCGTAACCAACATTTTTTTGATTCCTATAAGTATCGGCTACCGGCCTGAGGCCTTTCTTTCCGACATCATCCTTCCGCTAGCTTTCCCATTTGCTCACAGCGCATCCGAGTACAATGAGGAAGAGAAAGCGTGCGAAAATATCGAGGCACTGTTGATATACCTCGCTCAAGCCAAACCGGAAAGCGGCTCCCACGGCCTTTCTCTCTTTCTCGAACCACCATGTTCCCCCTTTATTGTAGAAATAAGACATAGTATACGATTTGTTGTAATACGAATACAAGGCGAACAAAGGTCGCTAGAATACCCTAAGACTCAATGAATAAAACTAGAATGCTCGTGAACAAGGTATAAGGAACTCAACATAAAGACGTGTGATGTGTGCTTACCATCGACTAGGTGTTTTTGCACACACAATTGAAACACGGCAAGTGTATAGGACAGCAAAACTGTGGGCTCGCATGGGCTAGCGTGGGTTAGCGTGAGTACCGTGGGCTAGCGTGAATAGCGTGCCAGGCTGGCATGGATGGCAGGGTAGCATGGGACGGACACGGAAGTCAATATCTCGGTGAGTCTCATCTTACCTTCTGTGTCCAGAGGCAAACACTGACTTGTATTGCTTGTTGAAATAGCACCGTCAATAGCGGGTGGCTGGGCTAGCGTAGGCTAGCGTGAGTAGCATGGGGTAGCGTGAATAGCGTGCCAGCTTGCGTGAAAGCAATATCTCCGTGAGTTTCAACTTCTGTTCTATTTAAGTAGGCTCAAAATGACCGTCTTCGACACTAGATTCCTCGTATAAGACTTCGAAGGCATATGATTTTTTGCGGAGGCTTAGCTGTCGAATATGCATACGTTGGCCCATACACACAAACATCAATATCTCCGTGTTTCAATGTCTGTTCTATCTAAGTAGGCTCAAAATGACTTTCTTCGACCCTAGATTCCTGTTATAAGACCTATGAGTTTCGACTTCTGTTCTATCTAGGTGGGCTTAAAACGATAGTCTACAACCCTAGATTCTGCGTGTAGGCCCTGGAAGGCATACCATTTTTTGCGGAGGCTTAGCTGTCGAATATGCATACGTTGGCCCATACACACAAACTTATCAATATTTCCGTGAGTTTCGACTTCGGCTCTATCTAGGTGGGCTTAAAATGACAGTCTACGAACCTAGATTCCTCGTGTATGCCCTGGAAGGCATACGATTTTTTGTGGAGGCTTAGCTGTCGAATATGTGTATGTTGGCCCATACGCACAAACATCAACATCTCCGTGAGTTTCAAGTATTATTCTATATAAATGGCTTCCAAACGACCGTCCTCGATACTAGATTCCTCATATAAGACCTCGAAGGCGTATGAATTTTTGCGGAGGCTTAGCCCTCGAATATGTGTGCGTGGGCCCATACGCACACAAACACCAAGACGCTGATGGTGCTTCAACTTTAGCTTCAGCTTCATCATTGCCTCTTTTCCTTTTTGCACGCATACGTGGCCGTGGCCGTTGGATGGTGGGCTGGAGCCGCTGGACAACAGTTTGAGGTACTTGTGAAACTTCGATGTCTACATATCCTCATCTACCAAAGAAGTCTTCATCATGCTAACTTTTTTGGAGTATTGGTTAGTTTACTTCCGAATATGACACGTATGCTATACTTACCATTAAGCATATAGACTCTGCGTACCAGATTTTTTAAGCATTCAATTGCAATTATCCGCCTTCCCACATCAAACACATACTACGTTTCACCAAGCAAACGAAGCGATTCGAAGTCGAAACCCCTGAAGCAGGCGACGCAAACCAGGTCGACGAAGACGAGCTAGCAGCGTGGGCATGAATGCCCTTTTCTTCTCTTTCTTTTTATCCTCTCTCTTGCTCTTTCTCTTTCCCCTTTTTTTCCTTTCCTCTCCTTTTCCCTTCTTTATATGCACTCTTCACCTTCCATCAACCGCATGGGAGAGTCCAATGCCAAAATGGTTCCTAAAATTCATCCACGCTCAAGACTCAGTGATACCGCTGAAATACTTCAGTTTACCTCTCAAAATCTAACATATTTGGGACTAGACTGTCCCACCGTTGCTTAATCAAGCGACGGTAACGCCTAACGCAGCTTCGGTCGCTAACTCTGAACGCCGTCGCCACCATACAGTCCGGCTTAGTAAGTGATAAGGTCTATGAGAGTCAATCACTTCTAATGGACTCTGCTAGCAAACGCGCCCAGCTTACCGTAGTAACAAATGACACACACTCAGGCTGGCAACTTCAAAAGATTTTTCCACGTTGGAGAAGATCCGACTCCATTGGCACAGGAGCACATGGCGAGCAACAGGCTGCCCGATAAACTTTAAGCTAATTGGCGGCGCCGGGCCACGACCCTCGTACCCTCATATAAATTACGAGCCTGTCAATAAGTCCTGACCGCGTTTGTATCTTTGAACTTAATTGAATCCTCACTCCAAATACGCCATCATTGAGGCCGAATGCACATCCTATCCCTGTGGGTATACTCTTCTGAAATGAGTTCAAAACGTATTGACCCATACCATAACATTCAGGCCTTCAGCTGTTGAAATTGAAGATGCCATCTTCGACCATCTCTCAGCGGCCTCTCTGTTGAGATACTCTAGAACCTGCAAAGCAGTAAACTCTCAAGTGCATTCCTACATACGGAGAAAATTCAGCCTCCATAATTTAATATCCTCTTATTTCTCTCCGCCCCAAATCGATTGGCTGCGTCAGTTTCAAGCTTCAACAGGAATGTTAATATCTGGATCGATTGCTCTTCAATTTTTTGATCGAGCAGTGTATCCCGAGTCGGACCTCGATCTTTATGTACAATACAACGCGGATGTCTGTCAGAAGCTTGGCCTCTGGCTGCTTGAAGTCGGATACACATACGTTCCTCCCCCGTCATCTGCCGCTTCGTTTGCAGAAGACCTGGGACGAATCAAGGAGGATTTTGAACCGATTTACCCCCTGGCACTTCAAATAGATACGAGCCCTGATGATCCCGAATACGAAGCGCACGCAGTCCTTACATTTTGCAAGCATTCAAACAACGGCAGCGGCACCACTAATACGATCCAAATGATCACATCCGTCACGAGCCCGCCTTTGGGAAGCGTACTGAACTTCCACTCCAGTAAGTTTCTGGCAGGCTGCTTGTACTATGAACGCCGTACCCAATGACTTATCCAATAGCCTGTGTTATGAATATCCTAACTCACGATACGGCCTACTCATTCTTTCCGAGGGCAACTTTTGAAGACCGAATTTCCCTATCCTTGTCCCAAGGAAGCCGCAATGAATCTGCGCTTACAAAGTATGCGAATCGAGGTTGGACCATTCTTGAACGGATCACCAGCGCCGATTTATCCAATCGAAAATTTCTTTTCCCGCAGAAGTTGCGCTATGTGGGTGACACAGATTGTTGGAAAATGCCTATATTCCCCCAATTTGTGCCCAACCAACCCTCAAGCAGCTTGAACATTAGTATGGAGTCAAATTCATGGCGCGTACACTACAACAGCAACCTCTTTCCTGTGATGATATATGAAGTTGTTACATCGCCTCGCCTTCAGTTCTCATACCTTATTGATAGTGAAGATAAAAGCTTGAAGGACTGGGTGGAAGATGGGATAGGCGAGTCTGAGTCTGATTCCGAGTCAGAGCGGCTTGATTCAAGGTATGACGTCATTTAATAGCAGATTTTATAATTAAACCATGCTAACATGAAGTTTATGGATAATGCTTGGATAACCATGATGCAGGCGCTTTTTGGACCGTGAATTCAGAACTGTAATTGACGATTGCCGCTGGGAGAGGCTCAGGAGTGAGCAATACTAAACGAAGCTCAGGCTGCGCCAACCGGCGTTCTATCTGACTAACCTACATAGTCACTAGTACCTACTATTAGTAGTACCTCCCAGCAGCTTGGAAAATAAACCGTCACATCTGTGGGATTATCCACACTGCTTTTTCAACCACCACCTAGTACGCCATGATATCAAGTTTGTTGTCTGAATCCTCGTCGGTTGACGAATTGGGCGGCGGCGGCCCCGCGTGCGAGCATGCGGATTATCTCTTAGGCCGATGCGGTCTGACTTCGCGTTTGCCAGAACCGACGCGCCATCGCGCCCTGTCCAGTGTCCGCAAGGGCCGGGGAGATCGAGAACATGTGATACATGTACTATATCTTACGTCTGCAGGTCCCTTTTCTTACCTTTAACCATCTTGACATTCTTGCGATCCAGCCACGTGACCCCTATTTACATATGTTTACTTGCTGTAGATAACATTCGTCTTGTCACGTAGCTAGCATCATATACTACTTCTTTCACGCTGTCGAGCTCAACGTCTGAGAGGCCCCCTCTACCCTCGCCGGCTGGGCGCCCTGCAACCGCCTCCCTGACGAGGGTGACACGTCCTCAAGACGATGAGTTACAACGTCCCTACCCTCAGCCAGGCGGGTCGACGCTTCCCGCGTCCCCCCCTCGCTTCGCTCTACCTTCACCTAGCCAGGCGAGCGGACGCTCCTTCGCGTCCCTCCCTCGCTCTGTTTCTCCTACTCCTCGGCACCCGAAGTCCCTCGAACCCAAGGCATCACAATGGTGGGGGCACCGCGGACTTCAACATCCATGCCGAAGCCTACCCCTCCTTGGCCTATCTCGATACTCTCATATGGCCACGAGACTCTCAGCGGTTGAATCTTGAGACCCCTCCGGACCCCAGTGGATAGCATCTTCCGAGATGCGGTCTCCTCGGTTCCGGAGTCCCTCCTTTCAATAGCCAGGTGGCTCGCTAGAGGAGCCCTTGCTAGTAAAAGGGGGAAGTCTCTACGTTCCCGCGAATGGTCTCACCTCCCCTTCCCTTGGACTCTACTGATGAACTTCGAGGCTTCTCCGGATCCCAGTGGATAGCGTCTTGCGAGACGTGGTCTCCTCGGATCCGTAGATTCTCCTTTCGATAGCTATGTGGCTCGCTAGCCGAGCCCGTGCTGGTAAAAGGAGATTGCTTCCTGGTCCACCCGCATGAGTCCAATTCTCCACTTCTTATCTTTCGTTCAGTCTACTTTATCAGGTGCCAGTCGCCTTTCTTCAATTCTCCCACCGAGCTATGCACAAGATCCATGTGAATCACCTAAATCTGGAAGTGTGTCTTTATCATATAAGATGATCAATCGCTAGTCAGAGATAATAGGAACTCCCCTCTTACATTCCCAATGCCTCCCAAATCAGCCAAGGTCTTGGATTCCGTCGGTACCCCTCCCTATCAAGGAGGGAAAACGACCAAGGCTCGAACTACGAGTAATTCCAGACAGACCCTGGAATACGCGCCCGTCATGCAACCCAGAAGTACCCCTCTGACGCCAGTTATTCCCCCGTATCTTCATCTCCTGTGCGCGAAAGACGAGCCTCGATCGAAGAAGAGCCCGATGCAGACCAACCTTCGGGTCCTCCGCGACCTTTGACTCCTGGACGACCGATCATAGACCTCAACGATCCTCCTTACGACGAGACAGTTCCCGCCCGAAGCTCCAAAGAGGCAGTCGCGGCTCGAGGATCCAAGAGTAAATCCGCCAACTCAGCTGCCACCTCCGATTCTTTTACTAGAACCGAAGGCGCGCTAGTAACGGACCATACTGTATCCAATCCAGCTCGCAAGCCACCTCTTTTCCTTCAAGTGGAATTTCATCAGCTGCTCCTTCTCTTAACTCCTTGTTCACCCCCTCCGAGACGGGAGTCCTCCAAACGAACCTTGAACGCTAATGCGTTATGGTTCACTCCTTCCGGAGCAGAACAACCCTTCTTAGAGAAGGACAAGCCTGCCATGTATAGCAAGGCCGTCTCTATATTTCAAGGGATATCGGTGATGGATCGTTTCGAGCTCTTCGACGAACCTCTTCACGCCTCGATAAGCAGGTACTACCCTCCCTGGGATGAATGGAATGACGAAGACCCTCTCGCGGACTATGGCGCGGTCGATGGTCATCTTCCTCAAGGACGCCCTGACGAAGAGGCCTTACTCCTACGCGAAGTACTCATTCGCTGGTCTCACCCAGACACCGATTGCACCTGGACGGACCTCCCATCAGCGGTTGATAATCTCCAGCGACAGCGCCTGACTATCAAGGATTTAGTCACCTATGACGAGAAAGGGACTAAATTCTATTCCTTCCACGCTCGATTGTTGGAGATAGGAATGATCGTGCTGGCGCTGTCTCAAATTATTCGCAGCCTCGCCGACTTCTTCTACGGCGAAAAGAGACAAACCTTTGTCATCGATAAGGATTTCCAGTTCCTCTGAATGCTCGCATGGAACGATAACCCTGATGAAATGATAGTCACTTACATCGTCCTGCAACGTCGATGCGCTAACGCCGTCAAGCACGTCCACCAATACCTCAACAAACTTAAGAAGGTCTTCAGCAAGCCTGGCGACATTATCGATAATGTTTCCATTTCTCCTACGATTCTACTACCCCTTCGGAACGTTCGCGAATCGATAAACTCAGTCCGAGGTCTACCTTGCAAACATACCTCATGCGCGAAGATTACGCACCCGCTTTTAGAGGCGACGATTCAGATATCAGGACTAGTGTGCTGAACAGCATGAATACTCCTAGCGAACTATTCAAGCCCACTCCTTACTTGCATCGCGTTCGTACCCCATCCGTTGACCCAGCCTCTGCTATTACGGCCGAACGAATCGCGTTTCTAAGCTCGAGAGTTAGGGCGAGCCCAACTCGATTAGTGGACACTTGGCCCAACGTCGAGTTACTTTCGTTTCTCCTCAGCCTTCTGCCAGTAGCATCTCTCGATCTCACCCTATATCTTCTCTGCCTGGAGTTGGCAACTTGTCCACTGTACCACTTTCACATGAATTAGACAATACGGGGGGCCATCGCTGATGCCTAGGGGAATACTGCCTGTTACCACTGTTTCGAGTGGAACTCCTCAAGTTGGAAACTGGGGAGGTAATTCCTATCCGCGCAATACTGGAAACCGCGGTCCTCCTGGATCCCCTGGCGGCTCACAACTCCTCTCATAACCGCGGTCTGCCTAGAGGAAGACAACCGAGAGGATCCCCCTCTGGATTTCCGCGAGGCGGCGATGGAACTCCTCCATCTTCTCCCGGCGGCTCGCCCGGTCAAGGTCCTCCTCCAGGTCATGCTCCATCCCGCCAACCCTCTTCGGAACCTTACAACTCGGATTGGCAGTTGAATAACAAGATCGCGTTATTCAGCATTCCCTCGTGGAATGGCGACGGCGAAGCCCTTATCGATTATATCAGCGAAACCTCGGCCTTTGCGGCTATGAGCCCCACTATGCATCAAGACGTCGGTACGGTCGCTGCCCTTAAATGGAGTGGTGCGGGACGAAGATGGTGGGACGCCTTGTCGGCAATGAACAGGCAATATTACAGTCAGGATTGGGACCACGTCCTTGTAGCTCTCCGAGAGCAGTTTATGAATGAAACCTGGACCAGGGCTCGCACCCAGGAATTTGAGGAAATGCGATTTCGTCAACGGGACCACGTTGCCGAGAAACCTTTGGATTTCATACAACGCCGTATTCGTTACCACTCCTTTTTGTACCCATCCGACCCTGATGGTGCCGCGGCCGTCTCCAGAATCCTACGCACCCAGCCCGTCGAGTGGGCAGGTTATCTCAGTGACGTTTCAACACCTTCTCTCTTTGAATTACAACGTGAAGCTGAACGCATGGGTCCGACTCTGACAAATACTTGGCTCATGAACGAGAACCTGCGCAAAGCATCTGATGTTAAGCCTTATGCTGGTCCCAGTCGTAACCGCTCCTTTTCCCGCAAAAGGACCGCTCACCAGGTCGATGCCGACGCCAATGAGGAATCCAGTTCCGATTCAGGGGATGATTCTAAGGAAGCTCACGCGTCCTCTGCTCGCCCACGAGGTAGTCGCAGTGCCGCAACCCCGCGTAATCCAGAAGAATGGCCTAACGGTCGCACAGTCAATGGGTATCACTTCAGCCGTGACGACTCAGTTGTCAGTATCAGACCTCCGAACGGACAATGCTGGATCTGTACTAGCACTAAGCACATATTTAGAGACTGCCCTCATTACGGTCGTTTCTCTATCCTACGCGAAGCGCACGAAGTGCATTTGGGCGTCGATTCTGAGGAGGAAGAGGCTGCCAATAAGGAATATTTAGAATCTATGCGCAAATCCAATTCGTCTTCTGCTTATTCTCCGGGCCTGTCCAAGAATGAGAGTAAAACCTCAAAAACCGCTCTTAATACCGAATCTAGCAAACAAGATGGTTCTGAATCTTCCAGCGACGAGGGAAGCAATCGAAACACTCGTCGACGAGTAATGTTCGACGAAGTTAAATCTGCACGCAAAACTAGTAGTCCTGAAGGGATTCCTCGATCAGCTAGGCGTGCGAAATACTCTTCGAGGCGTAACATATCGATACCCGTTGAACAGGACGTACAAGACACTATCAAGGATTTACCTGTTGTCATACCGGCCGTCAAGGGCAGATCCTTACCGGAAGGACTAGGGTCTCTTGGCTCTAGAGCGCTGAGAATCAAAGCTTTCGTCTCCTCTATTTCAGCTGAAGCTATGGAAGCCCGAATGGATTCAGGAGCTGATATTACTTTGATGTCCGAATCCTTCTACGAATCCTTGGAAGACCGTCCTAACCTTAAAGAAGGACTGCGAATGAAGCTTTACCATCTTACGGGCAATGCCAAGTATTAGGGTACCTACGCACCACTTTGTACGCCGAAACCACCGATGGCTCTTACGCCAGTTTCGAACTAGAAGCTTACGTGGTACGAGGAATGCGCGTCCCGCTACTTTTGGGTGAGGACTTTCAAACTACATATGAAATAGGACTAGACAGATTTGCCGACGGCCGTTCGGAGGTTCGCATAGGACACTATCCTTACCGTACAATCAAAGCTTCCTCCGCAAGTAACGTCGACCTAGGTTTTGAAATACGACAAGCCTTCACCTCTCAACCCTTCGTTCGTTCCAAAGCTGTCAGACGCGCGAAATCGAAAGCCCAAGCCGCGATTCAGGAGATCCCTGTACTAGCTGACGGAGATACCATAATTCAAGCTGGCCATGTCCACAACATCAAGGTCAATGCCCCCTTCGGAGACAAGAAAGAATGGATAGTCGAGAAATTACTAATAGGAACGGACACGGCGGACATACTAGCGGCTCCGACGACTTGGATTAATTCCGACCATCCGTATTACCTGTTGCTAATCCCAGTTCTCGCCCTTGGTATATCCGTGCCGGGGACGTCGTGGGCCATCTTATTGATCCTGACTCTCTTGACAAACCTTCTGAGACCGATCGCGCTAAGATGGCCTCAGCCGCCGATTCCATGAGAGCTGTCATCGCAGGTACCTTAAAAGACATGGACTTAGCCTCTGCGCCGCCGATGCCTACCCCCAACGATGACCAACTGGACGATGACAACGATTGGGGACCTAAAACGACCGCTGTCGATTCAGAACCGCTCGAAGGAGACATTTCGCAGTTAGTCAACCTGGGTCCTGACATTCCGGACGATATAATGCCTAAGCTCGCGGCGGTCCTTCGAAAGAATGAAGCTGCCTTCGGCGTCAACGGTCGTCTAGGAAAGGTCAGCGCTCGAGTCAACGTCCCGCTTCACCCTGGTACCCAACCTATCTCTGTTCCTATGTATGGAGCCTCTCCTGCGAAACGCGAAATCATAGACAAACAGGTCAATGCTTGGTTCGAAGCTGGCGTCATAGAACCATCTGTCAGTCCATGGGGCTTTCCAGTAGTGGTCGTCTATCGTAACGGGAAACCTAGGCTGGTCGTCGATTACAGGAAGTTGAACGCCAAAACCATACCGGACGAATTCCCTATACCGCGTCAAAACGAAATCATACAGGCGTTGTCGGGTTCTCAAGTACTTTCATCATTCGACGCCCTCGCGGGGTTTACCCAACTCGAAATGGCCGATTCGGAAAAGGAGAAGACAGCCTTCCGTTGTCACTTGGGGCTGTGGCAATTCAAGCGAATGCCTTTCGGATTGCGCAATGGTCCTTCTATCTTCCAACGCATAATGCAGAGCGTGCTCTCTCCTTTTCTTTGGCTATTTGCTCTAGTATACATCGACGACATCGTTGTATTTAGCAAATCCTGGGATGAACATTTAGTACACCTCGACCGCGTACTCTCGGCGTTGATTAAAGCTGGGATAACGTTATCTCCGTCCAAATGTTTCGTCGGCTACTCGTCCATTCTTCTACTTGGTCAGAAAGTATCACGATTGGGACTCTCTACACACGCGAAAAGGTAGCTGCTATACAGGAACTTGATCGTCCGAAATCTACATCCGACTTGCAGAAATTCCTCGGAATGGTTGTCTACTTCTCTCAATACATTCCACAGTATTCCTTCATCGCTACTCCTCTCTTCGCTCTCCTTCGTAAAGGCGTTCGTTGGCACTGGAATCCTGAACACGAGATCGCTTGGATACAGGCCAAAACAGCTCTCGCTGCCGCCCCCGTTCTAGGTCATCCCATTCCTAATCAACCCTACCGACTTTACACGGACGCTTCCGATTTTGCCTTAGGTGCTAGTCTACAACAAATTCAACGCATTCAGATTCGTGATCTTCAAGGTGCTCCTATATACGATCGACTACATAAAGCTTGGTCGGCCGGGAACCCAGTTCCTGATCTATTTACTAAGTACCTTCCAGACTTTCCAGAGAAGCCCGAGCCTGATACCTGGGCGGATACCTTCGAGGATACCTTCGTTCACGTCGAACGAGTCATTGCGTACTGGAGCCGAACCTTGAAATCTGCTGAGCGCAATTACAGTGCGACGGAGAGAGAGGCTTTGGGCGCCAAAGACGCCCTCGTACGATTTCAACCTTTCATCGAAGGCGAGAAGATTATCCTGATTACGGACCACGCCGCGCTCCAATGGGCCAGAGTCTACGAAAATACGAACAGACGATTGGCAGCATGGGGGGCAGTATTCGCGGCTTTTCCCGGTCTACGCATAGTCCATAGACCTGGACGAGTCCACTCCAATGTCGATCCTCTGTCGCGCCTGCCTCGGACCCCTCCACATGATTCACCCGTACAGGATAACATAGGCGCAATCACCCAGGAATCCGAAAAGCGAGATATTGCTCAGGTCGCTGAGGATCGTTCCACTAACGCTCCAGCGCCTAAAGCCGCCTTTTCTGTATGGTGGTGGGAGGATTTAGTCGACAAGGAAGCTTATCCGATTATGACCCGCAAGCAACGTCTACTTCAAGAACAATTGGACCTCGACAGCGACATGGAGAGATCCTCGAAATCCTCGAGCCCGGAACCACCGCTGGAACCAATGACCTGGGACGACGCCTCGGACTCTTTGCCTTTCCACGAAAATGATCATTGGACTTATCCCGTTAATTTCGAAAAACCGCTCGATACTCCAGACGAGGATTGGGAAAAGAAATCTCATCTGCTGATATCTCTGAATGCCGATCTACTCAAGCGATTCGTGGATGGCTATGCCGAGGACTCATTTTTCAAACAGAAATACAGCCTGAGCGGCATTTCCAACCTCAACACAGTCCTAACTCCTTCTCATTTTCAAAAAGGGCAAGACGGTCTCTTCTACTTCCTGGACGCCGACTGGGCTACTCGCTATGTGTTCCTAAATCGATGGTCAACTACGTATTGGAATGGGTGCATGACTCACCATCGGAAAGTGCTCACGCTGGACTGAAACGATTCTCGGCACGACTACGAGAATTATTCTACTGGCCCAACATGCTGAAAGACGCAGAAGAATTTGGTACATCGTGCGACATCTGCCAGAAAATTAAGGTTGACCACGGAAAAAAAATGGGGGCTCTTCGACCCGCTCACATTCCGAAGAAACCCTTCGCGACAGTCTCTCTCGACCTCATCACCGGGCTACCTCCTTCAGGGGATAGCAGTACACGGCCGTCCTGGTCGTCATAGACAAGTTAACTAAATTCGCGATCATTCTCCCTACGCACAACGAATTAAGTCGTGACGGATTCGCCGAATTGTTCATGGATCGCGTAGTTCATATCTTTGGCTTGCCGGACCGCATAATCACGGACAGAGACAAACGATGGGCAACGGACTTTTGGAAATCAATCGTCGCGAACTATGGGAGCAAAATGACCCTTTCCTCGTCGCATCACCCCCAAACCGATGGCCAAACCGAAATCCTCAATGCCACCATCGAACAGATGTTGCGTGCTTACGTCGCTCGCGATAGGTCT
Organism: Pholiota molesta; assembly: GCA_014925825.1. Classification (NCBI taxonomy): domain Eukaryota; kingdom Fungi; phylum Basidiomycota; class Agaricomycetes; order Agaricales; family Strophariaceae; genus Pholiota; species Pholiota molesta. Next base: position 904,613 of record JACGCK010000006.1, on the reverse strand, counting down.
AGTTGGTCCAAGTGGCTGAGCGTCCTCGCATTTTCCTACAACTCAGCAGTCCACTCGTCTTCCGGTCACGCACCAAATGACCTTCTACTTGGATATAAACCTCGACTCTCGACAACCGTTCTATTACAAGAGGTGGATCCATCTTCTAGACCGTTTCTTCCCAGTCAAAGAGCCGAAGAGTTCGTCGCCATTCTCGACGAAAAACGAGACACTGCCCGTGATGCGCTGGCCCTCGCCCAGGAACGACAAGCGAAAGCCTACAACAAAGGCAGACGCCCAGTAGATCTCATCGACGTCGGCGATTTGGTGCTGGTCAATCCGCACACTCTCAAATTGGTTGAGACAGAAGGGACAGGCAAGAAACTCGTTCAACGGACCATTGGGCCCTTTGAAGTCCTCGAAAAAATAAATCCTGTCGTGTACCGCCTACGCCTACCAGACACTTACCCGATGCATCCAGTCTTCAACATCGCTCACCTTAAGAAATACCACCCGTCGCCTGAGAAATTTGGACCCAGATCAATACTGCCACCTACTAGAGATTTCCTCGCTTCTCCGGAATATGAAGTGGAAGCCATCATAGGCCATCGACTCCTGGGGAGGAAACAAGGGAACAGACGACAATTTAGGATCCGATGGGCTGGCTACGGACCCGCCGATGATTCCTGGGTATCCGAATACGATCTACGCAACGCTCCTGAATTGAAACGCGAATATCTCAAATTGCATAACCTCTAGAAATAAAATTAAAAACATTCCTCTTTATTTTCTATGAACAATTCAACCGTCTTGAAGACACCTTAGAAGACTGTACTATTTTTGTACCAATAAGCTTATTTTGCGAAGCTTCCAATAAACTCAAGCGACGAATCTCTAAATGGAAACACACGTGATCTTTTGATGGAAGATTAATCGATATAAAGTGCCCTATGTTGAGATTCGTCTCTCCTTATTCCCCCTCGGTGCTCAACTGCTAGGCTGCCTTAATTGCGACGCCAGTACTTGATCCAGAGGAACTCCACAGTACTAAGGCATCTAAGCTGTCGTTCATTCGACGCTAGTTTCCTTCGGACTTGGAACCTTTTCTTTCTACAGGACCTACTATGGACGCCGCTATGCACGACCGTGGCAGCAGAGCCCTCAACTTTATCGGCTCAAGGCTCTACGCCATCGCTGGTTATCTCGACCCCCCGGCCGTCTTTGCAAACATGTATTTCCTTCTTCCTTCCTTCTCCTCCATAACGTCTCGACTCGTCACGCTCGGCGCTAGCACAATTGAACTCTGGTCGCCGAATTCGAACCAAACACCGTTCTATCCCGGACTTCGCGAACCCACCTTCGCCGGCGGAAAAAAGTTGCCTGCCAATTACCGCAGGAGCGATGGTCATATCGGACGTTTCGACCCCACTGTGTCTCCACAGCACTACGATTCGCGAGTCCCCTGGATGGGCTTTATCAAAAGGCCTTGCGATCATCCTTCCCCAGAATTTACGCCGATCACCCGCTATTGGGACCCTTCGGGACCAGGGAACAAAGGATCTTTTGCAGTCGACTTCCTGTACAGGATGAAGGAACGATACAAGGAGTTGCAAAGGATGATAGCTTCTAAATCCGCTATCGAGCGCTTGAACGCGAAGATATGGGCCGACCGACCCTTAGGCAGGCCCGATGCCTTCCTCACCGTGGACGGAGAAATCTCCTTCGATGTCGCCGTGGATGACATGGCACTTATTCAAGCGGAAATTAAGTTCATGGACGCCTGGTGCAGGCTCGCTGATGCTGTCCTCAAGGAACCCAGGCTCGTCAGTGGACCGATCCAAGAAGCCCACGACTCTTTGATAGGAACCTGGTTAAACGGAGCTGCTAAAGAAGATGGCCTACGGCTACTACAATATCGGTACCCTGCTTCATCGTCCACGAAATGGAGACTGCCGAAGATCAAACACGCGCAGATAAAAGTCCAAAATTGGCCAATTTTGTTGTCAACACTCCCGTCGCCGGCATGAACAAAACTACTAACGCTATGGAGATGGCGATGCGTCAAGCGGGTTGTACCCTCCAGGACCTCAGTTTTGACCTCGGATTAGCCACTTCCTTCCGCCTTTGGATACAGGCGCGCGAATGCGAGCTTCCCCCACCGTCCTAGCGAGACTTAACAACACAGATTACGTCGCAGGATTGCATCCCTTGCCCCCGCCGTCCTCTGTCATAGCAGTCGTGACACCTGACACTCAAACCCCCGAATCTTCAGTATCCGCGTCAGGAGAAATTTTACCACCTCCCGTCATTTCTCCGGCAGCTGGTACATGGACGACTTGGACGGTGACGAATCTCGATGATGGGCACTACACGGAATGTATGGAACAGATTGGCACCCGAAGAAAGAATGACATCGGCCGCCACCGTTATTTTGACCGTTCGCGTCGGCGCTACCTTTGCTTTGATGACGAAGTACCTATCCCGGAGGCCTATAAAGCGGATCCTGCAATTTTTGGCCTACCCGTGCCGCCGTTACCTTTCGTTCAGCGAGAAAACAACAAGGACTTAGCCAAACGGACAGCTTCTGCCTGGATGTATAAGACAGAAAAACCTGCTCGTCAAGACCTGCAGCGTGTCTATACTTCGGCGGCAGACCAGGCTACTATTACCTTGAAGGCCCAATTGATTTCCCGATTCTCAGCTGACAACGAACGAATGGATACAACTTCGGACTTTGTTCCCAAGCCTGCGCAGAGTCGTCCTAGGACCCCCTCGCCCTTGAGATCTGCCCGAGCTTCACCGGTGTCGCAGTCACCACCCTACAAACGGCGTGCAATCGATACGTCTCGTACCATCGGATCGTCAGCCTTCCGTAGCGCCCCATCAGCGGCTCCCAGGTACCTCACGGATCATCGCCCTCGGACCCCTCCTCGTGCCTTTAGAAACGACCGTTACCGCTCTCGCGTTCAACACTCGTCTTCGAGAAGACGCTCTCCTGATGAAGAGTACGGTCGTCTCGCTTTTCGCGACCACGAAAGGGATCGTCGTGCATATGGTTCATCCTCGCAGCAGTCCTATCGTCCGGAACCACCCTCCAGCCGCCCTCGTTCCCGTACCCCCCCTCGCTTCCGTACTCCTACTCCTCCAGCTCATCGGTCTCCGAGTCCCTTTTCCGACTACCATGGTCGTTCTCGGTCTTCTTTGGGAAAACGGCGCGCGCTCTCGCCTCGAGGGAAAGAACGAGCTCACTCTCCCGATCGCCATGCACGACCTCGCTCTCCGACGCCACCTCGTGTAACCCTGGAAGAGCGGCTAGCCCCAGAAGTTTCCGGTAGATTTGTGACGCCTTCTGCGGCCCTAGTGGTTACTCAGACCAGGTCTGGGGGGCACACGGTTGTCCCAACTCTCGCATCCTCTTCGTCAGCGATAGTTCCGTACTCTCCAACACTGCCCGAAGGTTCCGCGCTGGAAACAATTCAATCCGTATTTCCGGCTGTCGAGACTGCTCCTGTACCTGTCGCGTCTGTCATTGGCCCTGGCACTCAGACAGCCTATCTCATTATCTGGAATTTGCCCCCAGCTTTCACCTGGCGCAGTATCGTCCAGTGGATATTGATGGTTCTGCCCCTCGCCGGTAAAACCTCTCGAGCTTAGAACGGGTTCTTCGCACCAACGAGGCAGGCCTTCAGATTTTCTGGCTCAAATTCCGGACAGTCAACGACGCAATTGCCTTTCGCGGTGTCGTTTCCAACCGCCAGATAACTAATCAAGGCATCGTGGTCAACTGTGACTTTGTCGAGCGCAATGAGTATGCCGGCGCTAATGGACGCTCAGCAGACTTTTGGAATGGCACTAGCCTTTCTTACGATCGTGACATCGATGACGAATTTTCGGACCTTTACTGCAAACCAACGGTAGCTTCGAAGTCTCTTCGCGACCGTATCGGTGAATTAGCTTCTTCACTCGGCCCTCAGAAACCTAGCCGGAATCAACGTCGGCGCAACAACTACAAGAGGAAAGATCAAGATTCGTAACTGCCGACGGGGGGGCACTGTGATACATGTACTATATCTTACGTCTGCAGGTCCCTTTCTTACCTTTAACCATCTTGACATTCTTGCGATGCCAGCCACGTGACCCCTATTTACATATGTTTACTTGCTGTAGATAACATTCGTCTTGTCACGTAGCTAGCATCACTGCATACTACTTCTTTCACGCTGTCGAGCTCAACGTCTGAGAGGCCCCCTCTACCCTCGCCGGCTGGGCACCCTGCAACCGCCTCCCTGACGAGGGTGACACGTCCTCAAGACAATGAGTTACAACATCCCTACCCTCAGCCAGGCGGGTCGACGCTTCCCGCGTCCCCCCCTCGCTTCGCTCTACCTTCACCTAGCCAGGCGAGCGGACGCTCCTTCGCGTCCCTCCCTCGCTCTGTTTCTCCTACTCCTCGGCACCCGAAGTCCCTCGAACCCAAGGCATCACAGAACGGCACCCTCTACAACGCGTACTCGAGGCCACCCCCAGCTCATCAATTTATACGCCTGGTCTCTCGGTACCCCGGTACAAGGATCTGTTGAAGCTGGCCCTTATAGTATATCGCATCGCCTGCGCGGTTCGGCCAGAATGGGCATACTACTGGAAGCGGCTGATACCTGGCGCCATGACCGACTGACGGCGGTATGCCCTGCGGGAAGAAGGCGCGCGGAGATCTCGTCGAACCGCTCGCGCACGAGCAGTGCGGATCGCCGCGAGGGGTTGCAGAACGAGGTGCGGGTGGACTGCGAAGGCGGAAGAACGTCAGAGGCGCGGACGGGCGACAAAACAGACCGCACCACCTCACCGACGTGCAGCGCATTCATACTGGCGCCAGCCCGCGGTCGTCCTGCGCCCCGCCCATCCGATCTCGTCTGCGTTCATCGTCGACACGCCGAACGACTTACCCAGCGAAGGCAAGCGTGCTCACGCGGCGCCGCAGGATTCGCCGTCATGAAATGGGCTGAGCCAGCGGCATACAAAACAGCTGTCCTGTTCTTACTGGCATAGAAGGTGTTCAAAGAGATTGAACGTTTGGATCTGGACATTGGAAAGGCCATCGCAATGGTTTCACGACTGAACGACTGGAGACTCAAGTCTGGAACGCGGTTCAAGGCGACGTGTTCAAGTATCTCGCCCCTTCAGTTATCCACATCGAAGCGAAACCTGGTCGCGCTCTGCCAGTATCAATCTTCGACCGGGCGCCTGTGCCGTCCGAACTTCCACCATCGACGCGCTGCGTCCTTGCCACCTGGCGCTCACCCATCTCGCGGTGTCTCTCGACCTCGAACCGGTAAGCTTTCCTTTGTTGAAGCTTTTCGCGGCTGTGCGCTGACGATGTTGGGCAGGTGCGGGCCGTGGTCGCTACACGGTGCGACGTCAAGGCAAACTCTGGATGGTGGCGGCGCCTGTTAGAAAATGCCACATGAACGGTAAGAGTAGCATCCTTCTTACAGTTTGTATCCTGTCTGACCGCTAGTCTCTTTGTAGCGCAGCTGCGCCCTCATTCACGCCGCACCGTGCAGCCGCCATCACCATCGTCTTCCGCACAGGGCGAGGCCGTCCTGATCTACCACCCTGGCGCCCTCGCATTTCACGGCGCCTCTCAACCTCGAGCCGGTAAGTTTCCCGTTGTGTCGACGCTGACGATTTGGACAGGTGTGGGGCGTGGTCGCTATGCGGTCCGACATCGCCTTCAAGCATCGTCGATTCGTCTTGCACGCCGTGTCGTGAAATCGCCATCGCCATCGTCCTGCGCACAGGGGAGTGTCGCGAGGCCGTCCTGATCTACCACCCCGCACGACGATCGGCGCTGCGCGGGTGGGTGTTCGTTGTCGGTTGGTGAGTAGTTGAATGTAGCAGCGCCACAGTGATGGATGGGGATTCAGAGGTACGTCTGGCCTGGCATGGACTGGGTTCACGAAAGGCTAACGAACGTTCGACAGCGTTCCCAGCGCGGCCTTGAAACGAGACGATGACGTACCATCTTGTACATCCCAAGGACTCCGTGCCGCTGAGTACCCCTGACGCGATCTATGGTTCTTCCCCGCAGGGCGCGCCGCCATCCAGAACGAACGATGATGTTGGAAAGGGCCACGAGAGTCAGCGAGTGCGCATCGGCGCTAGAGACGGAGCAACTCATCGCCTTCGCCCTCGACGAGTCTCCTCGATGACGACGTCGATTCCAGGCGCAAGGGACGGAGCAGCTCAGCCGAATGTCGGATGGAATGGACCAAGTGGGACGTACGAGATAGCAGCGGGCCCAAAACGACGAGAGGTACGTCTTGGCTCATGGCGACGGTGTACAGGCACGGCTGACGACGGGGCGGTTAGCGTTTGCACGGCAGGGCACGAACATTGTCTCACAGGCTATCAGCCCCGGATGCCTGCGCCCCACCGATTCTCGTCGACGTCCGCGACGACTCATCGCCCGCCAACGGACACTCGCCCCCTCTCCTTTCTACAGCGTCGTTCGTGGATGGCGGCGTTTCCTCGAAGATCGCGTCAGAGTGGTGGTCAGCGCCACGGATCCGTTGGATAGCCGCGTGGATCGGTAGCGCACGATATGCCGCAAGCCGGATAGCACAGCGGGCGCCCTTGCCGCTGCGGAGGTGGGCTGCGAAGGCGATAGCGGGCTCGAAACGACGCGAGGTACGTCCGAGCTCACGGCGGCCCTGTCAGCGCTCCTCGCCACCCACAATCACCTCTGACCTTGCTCCGGCAAGGATCATTTGCGTCGTAGATCCGTGGTCTGGCCAATGGCATCCACGACGACGCCGAGTCGACACCCTGCGAAGCGCGATGCTCGACGACGACGCGACGCGTTGAATACCAGGCCCATCCTTCTGAGGCGCCATGCTCGACGACGACACCATGCGTTGAATACGAGGCCCATCCTTCGGCGCCGCGGGAGGCGTACTTGGATGCTAGCGGTCAAGGTGAGTTTCCTATCGTTCTGCTGCATCCGCATCCGTGCTTACCTCGGCCCTGTCAGCGCTCCTCGCCACCCACTCAAAAACGCACCAATGAGCCGCTGACCACCCAACCCTGCGCCCGCCGCTTCCCAGGATCCCAAGACAGGTACGTAGCAAGTTTGGTCTCGCACGTTCCTAATCTTTCTTCTGTTTCTAACTTTGGGATCTAGTTCTCCATCATCCATCTCCAGACCCTGCGGTTAGCAATGGCCATCTTCAGGCATGTCTTCAGGAGGACTTTACCATACGCGACAGGCGGCACGGCGCTGTTCGTCCGAGGCAGTTATTGGTATCTTAATTTGGGACCAGCATAACCTGCGCCTTCCGTGGTGACACGTAGGCCACCACCCCCCATGGACTCCCCCTTCGAAAGCCGAGATGTTGGCACAGCTTAAGAAGTCCATGCAAGGCACTCGAAACATTCCCGACGCTGAAAGGCGATGGTCTAGTCGGCGCGGTAATTTATTACAACGGTATCTTCAAGTATCATTTATTCTTACGATGATGTCATTGATTTTTTTATTTTATTTTATTTTTATTTTTTCGTTGTACAATGACGCACGGATGAACGTCGCACTGATCATGACTGCAGTGAAGCATGGCGCGGTTGTCGCCAACTATTGCGAAGTCATCAACTTGCACAAGGACAATAATGACAAACTCAACGGCGCAGAGGTCAAGGACAACCTCATCAGCGAAGAATGGAATGTCAAAGCTAAGGTATTCATTATATATCTTACATACTTCAGGACCTACTAACATCCATCCAGGGTATTATCAATGCAGCTGGACCGTTCACCGACACACTTCTCAAGATGGATGATCCAGATTCCAAAGCATGAGGCCATCGTCCAGCCATCCTGAGGTGTCCACATCACACTTCCCAATTATTACTCTCCACGGAAAATGGGCCTTCTTGACCTGCGACCTCGGATGGACGTATCATTTTCTTTTTACCATGGCAAGGAAACACCATCGCCGGCACAACCGATACCCTGCCCGTGTGTCCCGGAACCCTGTCGCATCCGAGGAAGATATCCGCTGCGTCCTTGTCGAGGTCCGCAGCTACCTCTCTCCTGATATCAAGGTTCGCCGCGGAGATGTGCTGAGCGCGTGGAACGGGCTCCGGCCCCTTGTCCGCGACCCGAGTGCGGAGAAAACTGAGGGTCTCGTATGGAACCATATGATCAATGTCAGCAAGAGTGGACTGCTTACGATCGCTGGCGGGAAGTGGACGAAGTACCGGGCGATGGCACAAATTGGAGGGCGCGGAGCCGTTGATGGTGAGGGTTGTAGGTGACGAAGAGATGCCGCGCTGACAGGGCCGAGGTAAGTAGTAAGTCGATAACGAACGAAGGTGAACTTACGTGGATGTGGGCTTCTACCAATGCAGAAGCCCCCGTGGCATCGAACTCGATACTTGGTGCCCTTGCCGTCATCGTACACGGCGCTTCGCAGGACGTTGCCCATCGTCGTCGTGGCTAGGCACTGATCTGGATGGATGTACACCATTGGCGAGACTGCTGAGCTGGAATGGCGAGGTAAGTACGAATTCAGTTCAACGGAAGGCTGCTGCTTACCATCAAAGCAGCACCCAAAAATGCCCAATACGCCTCGCCCTACTCCTATCCATCTACGGCATCCCAGAAAGCCAGAACCGCCACCCCTCCACCAGCGTCCCCGCGCTCGGTGGAGAACCCGCCGATGGACTTCCTGCCGTGGCGCTGATGGAGGAGGATATGGAGCATCTGCGCGCACGGCGCAAGGCCGGGCTGAACGCGCGTCGGCAGCAAACTGGCGTCTCGCTGCCCAGTCCCAGCAATAGCACATTCTCTATGGGCTCGAATGTAAGCAGCGTTATCCTCGGGCTTGGTACTGGGTCTAGCATTCGCGATGTTCTTCCTTTGAAGAGTACATTCTTTGACTGGTGCGCGGAGTATTTCAAGGAACCACAGATGAGGGTATGTGCACATTGCTTGTCGTTGGCGGTCTTTAAATTGATTGATTTTGTTTTCCGAACCTGTAGCAAGCGGAGGCCGATGAGCCGGGAAGTGCTCAGTAAAACTATCAAGTCTGGAGGCAGATGCGTAATGACCAAGTCATTAAAGAGACTGAAGCCCAAGCTCCATTGGCCGAGAAAAGTCGATGGGATCGCCTGGTCACCACTTTGAACATCTCTGGGCACCCTTTGACGATGGTGCTCCATGCTTATGATAACCATCTTATCGTTGCATAACCTAAATGAAATTGTGCAGTCACGTCAATCCATGCTTTTCCTGTAAATTAGACGGCTTGGAAATTAGCAACAACATGAATAGATAGATTGATTAGATAAGCGTGTTTGGCCAGACTTGCAGTAAAATAACCAGCATATAAAATGTCATATTTTCCAAAAGAAGCAAGGTATAATAATTTGAGCACATTATCCTATGCTTGAATGCAATTAACATTGCTTCAAACAAAGTCAACAGATGACCATTTTGAGCAACATTTCAGTTATATTGTAATAAGCTGAGCAACACGTGAACAGATGCTCCAAGAAGCTGGAAGGAAAATATAATAAATTCAGCACATTATAGTATGCTTGAATGCAATTAACATTGCTTCAAACAGATTCAACAGATGATCACTTTGAGCAACATTTCAGTTATATTACAATAAGCTGAGCAACGCATGAACAGACGCTACAAGAAAATTAGAGGATGACCACTTCGAGCAAGATTTCAGTTATATTGTAATAAGCTGAGCAACACGTGAACAGATGCTCTAAGAAAATCAGATGCTGGAAGGAAGGTATAATAAATTCAGCACATTATCCTATGCTTGAATGCAATTAACATTGCTTCAAACAGATTCAACAGATGATCACTTCGAGCAACATTTCAGTTATATTACAATAAGCTGAGCAAAGCATGAACAGACGCTACAAGAAAATTAGAGGATGATCTCTTTGGGCAATAAATTAATTATATTGTAGTAAGCTGAGCAACACATGAACAGATGCTCCAAGAAAATCAGATGCTAGAAGGAAGGTATAATAATTTCAGAACATTATCCTATGCTTGAATGCAATTAACATTGCTTCAAACAGATTCAACAGATGATCACTTCGAGCAACATTTCAGTTATATTACAATAAGCTGAGCAAAGCATGAACAGACGCTACAAGAAAATTAGAGGATGATCTCTTTGGGCAATAAATTAATTATATTGTAGTAAGCTGAGCAACACATGAACAGATGCTCCAAGAAAATCAGATGCTAGAAGGAAGGTATAATAATTTCAGAACATTATCCTATGCTTGAATGCAATTAACATTGCTTCAAACAGATTCAACAGATGATCACTTTGAGTAGCATTTCAGTTATATTACAATAAGCTGAGCAATACATGAACAGATGCTCCAAGAAAATTAGAGGATGATCTCTTTGAGAAATGAATTAATTAAATTACAATAAGCTGAGCAATGCATGAACAGACGCTCCAAGAAGATTAGAGGATGATCACTTTGAGCAATAAATTAATAATATTACAGTAGGCTGAGCAATGCATGAACAGATCCTCCAAGAAAATCAGATGCTGGAAGGAAGGTATAATAAATTCAGCACATTATCCTATGCTTGAATGCAATTAACATTGCTTCACACAGATTCAACAGATGATCACTTTGAGCAACATTTCAATTATATTACAATAAGCTGAGCAATGCATGAACAGATGCTCCAAGAAAATTAGAGGATGATCACTTTGAGCAATAAATAAATAATATTGCGGTAAGCTGAGCAACGCATGAACAGACGCTGCAAGAAAAATGGATACTTGAACAAATGGAACAATAGTTTGAGTTATTTAGCATGTGCTTGAATGGAATTAGCAACAACTTTAATAAATCGGATAGATGAGCGCATTTGGCAAGACTTTTATCGAAATGACCAGCGATTAAAATGACATATTTTCCAAAAACGGTCAGTCTAATCATGCTGACTAATTACAAACTCTATCTGGAAAAAACGGCCAGCCCCCAATTCCCCGATGATATCTCTTGCCTTGTTTCCTGATCGTATCTCCAGTCCCGAATCTTGTTTTGTTGTATATCTTGTTTTGTATTATAAACATTGAATGCGATATGCATTACACGTTTCTCTGAGCTCTCTTGATAGTTTGCCAGCAAACTTGACGACGGCATCGCGTCGATGCTGAGTGGACACGGTGGTAGACGCGGATTGGCTCAACGCGTCATTGATTTGCAGATCACTTGTAATGCACACGTGACTGTGACAGCACTGCATGTGATCGCGAGCGTGACGCGCGTCGCACTGTTTCGATCACCTTGGTCCTTTCCAGCCTCCACGCGCTCACCCTACCTTCTTGTACTGGAAAATCACACCTGTACTTACACGCTGCACGTTCGGGACATATACGTGTATTTGCCCTTTGCCACTCGGTCGCTCCACCCAATTACATGTACTCATCGGACTTCGAGTTGGGGTTTAGGGCATTCTGAGTCAAGTTCAGCCCGTGTGTGCACTACTGCGGCTTAACGCGGCTTGCAGGCGGCCCCGGCCCCCAACCGATAAAGAAAAGAAAAATCGAATCGATAAACGAAAGCTCCACCTGCTCAGAAATATCGCCCAGCAGCCAGCGTTCCAGAACATAGATTCTGCCGTGCTCGCCTAACGGGATATGTCTGGGGAGCCGTCAGCTGCTCTTCCTTCACGCGTCCCTTCATCACGCATGTGTGTGATGGTGGGACGCGCTTCTTTTTCTCGTTCATGGTGGCCGTTGCATGTCTTTGCTCACCTCCCCGAGGCCAATCCTCGAGATGCGAAACTTCAGGCTGAGGCCCACGCCTATCCGGATAGGACTTTTCCCCCTCCTTGATAGGGATCCGGGCGGCGAGCGCAGAGCAGCGTCGACGGAAGCGCGCCGCTCGCGGCCGTGCGTGGTCTTGACTTGTGATGAGTGCCCCACTGGTTTCTTTTTTGCAGATCCTGACCCGACCCACATGATGCACCGCTGTAGAGGTGAGGCTGATGCCCCGAGGTAACTGCTGATGATTGGCACGCGCTGACAGCGCTATCTTAAGTATTGTTCTACCTCTCTGACTGGCGGTGGCTCAACTGGATCCGCGCCTCCTTTCGGAATCCCGTCCCCACGGCTGCTCTCGCACCGGTGACCGTCAAGGCCTCCAGGTATTATAGTAATTCTCGGGCAGACGATCTCCGTGTGCTGTCCTTCCCCGCCATTTTGCTCGTTTTCGTCTTCATCCATGCATCATCCCCGAGGAGTATCCGGCCAGCGGAAAACGAGGACCCAAGACGACTTGTGCGTTCCTCTGCGTTCCTTTTCAATTATGTTCACAGGCACCGCCCATTCATGATCGTCACGATATCGGTCGCCGATTCCGGTTACACACTATCGTTCCCTTACATAAGATTCATTCTCGAATCTTGAAGGTCGACAGATGTCGACCTATCTGCCTCGCTCTTGCAGATTGTCAGTAGGAAATTGATCAGTGGAGTGGGTTCACTCGCTGCACAAGCGGAGCGCAAGTGCTCTTTGGACCGCTCCACTCCGCCGCCCCGTCCCGTCCGACCGTGTCATTGTCCCTGGAATTTCAAATGGGAGGTTAGTATAGATGCTACTTTTGGACAAATGCCTTACCTGGGCCTCCGACGGCGGACCCTTCTTTTTCAGGAACGACTACGACGCTAGCGGATTATGGTATTTTGTGGTGGCATTACTCGGGCCGCTGCATTCCGCCTTGCTTGGCTTTTAGTGCAGAGTTGTGAAGGTGGAAGTGCCGTTTCTTTTGTGGGCGCCGGAGTAGGCCATTGGTATTGGTGAGTACACGGCTTCTTGGATTCAATTATCTTCCAACATCCAGTCGTATGCACTCCGTCCCTGTCCAGCTCATGGTTATCATAGTCCCCATGGGCTGACTCTTCTAATTATATTGTGAGGTTAGTTCAATCTTAGACGTCTGACTGCCAGAAAGCATGGAGTTGATCAATTTCAATGACAGGCTTTCCGAATAAATGCTCAAGATTTCGAATTTACCTAAGGTCTTCCCAGCGTGAATGTAACCACAGTCTAAAGGTGCTGGTGACGCCGCTGATATCATTGCTGACGATTTTGCAGGCGTAGCTCGTCGCTCCCTACGCCTTTTGGGTGGACGTAGAGATTCAATCATGGGCGGCTGCCATGGGTAACTAATTCCTACCTCAGCTGTAATCCTACCGCAACGGGCTTGGTAACCCACTGTCCACTGTCTATTTAGTATCGGCGAACCACTTGATGTTCAACAGCAAAGGTGCGGAGTTCGAGTTGGTTTTACTATGCATTCTTATAAAATACTAAGTAGGTAGGTAGTTATTTATTTTTTGACACTGACGTGAGCGTGGAAATTCCGGCAAGATCCCAGTAAATCTGCAATTGCGCTCCCTTGTCTCCTCTTTTCTCCTACGAACTCCCGCAGAGGTCATGCAAGTGGAGTTGGGGTTGTTTGGATCTGTAGGTAGAGTCATTCTTCGAATGGGGAATGTATGTGTTCCGCTCCGTGATTCTCAATGAACAGCATTTCCTTTCGAAGCATGTTTTGACACTCTCCGAGTTGTTGAATCAAGAAATCAAAGAAGCTAAAGCAGCAGCGCCCGTGCGATGATAATTTTGATCTGATTGATTATACTAGGATGAAGTCGCAACGCTCTTTACTTTCAGATCTCCCGAATCCATGGATTGGCATCTGCTAACAACCGCTTGAGGCCCAGTGTTATGGGATATTATCCACATCCTGTGCATGTCGCCGTCGTCACTACGATGGAGCTTATATGTATCTAATTATCCACGACATTAAAACCTTCATTAGATTTATTAGATATGTTGATGTGACCTCCGTTTCTCCGATCTCTGAAAACATTCATCAAATTGGGACGTCCTATTATTGACGCTATCGGGAGTATAACGGGATTATAGTACGGCTGCGCAGCATACCCTATGACGAGTAGCTGTCGACCCCAATGAAAGGGAAGACATATTCGGCCATGAACGGACATACTAGGTAGATATGAGCCTTGAAATATGTAGATTCACGCCAATTGGTAGACCATAACTAGAGCGACGTACCTAGTTGTTTTTAATGTAAATTCTGTGTGCGCTCCCTGTGCGCCTCTCAATTGGCTAATGACTTTTCCACTCCCACCGTAATGGCGCCGCGCTCCCGCTTGCGTGCGAGCTGCAAGCACTCAAGCGCTCAAGCGCGCGCGCATCTCGTATCACGCACGCACGCGCGCACTGCATGCATGCGTAGACGTATGTGCGGCGCGCATGTGTAGGTGGTCTGGTCGGCGCGCTTCTTATACTCGTCAAATCGGAGCCGCCACGGTTAAATGTATCGCCCAGGCATGCTTTTGCCATAACTGCGTATTCAATGCAGCAGCTCGAACAGCCTATTAATGAGCTGGGCCGATAGTGATTTGTTACTGCAGGCAACTAAACATTATCAAGTGGAGTCTGAATGACACTGACCACCATGCACCTACCCCTAGGGGCAACCTTGGGATTTTGAAGGTATAACGTACAGCGGCTCTCAATCCGCGAGGCGTTGAACCCGACTTAAAACCGATATTTTTGGGGATGATCAGCTAGCGTCGCTACTTTCATCACGATATTAGCCGTTTCATTTATCGTCGTGCGTACGATGGAAGACGATCATCGATGGACCCCGTCAAGGGCATGGAGTGTCCGAATCTCACGCGCTGCGGGTGCGCATTCCAGGGCCCAGAAACTTCGTGGTAGACTATAGTGCCAGTACTTATTCTAATAGGCTATATGCGCACGCTGAGAACGTCAGGAACGCAGAATTATTTTCAATTAGAGAGCGAGGGGGGTTGGTGTTATTTATAGATCTCGAGAGACACCCTCTCCTGCTTTTCCGGTCGGTGTGCATTGAACGGAGATGAGTTACGACAGTCGGTCAAAGCCTGTGCCCACTGGGGTATGTGAGTCGGAATATAATTTATCAAGGGCCTCACAGGCATCGAACTAAGCGGCCACACGAGGCTTCCCAAGAGAATTCAGAGAACCTACTATGATCTAACATGTAAATAACGAGGTTATGTCCGTGTACTTATTCTCCAGCAAAGGCTCCGGCATTCTCACAATGCTGAAAATCCGACGCCGCAACGGTCCAATGGAGTACTTGTATATTGTCAATGTGTATAGCGTGAGGAAATCCCACACAAGTCTTGTACAGTACTTACATTCAAATACTTATAGTATATAACTATTTTACACTGACGTGATCAGAAAGCTATAACATATGTCAGAGTCAACGTCGCGGGTCATTCGGAATTTCCCCGTGGTCATCAGCATGCACGGAATTTGGAGGGCGGAAGGGAATTGGAGTCTGTCAGAGCCTGTGCCACTGGACTTCGACTGACATGACGGGATGATGGGCAGTTCCGATTGGCAGATCGTCTGCTACATATGTACTTACTTTTAGGTATTTGGCCCATGTCCAATGTCTGCTTTTGGATTCAGAGTTTCGGGAAGCGATTATTCTGGTTCGAGGCACTCGGATTCGAGGGTGCGCTGGGCGGGGAGCGATGGGGAGCGGTATGCCCATGTGTGCTATATATACAGTCAATATGGAAGGCTTTCGTGCGTGTGTCTCTGGTACGATATCACCGCGTTGAACGAGGTCGAAAGAAAGAGGCTAGACCTTGAGGTTCTCTTGTATAAGTATTATTATCTCGACACCTAATCACCCTCCAAGTTCTTTCAGTAGGTTTTTCCGGCTATGCGCATCGTTCGTCCATGATGTCGAGGATCGAAATAATAAATAGCAAGGGGTCTATTTGTACTGATAACTTCCATAACTGACCAGCGACGGAGGGCCTGGAGGTGACGCCGGTCCCCACGCCCAATAGAAAAGAAAGACGGGAAACTTTGATCAGGTTGAATGTACACCAGGTCGGGAAAGGACGGTGGCTGGACTTCAGTTCCTGCCCAAAAAGTACCCAGTACCTGCTTATTATGTTCCATCGTCCATCTGACCCGCCTGTCATATGCATTTGCAGTGATCAATGTGCACCGGAGAGTACAACTGCGAGGGGGAACGAATTAGTCCGGGGGTGCATTCTGAGCTTTCCATTCGCGCCTCTTTTGCGTCGAAGCGGCGGTACATTCGGAGGTTTAGTGCAGCGATGATGAGCTTTTGAGTTTGGGTAAAGGGGGTGTGTTTATTTTTGTAACTGCGCGAGCATGCAGTACGGTAAGTAGGAATGCAGCTAAGCCCGTTAGGCCTTTAAACTTGACGTTGGACCTGGAAGTCGGAGGGCAACTTGGAAGCTTTGTACATGCCGATTAGAATACGCGGAAAGCTTGAATAGTTCGATTTCGGTCCAGCACATGCATGAAAGCGCTTCTGGGCGCAGGATACTTATTCGGAATCGTCCTATCGCTGCCCGGCGCCCGCCGTTAGTAGGTTGAAATAATCGGTGTTGGCAAGATAAGGAGGTATGAATGTACCGCGGCGGTCTGGGCGCGCATTCCGCAACATAGAGAGGTAATCAAAGCAGCCGGCCCCGAGTGCACCGAGGGGCGCTCTTTTGGCTGGGTGTGCTATTTTGGTTGATACGCGCATGGCGGCTGAGCAGGGTGAATACGCGGTGGACATAGGCGATAGGATTTTCATTTTTCAAGCAGCACTGAATAAGCTCTGAAATATTCTTTTAGTGACCGAAGGTTTACCTACCTCTCCCCGTATGATACTGACTCATCTGGCGATGAACGTGCTATATTCGGCGTTTTGGATGGGTTGGACAGTATTTGTCAGTCATTAATATACCGTATTGAGTCAGGCTGCGTTGCAGTTACTATGGCTGTTATAATATGAAGAATAGTCGCGCAGTGAAGACTCGAAGGTGAGGTGAGAGTGGGTTCCATGTAGACATTGGTCGGGGAGTGGCATTGCTAAATATTCCGGATCTGTCCCAGAATTGGACCAGTTTTGGAAATGAACTACCTCCGCGATAGGCACGGGAAAGAGTACGGAGCTGGGCAGAGGTGCGGTGCGCGAGTGTTTTTCCGTTCCCGTTGGATAGCGTATCTAGAAGCATATGTGAGCACACAGCATCGAAAGAAGTGGCACTGGCCTTTAATGTCTGTTTTTTATGAAGCATATGGACATATGGAATATGGCTAAAGCGCGTGGTAGACTGGGAAACATGCGTCAATGAATTTCGCAGGCTATGCATGACGGTGAAATTAAGATGAAAACCTAAAGTGGCGGAGGGCTCCCGTGGTCGAAGAGAGGACGAAGAGACGTCGCACGTGGGGACCCCACGGGGACTGGTAGCAGAGGGCAGCAGCTGCGCGGAGGAGAGAGAGCCAGCGGGCGATCTGAGATCCCGGCCTGATCATCGAATTCGGTACTTGAGCCCGTGGCTCGCGTTGTTTGGTTCCTGATGGCCTCGATCGCCATTCGTAGATTAACTGCCTCTGCCCACTGCATCGATGCTGTGACGCGGGGTTGCCTTGCGACACCCTTGCACGGAGCGAGTGGGCGTGGGTGTAGGGGATGGAGCCATGGGCTAGCTCGCTGGGCGGGCCCGGACGAACGTCGGTGGGTGGGAGAGCAGCAGGCTATACAGGCCGAATGGATGTCGGAGTGCAGTGTTGTGGCGTGTTTGCGGGAGATCCTGATTGGGACGGCCCTGTGACGGTGTGACGGCGACTTGTGAATTGCATTGTTGCGTTGGCCAGAGCGCCGACCTCTTGTCCTCTTCCCACCACCATCCCCCAATGGCCCCCTCCTCCGCCGCTGCACACAGCCAGCCCTCCCAGCGCCAAAAGAAACGGTACGCTAGCCCCCCAGCTCCTTCCCCACACGCTAACTCCACCCCACAGCCGCTGGACCCGCGAGCAGCTCCTCAGCCAACTCAAGGTCGGTTCGCTCGTCCAGAGCCCACCACAACGCCCAGCGTGCTGATCTCTCTCTAGATGATTGGCGAGCTCGATACCCCTCTGCCCCCCGCTTTGCCCCCCTCGCCCCCAGCTTCCCGCGCCGCCTCACCGGCTGCCGGCTTCAAGCGGAAACTCGATTCTTCTTCCGATCCAGGCGCCGTCAAGCGGCCGAGGACTAACCCATCTACCGACCGAAGCCAGAATCACCGTCCTGCCCCTCCGCCGCACCAGTCTCAACTGCCCCACCACCCGCCTGCGCAGCTCCCACCTCCTCTTCACACTGCGATACCCCCGACTCGGCAACCAACTCCGACCCCATCACACTTGACCTCGCGTTTAGAGCCATGCGAAGATGGCGAGGTGCGGGAAGAACCCGCCGCAGCTGTGCCTCCTTCTCGAGGGCTTAATGTCCCCGTCCGTCGTCCCAAGAAAGGAAAGGTCAGCCAACGCCACTTCGACAGGCTACACGACATATACCATGCCGCAGGTCGCAAGCTCAAATATTCGGGGGACGCGCGTTTCTGGTCATCGTACCCTCCAACTCATCGTGAATTCCGACCCATTCTCGATCCTCCCCATCCCAATTCGCCCTACCATAAGCATGGTGGTTTGATCTCTCGCTTAGAACTGATCGACGCCCTTGTTTGCTTTGCCTATTCGATATGGAATCGCGATCAGGCCAGTCGGACGTGCGTTGCGGATACCTGGAAAACTATTGAGGGCTTCCTTGGTTGGTGCAAGGAAAAATGGAGAACAGAAGAAGGAACTAGTGATGCTGAAAGAGCGTTCTTGGGTCTGATGTAAGTGCTTCTTGTCAAGCTTATCCTTGATAACCCATTTTATACCTCTTCCATAGTTTCATGATCGAGGGATTCATTCAAGGAAGGCAGATGAAGTATGCTCTCAAAGGAAATCTAGAAATCGAGGTGGACAAGATGCATGATAGCATATCCAAGAAGATTACCGCAGCTGCAGCCACTGCAATGGAAGGCGATCCTGTCTCGGCCGCCAGCTTCGGAATTCCGAGTGGAAAAGCGCCACCGATGCTACCTTCTCCGAGTAGTACCAACTCGACCCCTGTGACGCGAGACGATAGCACGCCAAATAGCAATAACTCCAACAATCATCCAGCCGTCGGTCCTTCTCGACAATCGCAATACACGGGCAATGTACCCTTTAAACTCGTCCCTCAACATCTCAGAGATGGTCCTGCGCCAATCCCACCCCACGTTATGAACGCGATGGCGGGTGTGACAGAGCCGATCACCCCTACTCTGGTCCAAAATCTCAAGGAATTGACTTCCGAATATGCGGCAACAGCCTGGTGCCTCCAAACCTCGCAGAGCAGCCTCAATCTGCCTGTTCTGCGACGTTGCTTCCCGAATACATGGGCCCGCATGATGTACTCCACACTCACTCCAACTGAGGAACACGAGCCCGATTTCGAAGATGAAGAAGGCGAGCTATTTTGGCCCGACCAAGCCCTCACTGGGGAAGGCATCGGTTGGGTGTGTTTGATGGGCAAGGCAATGATCATGGAATTCGGAAAAGCCTATGGTTACAAAGGACTCGACGGTGTCGTCCCCAAACCCAAACCTCAAGCGCCTCGGGAGAGTGGGCCTGGCTCTTCATCTGCAGCAGGACAATCAACG
The DNA here is from genome assembly GCA_014925825.1 of Pholiota molesta. Taxonomy (NCBI): domain Eukaryota; kingdom Fungi; phylum Basidiomycota; class Agaricomycetes; order Agaricales; family Strophariaceae; genus Pholiota; species Pholiota molesta. The sequence goes on along the minus strand of JACGCK010000006.1, from coordinate 885,004 downwards.
AATTCGCGACCTGCTACTTCGTCCGGCGCTCCGCGGTAGCGTTTAAGATAGAACGACCCTCCATTACTCTGATATACGACTAACTGGGCTCATTGATTTATTATGTGAACCTCTCCCCATCCCGGTGCATGGGCAGAAGTCACATTCGTCCCCATATTTTCTTTCCTTTCTATCCTTATTTGGAACGGTCGGAAACATAACGGGAGCAACAAAAGAAACCCTAAAACCTATTGTTGAGCGCTTGCTTGCGAGCGCGCCCACAACAATAACTCATCTGGTGCTGTGACCCCCTGGGTACATTCACGATACATTATATCTATCATGCTCGGAATGCCTGCCTGACACTGCCCGGTTGGCGACACACCGCTTCAATGTCGCCGCTCCACTCCGACATCATCGCATTTACTGGCATTTGCCTCGTATTCTGCAAAAATGTCTCCTTTTACCCCCCTTAGATGCCACCACACGAAAGCCAACACGACAAGGCTTCCACATCTGCCTGCGGTCATATCCATGTATACCACGACTACCGAACTTCGAACACCTCATCATCTATTCCATTCCTTACTATTGCGCTTGCCCGTGGGATAATCTGCCTGGCTCCATCATCTACGCCTCTCATACCAAGGTTTACCCGCCTCGCGGCAGCGTCGTATCTGCGAGCTTCTCCATTATTTTCTACCTCCCGTCTCCTTCCCTATTACTGGTGCTCATATTTGTTCTTATTCATCTTTACCTCGTATTTATCATGTCCACGCCCATCCATCTACTTTTACCCTTGGAATACGCTGCAAACTGTAGGGGGAATTGTCTTGGCAACCACTGTAACGCAGGCTTCCGTTGTTGGGTCGCTTGCCATGCACTGCTGACTCGAGGACCAATGTTTCGTGTTCTCGAAGAGTGTCGATCGCACGTACTAGTACTACGTATCTATCGTGGGCTTACGCAACTCTGGTCACTCCGATATCCTTTTCTCTCCGCAGGATGCTTTCCTTGAGCTTCCTTTTTACCCCTTTGGATGGCCATGTTCAAGTTCTCTTCTACGACCGCGTCCTCATCCTCTTCTTACGGTTTCAGTATTCAATACACAACAGACACTGATCTCATTGTAATCATTCTGTTCTTGTACGCCGGGTCGTTCCTGGAAGAGGGTGGCTTTCCCTCGCTTAATTGTTTATTTCTCTCCGAACCCCCCATTTTTACAATAATTGCAACCGCCATCCCCCCTTCTCCACTGTGTACCCACCCCCCTGTGACCCATCTTGCATACCATTTTCATTTCTTTTCATGTGTACTGTTATCTTTTTTTGGATTATCTTTGCTCTGCTTTGCTCACCAACCATCGCGCATTTCATTTGTTCAGCTTCATACACTTATTGCTTATCATTCATTGCATTTCTCTTACATTCCAACCAATTCCCTTCCTGTTACGCATTGGCTTATCTGGCTCTCCCCCTTTCCGTTCTGCACATCTTGTTTCTGTTGCTGTTGTTGTAATTTGCTGCTGCTGTGAAATCAAAAAATGTCTGGAAGGTTTCCCCACATATCTTCGTTCCCAGAATCAAACATCTACCCGCTGTTTGGGTGTAAACTCACTAGGATTCGGGAACCGGACATCATCGTGCAAAATCCGGAGGCGACGCAATCTGAGGTGCCCGTGGGAGTGAGCGCGCGCTTCCTGCTGCCCATTCTTGAGCCGTAAACATGCAACACATGGTGTGAGCTGAGAATTGAGATAAATCTATAGGGCAAGGGGTGTGGGCCATGGCCCTCGGAATGGTCTCTGGGCTAGGGGCCACAGCCAAATAAGCTCTGCCTACAATGTGCTCATACATCTATAGCTATGCATGCGCTATGAGCTTATGTCCACCAAATATCCACTATCAGCACAGATTCAATGCAGTTTCAAACGCGTGTATCTCATGCATGTAGTGACGATGTTATCAATTGATCGTGTTCCTTCTAACTTTACTCTATGAAGTGAGAATGCGTTTCATTGCCGATTGGCTGTTTCGGGTAGACAGACATCCAGTGTCCCCGTCAAAAGTTGCGTATCATGTAAATGCAATGCAAAATGTACATCATTCAGACAACCCAGCGCGGGCTAGTTGGCGGTGTTCGTCGGTCCCGCACCCCGATGCGTATATGGAGCAATATTACGGAGTGAGGCGAGCTTTTTTTTTATTACAGAATTATGAGTGCGTTATTTTGTCCCCAGGAATACTGTTACAGAATCGAATCCATGGATCCAGATACTTCCAGATATCGCGAAAATTCAGCCCGCGAGAGGACCCCTATAACATCCTGGCGTGGATCAGCAAATCGTGTTCATCATCCTCATCATCCTCGCCACCATCATAACCTTCTGGTTGGGACCTTGTGTCCAACTGGGCCTCACGGTCTGCGAAAATGATGCTATAATTGCAACGAGAAAGGACACATTCAAGGCTCAATTGGACCTCAAATGATGAAAGTAGATAACTCCCTGCTTCCAGTATCAATCGCAGAATGTGTTAGCATAGGCACAAGTCCCCAAATACAGGCCAAGGCAATCTCTCAACGAAAGGAAGGCTGGTAATATGCACGGAGGTAGAAGTACCGGTGCGCCTTGGTATATTCAAACTTCTTGCAGAATCGACTCGTGAGTTTCCAATCTTGCCCGGTATGTATAAGCGGAGAAGAAAGCATATCGGTTGAAGCATAGTACTTAAACAAGGGACATGGGGGTGAGGGCATCATGTTGGTGTATGAAAACAAAAGTAAAAGAGAACTTCTCTCTCTCGCATGCAAATAACAGAATGGTACAACGCTGGCTGGTTCGTGGTGCCCTCCATTTTTGACTCTTGCCTGATGTAACCAGCCAAACCGAAGATAAAATGGTCGGTATGTAGGTGGATTTACCGATTGGACTTGGCGACACGCTCGAGCTCGTCCTTTTTCTGTTGAAGGTTCAAATATATATAAATTGAATAATCACCATAGGAAATCAAGAAGCTACTAACCTTGATCGCGTAAGAGTTCGACGATCCCTTGGCAGCGTTGATGAGCTCATCAGCAAGGCACTCGGCGATGGACTTCACGTTGCGGAAAGCCGATTCACGAGTCTACATAATGAGATTAAGTTATAAAACTGCATTCCATGATTTCGCAATGACATACACCGGTGGTCAGAAGGGAGATCGACTGGTTGACCCGACGAAGAGGAGAAACATCGACGGCCTGGCGACGAACGGTACCTTGCGAACCGATACGGGTTGAATCTTCACGGGGACCGGTGTTGACAATAGCATCGACGAGAATCTGTGATGTAAGGAAGGATTCAATATCTGCCTTATTTCATATTCCAGTGGACGCACCTGAATGGGGTTGGCGTCGGTGAGTAGGTGGATGATCTCGAATGCATGGGCAACGATGCGGACAGCAAGGAGCTTCTTCCCGTTGTTGCGTCCCTTCATCATCAAGCTGCATAGAAATCAACATCATAACCGATGTATTTAGCGGTAATTCAGCGCACCTGTCGACGAGACGCTCAACAATGGGCATTTGCGCCTTCTTGAATTGCTTCTTGGCGTAACGGCCGGCGGTATGGGGAAGGTAGACCGCATGGCGGACCTGGATGTAATCGGTGAGGGAGATGTCCTTCACCTCAACACTTTCATTGGACCAATAATCGTCAGCTCTCCTCTCCTGATGCGACATTGATTTCCTTGCTCACTCCTGAGTGTCCCACTTTCCGAAAAGCTTAACTTCCTGTCCGAGCTTGGAGATGTCCTTGGGGAGGGTTGTTGCAGCCATTTTTGCGAATTCTTGAGGCGGCGGTTGGACGGCGTTGGCCTGCTATCGGGACGATGAGAAAAGAGGTTCGACGTCGAGCGAAATCGTCAGCACAGACTCACCTCGCGAGCTGTATGTTTGTACTTGTTGTGTACACCAAAAATCAAGGTTTGCGGCTTCGGCTACTTCCGCACAAACTATACAGTCGCCAGAAAAGGAAGGAAGTAGTCCTTTCTAGATTGAAACTCCAAAACCTGCGTGCCACTGACCTCAGTCCTCATATCTTTTGCTCTTCCTCCCACTGCGATTATGTCACTCGCACGCATATCCGGCGTGTCCCATCTCTCTCACTCTGTCTCACTAGCGGCTAATTCCTCTAGTTTCTCTACATAACCTATCAAAGTTTCATCAACAGTTCAAATACTTGGGCGCCATAAAATCACATAACATCTTCGCCTACTATGCACGCTATGTGAATGTTGCGGCCGTTGACACGCTGTTTTATTTAATCACCACCAAACCTCGTATGAGTGAGAGAGTCTATAGCCTGCAATCCAGGGCTTGACTTGTACTGGTTTTCAGTTGTAAAAAATCCGTTAGGTTTTTTGAAATACAGCTTATACGGTAACTTCATGATTTTTCTATGTCAATCTATGTTTATATGAAAACATGCTTCTTCAACGTGGCCTTAACCATTTGCGTCAGTGAACTCAATCTATCGATATAAATCAGCAATTATGCTTTTGGTTATCCGTGAACCTATTTGGCCTATTCTAGACTACAAAGCCCCGCTCTTGATTCCTGGATAAAAATTTGCTATGTCATGGCTACTAATACCTCTTGAAACAACGCGCGGTTAATCGGATAAATCTGCCGACTGTAACGGTCTTCGAAGACCAGAGAATAATTTCGTGAATGACGTCCTGGGATAATTATTTGCGAATGACACTTGTCATGCGGTGGCCGTCGAACTTCTTTTGTTAGAGAAGCTCCATTGGCAGCAACGTTATCTTTGAAATGACATCTCTATGCACTTGTAAGTCTCCTGCACATACCACAGACAGAACACTACACAATGTTTTATCACTTGTGGTCAAGTGTCTCGTGGAGAGGCAGATTGGACTTGCTTCACTGTTTAACAGTGTCATTTGTATATACACCGTACATCATGGAAACAGCAAACTGCTAAACCGAGCGTTTAGAATTTTTGGTACACCTTGACAGAAATTATTGAAAGCTATGATGTGAGTTCTCTATGTACAACACTTGAGTAAAAGCCTGCTTCTTCATGTTACACGTCAGCAGTACTTGAGAATATAAGGTAGACATTATGACTGTGAAGGCACCGTACCTAGAAGCTATAAAAGGCAATAATCCACACACTGCGGACGTTTTATGATTCAAATCTATGTTTGGAACATCAGCGTTCAGCGGAAGTCCTGCTCTTCAAGCAGGATCTAAGTCCGAATACTGGAACAATTTTCAATGGGTGACGTTTCATAGTTGATAAAAATGAATAATGGGACTTCATCTTGCCTATAATCAAACGTATGTAGCCTCTTGTAAAAAGCTAATAATATCGCAAGGCGGCATCAGTGGCACAGTGCCACATTCGGCGGAGAACAGCGGGCGAAACCAACTAAGAGGAGACACATACTACATGACTGTACTGATTTGTGCCCCGCTCATTACGGTAGCTGTGTAACATTACAAGCAACAGACTTTGGAGCGAATCTGCCAAGAGTCTGCGGCTGTTGGCAATGGAATACGGCATTTCGGCGACGGAGTTCACGTGACAAACATTCTTATGTTGCAGTGCACAGCGGGCTGTGCAACCCGACTCCTCATTTCTCTTTTCCTTCCTTCAACTTGTCAACGTCCTCCATCTCAATACCTATCATGTACGGCTCTCGTTTCTTTGCCCTCAGTGCTTTGGTTGCCATTGTCTCCGCTCAATCGTAAGTATCCTTGCGGCTTGCTTTGCTGTTCTCGCAGATTGCTCATCTTTCGCCTCCTGGCATTAGGCTTTCCACCGCTTGCACCAACACTCTAGCGGTCATCGCTCAAAACCCAGATGCTGCATCCTGCTTGAGCCCTGGCTCTCTCGTCTCACTCGCTACCGGAGGAGCGAATGCCTCGGTGATCCCGACCATCAACAGCTGGCTTACCAGTGTTTGCGGCGCATCTGCATGTAGCAACGATACCCTTGCTGCGGTCGTGCAAAATGTCACGTCTGGATGCTCGACTGAGTTGTCCGGACTGGGCTTGACATCTAGTGTCGCTAGCAGTATTACGCCTCTTGTTCAACAGTACTACCCTACTGTTCGTAAAGTTGCCTGCCTCAAGGAGTGAGTTTTGTCTTTCTTTCTTTCTTCGCAAAGTAGTTTCTGAAGAAATTACACAGTGGATCTACCAACTGCATCACCCAAACTCTTACGAACGTTCAAAACATTGTAGGAAATCTGACGATCTCCAACATCATGCAAATTATTGCGAACCCTCCGTCGACCATCCCCACCAATGTTTCATGCACAGACTGTATCAAGGCTGCTTATAACGTCGTCAACCAGGATGTTCCGAGCTTGATCTCTGGCGCGGCCCCTTCGCTTCAATCCCAGTGTGGAGCTTCATTCACTGGTATGTACTAAATCAGTGTTAATAGTTGCTACATTCATTAATCGCGGAATTTTGCAGACGGGACTACTCCTTCGAACATCGTGGAGAGCTTGAGCACCACATCTGGCTCTACTAAGCCAACCAGTGCTGCCCTTGGCTCGCTTTCAATGCTCCCTAAGGGCACCCTGGCAGCGATGGGTGCCTCTGGTCTTATTGTTATTTCGACTATGGTCGCTTTCTTGGCTTAAAAATTGCAGTCGTGGACGCTTGACGCCGTGATTGCTTTATGCAATACGGACTTACATACCTATAATGGTGGACAACTGAAATACGTTACATACATGCTTTGGTCTTTATACCTTTGATGCTTGATGTATCTCGTATAAACTTATACTGACCTAGTATCCTATTTGGAATTCAAATTGACGGACTATCCTATCTTATTGAGAGTAGCGTGCAGTAATTTCAAGGACATACTTGTTTTTCAGGATCGGGCGTACTCACTAGTACTCACTGGTGCCACATGAAACCTCGAACCCAATGGCACACTTTCACCAATTTACAATGAATGCCTTCACTGTTCTTCTTTTCGAATGACTTACTCTTAGTTGTTGTCCTTGGCTTGACCACCGAATAATTGTGAAATTGTCTCGGCGATCTTGGAAGCTCTTGGGAGATCTTGGGCTATCTTGGGATACTGTATGTAAGTATTGTTGTGACAACGATAGCGGTGCAGCATTGCCGCATTTTGAAACCCTCACAGGCCTTAATAAACCGCGCGGCCTTTTTATCCCTTCTCTTTTGACTACAGTTCCATTTAACAGCCTCTGCGAGGATTTTGAGGATACCTTCAGTGCAAGGTTCCTGTTTAATATTTTTTTTTCGCTCCACTCTTCTTCTTTTTGCTCTTTCAAAATGTTGCGCACTTCTTCCAGGGCTCTCGTAACAGCCTTCGCGCTCGTAACCGTCGTGTCTGCGCAGAATAACAGGTGAGTTGCTCGTACAGCCAAGGATGCTAATCGTGTGTTGACTTGACCGTCAGTAGCTTCAGCATTTCAGCGTCATGCAGTTCGGCCCTCCAGGGATTGTTGGTCGCTCCTGAGGCTCAGTGCTTAAACGCTGGGGCCTTCATTTCCATCGCAGCATCGGGCAATATCGATGTTCCAGCTATTGCCAACAAGTGGCTCACTGGGCTATGCTCACTGGGATCGTGCTCGACGGCCAGCATGACAGCCATTGTCCAGAATGTGACCGTGGATGCGCTCAAGATGTCCAGAGCGCTTTCGGTGTCGATATAAGTGATCCATCCGTGGTTCTTCCATATGTCGAGCAATATTATCCATCTGTTCGCCAGATCGCTTGCCTGGAAGAGTGCGTTAAATCAATGTTATGGCAGCATAAATTAAAAGACTGATCAAATCATTCTTGTAGTTCTAGCGCAAATACCCTTTGCGTTACGCAGACTCTGACCAACCTCCAAAATATAATTGGTCCTCTTGAGCCCGCCGACTTGAATTGGAACACCATCGTCGCCGATGGACAGAAGATCGCTGCTGCCGATTACAAGAACCTCGCTTGCACCAGCTGTACCAAACAGGCGTATACCATTGCAGCCAAGGTGTTCCCCGATCCCAGCATTTTAGCCTCCATCAATGGACCCATCACCGATACTTGCGGCGCGTCGTTCACCGGTAAGTTGACATCCATAATCTTGGACGATGTAACTCTGAACAATTTTTGATGGACCATGGTAGATGGGCAGAACGTGACTACCGTTTCTCAAACCGCGGCCGCTGGTAATTTCGCAGTCAAGACGACATCAGCGGCGGTCGCGAGCTTCAAACCTCTCACTATTGCAGGAGCTATGCTCATAACGATTTCATCAGCGTTTACACTTCTGGTTTGAGCAGCTTATTGGACTCTGTATTAGAAGGCTGGATACGTTAAATTTGGACAATTTTGGATGGCAGAGTTTGGGCAGAGTCGACCCACGTAAATACTATGGACAAATAATTGTTACTTTCAGTCACAGATATCGCGGTATTTTGAACCTGTTAACGAAATGCGTAGACATGTTGTAATGAGATATTGAGCGCCGACTGGCGGGGCCATCGTTACACTTGCGTTACAGGTTGGCAAGCAATGTAATTATTGGTTACGAAGCGTCCACTTTTTCTCTATGAGTCAAGAGAGCCCAAGCCGCACCCGAGGAGCCGACGTAGATAAGAAGAATGAGGTCATAGGAGGCTCGACTCTGACGATGCTTCACAAATGCTTCATGCACTACAATGCACACGTTGAACTTGCCAGTGAAGTTGAAGTGAACTACGTCAGAAAGAAGCACAAAGCGAGAAAGAGGAATATTCTCACGCCCCCAGGTAGTGGTGAATCACGTGGTCTCGTATCTGGAGGCATACGGCCAAGGACCAACGAGCACTCAGCAGACAACGCCAACCACTGGGTTGAAGTTGGCCAAGCTTTCTTCATTATATCGCATATCTTGGTTCTTTAACTCGATCTAGTCTAAAGATGGATTCATCCTTCTCTACGTCCTCGAGGCGCTCTTACGATATACCCAAACCAGAAACTGGATTGGCGGAATGGACAAGCAAGATAAAGGCCCTGCAAAGAGAAGTCGACGCAGACGAAGAGGCCGAACAGAAAAGACTAGAAGAAGAAATATCAGCTGCAAGACAAGCGCGCCTTCGGCGAAGTCGTGGCACAAGTCGTGCCGGCAGTGTGGATATGTGTATGTTATCGATCAGTTCTTCTCCAACGGTGTTGAATAATTCATGCCTATTCCCCGACTTCCACAGCCAGTACCAAGGAGCAATTGCAAAAATTTGACAACCCCAATGATACCTCAGCGAGCGATACACCTAAATCTGTCGCACAACGAGCAGACGACCAAGAAACTGCGTTGCGGAAGCTTATGGGGAGGAATGATGTATATAACCCGGATAAGATTAACGCGTCAACTCGTACCACAGGGGATTCATCTGGCCCGCGATCTCTTGCCTCATTTATCGGTGGCGGTGCCACTGGACCACGATTGAATCGACATGCACCCCAGCAGGATGCTCACGATCCAACGCAATTCGTTCAGCCTGATACTAGCGCCCCACATCCTGTATTTGGCAGAGGCGGAATCGCAATGCCTGGATTAGCTGCTAAGAATGACATCAGATCGACATCTTCGGTCGTTGGCTCTGAATTATCGGAACGATATCAGCCTTCTTCTGCTAAAAGCACTCCTCTGAAGTCACCCCCGGCGCCTACCGTGAATCAATACACAGAAACGATCCCCAAGCCGAACATACATGATAGTTTTGACACAGGTCGTCGTTCATTTTCTTCCAAGGACTCGTTTGCTTCACCTGAATTGTCAACCAACAATACAGCGACGAAATCCGCACCATTCAACGAGGTCAACAGCCTCACTCGCAAAGAGTACTCCTTTCAAGGCAATCAGAACGCCGATAATGTCGCATCGAAAACTCCAACCTTCACTTCCTTTACGAAGGAGGAACCAACCTTTAAGGGGTCGAACCCCTTGCCATCAAAGCCTGCCGATACCTTTCGTTCTGTCGTTACACCTGCTTCCAAACCTTTGCCATCATATTTGGGAACCACCATTACCTCTAAGCCAGTATCGAGCATGAATTCCCAGAAGATGCAAGAACCAGCTACCAATACGGCACAAACACCTCTTCGTCGGCTAATGGAGACAAACAGCGTCTACAATCCTGACAAAAGTGAGACGGCTCGGAAAACCATAGCGGAAAGAGCTCAAGGTGTCTCTTTGGCCGGTTTCATGGGCGGAAGTGCCGCAGGTCCTCGACTTAACCGACATGCGCCCCAGCCAGATGCTCATGACCCTACGCAATTTATACAACCAGATACTAGCGCGCCACATCCCATCTTTGGCAGAGGCGGCATTGCCATGCCTGGACTGGCCAGTCGGAAGGAACCAGACGCGATCTCTGGCAGTGAAAGTGCAGAACGGTACCGATCAGCGTCAGGAGTGAAGGCAGTTTGGCCACCGGTACAGACATCATATACTGAGAAACTTCGAGATGAGAGGCCTATCTCGCCGCAAAAAGGTGGAAGTCGTGAAAGAACAAGCAGTGCTCCTGGTTCTCGTCCGCCTTTTATGTCCAGTTCTTCTCAATCAGGCAATTGGTCTTCTCCTGTTGCCAATCATACCCGTGCTGGTCGCCAATCACCAATGAAAGAAACACGAGCGACAACTCCTGTTAGAGACCGCACAATTTCAGGACCATCAAACCCTCAGGTCACCCCTTCTATCAATACCCCTTCCTTGGCCCGACCTATCCAACCCATACCCAAGACTTCTCCGTTGATACCTAGCATTATTTCTTCTCCGGCCTTTCAAAAACCATCCCCGTCCACCAAAGATCTGACTCCTAGTATCAGTAGGCTGCAAGGTCGTGGCTTCGTTCAAAGTATGGTGAAAGTTAGTTCCCAGTTGGATGATTCACCTTCTCCAACCCCAACGCCGGCAGATAGATCTCGTCCTATCAGTGCAGGTGGAAGAAAGGGCTCTGTTTTAGATCGCTGGCAACCTCATATGCAATCACCCTCACCCACACAGTCTTCACCTCCGTCTTTCCCAATGCGCCGATCAGCAACACAAGAGCCGACGAGTCATGCCAGTAGTCCTCGGACTCTTGTCTCCTCTTCTACCGATCGTGGTGCACAGCATGCCTTGAAGTCGGTAGCTTCGCTACCTTCCTTGGCTAAACCAACATCAACACCTTCACCTAAATCGCTTACCGAGGAATCTACTAATTCGGTTGAACCGTATCGATCACGGACTCCTGGCCTTGGTTCTGCGACCACCATGGTTCTCATTAAACCCAGCAAATCTGCCACAGATCTAAAGCGGTTAACGCACGTTGATGAATTGGGAGTCAAACATGACTCTGGACAAGGAACCACCCCACCGTCGTCCAAAAAGCCGTTGATCCATGTGCGTTAATCCCGGTAATGCCCTGTCTCGGAATCTGCTCACATCGATCCTTATATCTTTGTAATCTTTTTCTCAATCTATTCTTTACGTTGCATCTCCTACATTTGTTTGGATATTGGTTGTTTTCTGGTTTTCTGTGTGATAGCCAACGAAAGACAGGGCTCGCAAACCTAAGAAGTCCGCTGATCCTCAAAATTTGGAAGATCCTTTGCGAGCGAACTCAGAGAAGGCCCGCATTTTGAATCTTTCATCTGAAGGAAGAGAGGCTCAGCAAAGTCCTTGGTCTAGGACGCTGGCTTCCGAATCTGTAATTCCTCTGCGGGAAGAAAAGCAAGTTTCATCGTCTCCGCTCGAGCTGTCGACTTCCAACAAAGTAAGTCATCACATCTATGTAAGGTAACTTGCATTGAAATATCTGCAGTTTCCTTCCCATAGAATCATAGGAAACATAGATATCATACCGAATGTGAGTAGCATCGCCCTTGATGTTATCCTATGTGCTAAGCCAGTATTCAGCATCAATTGCCAACTGTTGACACTACTGACGCAAAGATGTCGCCTATATTCCTTTCTGGCGCAAAGGTTGAATTCAATGATCAGTATAAACTCAATAGCTTCGCACCACCTGTCAGGAAGTCAGTCTCAGCACCATCTTCACCTATGGTTGCTTCCTTTGGCAAACTGTCTCGCACTCCAAGCACCGGCAGCCGTCCTACCGTCATGGAAGTCGCACAAGCACTCACAAACCAGGCCGAAAAAGTACCTTTCAGTCCTATAGGTGACGAAATAGGGAGCACAAGCAATGAGACATCAGAGATCCCATCGAACCCTCGTGGTTCTCTCTCACAAATGCAGGCTGAAAAACGCAGATCGACGTATGAAAGATACTCAGCAATTATTTTGCCTCCTTTGAAAGAAGAAGAGACACCCACGCCCACACCTGCAGGGACTCTCAATCTTAAGAACGTTCAACTGATCAATGTCAAGACGAGCGTTCCCGAGGAAATCGTATTTGTTGCAGATGACCGACTTCCCAAAGTTCATGACAAGGAAGACGTTACAGCCCCGAATGTTCTTTCGATTACACGAGATGAACAATCCTTGCCAGCTATCCAGGTAGCCAAAATCTTGGAACATCCCTTTCCGATTCCAACTGTGGCGCTGGACCAGCAGACTATATCCGTCGAAGTTCTATTGCTTACCGGCACATCGGCAACACCTATTGCAGGAGCCATTGACATCTTTTATGAGTCAGAAATTCTGACTATAATTCATCGCATCAAGTCAAAGTCGAGTGGTTTAGCGTCGACATTCGTTTGGTGCTGGTTGGGTCGACGAAGTAATTTTGGAGATCGAGAAGAAAGAAAACTCCATGAGTTAGCCAAACGTTATGGGACATCTGCGGTGAGATCCCTCATATTCCTCGACTCCATAAGAAATGTCTGACATGAAATAGAGAATCGTCCATCAACTAGCCGAACCTTCCGAACTCGTTCAAATCATTGGTGGTACCTTGGCTATTCGTCAGGTTCAGCTACTTATCTTTGCCATTCTCTGTCTAAGATGTCACCGCTGACGATATCCTATAGGGTACGCGCACTCATTGGAGCTCTGAGAACACGACCATGCATCTCGTTAGATCACTGAATGGCATCTTTTTCATAGACGAACACGATCTGGTATACACTTTCCACTCCCTCGAGTCTTTCTTTTGCTGATACGTTCAACAGAACATCAAAAATCTCTGCTCAGCCTTCAGCTACTGCATTACCATTCTAGGCTCGATATATGTCTGGCATGGCTGTGGTTCTACTTCCGAAGAGAGAGATGCAGCTATCCGATATGCCAAACGCTTGGCAAACGACACAACTCCCCCTACTATACTCCTTGAGGGAGAAACTGACAACGATGAGATGTTCTGGATGATATTAGGGGAGGATGATTTTGCCAAAGCTGACTATTGGAAATGGCGAAAGGTTTCTTCTGGCATCGACCCAGTGATATGGAGAGTGGAACCTGAAAACAAGCAAAATACAGTAAGCTAATATCTCTGCGCACAAAATCTGTAATACTTAGCTGCTTATCCAGATACACCCTGTCCAATTTATATCTTTGGAAAAACAACTACAGATGTCTGTCTATGTCATTAACTGCGTGTGGGAGTTATTCGTTTTCGTGGGTAAAGACGCGCGGAGTGACAGACGAGCCATTCGTTTTGCGTTGGATATTGCAACGGTAAAACTATATTCACATATGTTCACTCTGAGTTTGACCTTTCTGTTATTCCTTTTTCAGAAAGTATCTAAGGAAGTAGCATCTTCAAGACCATATGCCCCCACCATCCATGCGCTTGCATTACCTTCTCAGATACCTCTAGACCTCCGATTGGGTATCCGTGACTTCGACGAAGCCTGGTTGGTCAGTATTCGAAGCGATGAAGTCCTATTTTTATGTCCGCTAATACATTTTCTTGTCTTCTTTACAGAATAACGGAGACATACCTGATCATATGAACTTGTTGTCGCTCTCTGAGGCAGCCGCTCATGTGCGTCACGAATTGTTTGCTTTAAAGTTGATCATACTAATTCTATGCTTAGCTTTCAAAAGAGTCATGGGAACAGCCTGCGCTGAAGGATCATGACATGTTACCGCTTGGGATCGGTTTAACCGATGTTTCCGAATACTGAAAGCACGATCTACGACTCCTACGACACCAATGTCAACATTAATTCTTTTATGATTCTTACGCCATCCAGGATACTTGTAACTGGTAAGTAGCTCCCATCATATTTACTCGATTCAATCCAGACTAAAGGCATTCGGTAGCATACCTACTTATTGATAATTTAATCATTTATTCCAGTCATCGACAAGCCTCAGGTCTCAGCCAGAGGCGGAATCAAGAAGTCACCTCTTATACAAGCATCTAAAAACAATATACTATGCACAAGGTCGAGTGCTTCTTGAAGGCACATTCATTGATATAGATCTTTTAGGTGTGCATGGTGGCGGTGGTCGGGCCGTCTCAAGTTTATTCTTGAAGCAAGAAGCTTTGTCGAACATTCTTCGACCGCCCTTGAACTGACAAAAATTCCTATAAATATATTTCACTGTAGACTTACCTCGCCTCCCAAGTTCATGTCCTTGACGGTTTACAATGAGGCCCTTTTTTACGCTCCAACTTGGGCTCGGCTGTCTACTGACTTGGATAACAATAGCCAAAAGCGCATCTATTCCTCCCAACGCCCAGGACGAACTATGGGGCCTGCCATTTCAAAGCTGCTTTCCAGCTCTCGGATTTGAGATGCCTCGAGAGACGCCTCACAATTCGAACTAAAGCACTGGTGGTGTGATCCAGCCACTGAGTACGCATTTGTGGGATTCAGCTACGAAGTAACAGCGTGTGAGTAGTGAACCACGACCTCTCCTATTGTTTAACTCACCAAGGCTCTTCCTTTGAAAGGTCAAAGTGCTGAGCAGCTTGTGGAGGAGTTCCGAGATATCAGGTACCACTTTAACTCGCGTTATGTTCGCCTGTACGGTGCTTGTGATCGTGAGGGATTCTAGTAAGCTCAAATAATCTGGGTATCTGACTGCGCTCTCTGATGCATCAAATCTATATTAGCGATGATATTGTCAATGCTGCTTGGGAAAACGGACTGGGGGTCCATGCTCTAATCTGGGTATGACATAAATATCAAGCGCCGTGGATTATTTGATCCCAATCAGTTATTCATCCTCTTAGTTCGGCTTCAACGGAGACGACCTTTGGATAGGAAGACGTGACACATTGCTAGCCAACCTTCACAGCAACCCAAGAGCGAAGTTTGTGACAAGAGTGTTACAATTTGGCTCTGAGCCTCTCTACGACAACGTTCTACCGCATGATCAATTAGCGGCTCAGGTAGAGCTTGCCAAAGCAAATCTATCAAGTTTATCAATCCGGTGACTGTCTCTGAGCTGGCGTATGGGTAGGCATTTTAATTTTTATATCGCATTTGCTTCGCCTCGATCACGTCGAAACGGATTCATATTTTAGATATCAAGAACGAGGAGGTGCACAGGATGTACTTGATGCCATCGACTCTATCAATATTCACATGCTGCCGTTCTTCTCGCAGAATGCTTCCACCGGTGAATGCTTTATACCTTGAAGGCATTGATTTTCGCATATTGACCCTGTTCTTGTCCTGATACAGCTAATCAGTCATGGCCACTTGTTCTTGATGACTTGGATTGGTTCATCGCTCATGGTAATGGCAAGAAAATGTATTTCGATGAGGTTAGTCTTCCCCGTACTAAGAGCTCAACAATGATTAAATCCTCACCATGTATGCTACGTAGAATGGTTGGCCATCTGTAACGTCGCCCAGCGTGCAACCAAATAGTCCATTGGCTGTTTCAAATGTTGCAAATGAACAAGTTGAGGACCCCTACAGACTTTGAAGTCATCACTACTGACCACAATGTGGCCAATTAGGCATACTATATCTTGCTTGATCAACATTGTGAAGACCTCAAGAAAGTAGTTGGAGGCGGAATAGGGTGGTTTGCACACATTTATAGCGATAACCAAGAGCCCGGTTATGGAATTTACGATTCCTCCGGAAAACTGAAATTCCCATTCCACCCTCGTACATTCTGTTGAAAGCATTGGATAACACACTAAGTGGCCACGATCTATGGCCATATTTGAACGTAGCAGGTGTAATAAATACGATGATGGAATATACAAGAAACAAAGGAGCACTAAGTAGTACATTAATTAGTTCGAATAGTATGCTACCAGTGGGGACTGTGCTTCGTGCCGCATACATGCATGAGACAAGTTTAACCATACCATTTGTCACCCAGCTTTGTTTGAGCAGGTGGCCGCCCGGGTATAATTGATTCGGTGATGTTGAACACTTCGATTGCACGCTAAGGGGACTGTTTATGCAAGAGAATGGAGCACAAAGTTCAATTGACATACCTTCCATGTCGCCATATCAAATTCCAACACCATTTGTCTTTTCTTCAAGCCGCCATCATAGTCTACGTCCGTGGGCTGGTCGCAAAGGTCTAAGGAGATTACAATTTTAATGTGTGATGACTTTGAACAGTTCAAAAATGGGCATACATATGATGGGTTCCCCGTCTTTGGTTTCGAATGCGGCCTTGCCATCACGTATGAGGAAAGACAGATAAAAAATATTCTCGACGGATTGAGCGAAATTTTCTGGGTTGATGACGAACTTGAAGACATTTATGGACCCCACTTCCTCTAACAGCGCTTCGAGCTGGTAAATTTCGTAAGTAAATGACATGTGGCTAGAAATAAAGCTGCGTACCGTGGCTACGTTCTTTGTTGTTTCGTTTTCTGAACGTTTAATATCTTCTTCCTTGAGCTCTTGAGGTTTTCTTTCGTCTTCTTTATTCTTTTCGAGCTTCGAACGCTTCGCTATGGCTCGTTTTTTCTGTTCTATAGACAGCGGCCCTAGCCTTTAGGGATTTAAGAAGATGCGGAGCAATGAAATCAAAAGAACGTACATAAAGCCCATAGCAGGAACGCGTCGACTTTTCGCCAAAGCTTTGCGTCCTATTCGATCCCAGTCGAGTGCGGATACGTTCACCGGTATCTCCTCTCCATCTGAATCATCAGGTAGGGTATCTTCTATGTTCTTTTTTCCACCCATATATTGCAACAGCTTGGAAACAAAATCATCGACGTCGAACGCCCCTGATCCTGATTTCATCGCGCGAGCTTTTTGGGCGCCGAAATTCGATGCCATCAGCAGCAAATGTGAATCTAGAGTGGCTTCCTGGGGACCCTTGACTATCAAGCCAGTTAAAAGGAGAATTTTCGCGTTCCAAAGTGTAGACAAACCTTTGTCAAATAGTTTATCTGCTTTATGCACTTGCATTAGCAAGTCTTCCGTTGCAAGGTCATTTGGATTGCCTCGATGCTCTAAAATGCCGTTCAAGTACTTCAGACAATATAAGGAGCGGTGACAAAGTACCTTCAATTCGTTTCGTTAATGAGCGGTAATTTTGCCGCACGGCGCGTTTCTCTTCTGGATCCTGATCGGGGTCGAAGACCATGTCTTTGCAGAAAGCGCGTTAGGAAGCGTGTAATTCAAATTTCTGGTCGACGCACCCTCTGAAGAGTCCATTTCATGGTCTGACATGGCGCGCGAGAGATGTGTGGGGACAAAGGGGAGTGGTACAGCGAGTGGTACAGCAAGTGGTGAGCGGCAACTTGAAGGTGCTTGTTACTTACATAATGGCTAAATTGCATTGACGCGTTGGGGCTTGTTTGTTCGACGCGTCTGTGGCAAGTCACCAGAGGATCCCACTGACTCAACTCCGCCCTCATCCACGCTGTCATATTTTGGTGGGAGCGTCTACCAAGATTAGAACGGCCATCAAGCTCCAAGCATGACTGTCAGTCATGTTGTCGGGGTAGGTCCTTTCGTAGCACTCTTAAGCGCGCCGCGCGCCTAACAAAGTGATCGAATTCTAGTACTCCAGAAGTACGCGAGCTAAGTGTCATGCACCGACACCTTGCAAGGTAAGTAAAATTTGATAGCAGATCATTCGTACTGAGACAACTTAGGATACACCCATGCCCGTTGGCACTCTCCGCTATGGGCGCACCGTATCTACCGAAACCGGAGAAACAGTGCAATGGCGACACTGGTAAAGGCTTTTTAACGCGACTCTACATCATAGAATTGGTCTCACGTCTTGACAGGGGATGTGTGACCCCAAATATCCTTGCAGAACTTGCTGCTATTCCTGACAGCAATATCACCGGCTTTGAAAGCCTCAAGTAAGCACCCATTCTGCTTTGGTCTATGGCTATGCTCAGACCCTCGATTTTCAGACCCCAAGACAAGAATAAAATCAAGTTGGCTATTTCTTTGCGACGCATAGATCCTGCAGATGTTCCACCCAGTGCGAGAGTGGCTGCACCTGTGAACACTGCACCTCCTGTACAGAGGAAAAGAAGCGCTACACAGGCTGGACTCAGCCAAACGTCGCAAATAGCAACCCAGTCTACGCCTGGGTCTTCGTCGTTTCCTACGACACAACAAACCCAAGAAGAAGAACCTGAAGAAGAACCCCGGGATGAATTGTACTGTACCTTCGTGACTAGTGTTGTCGGCATTCAATATTACAAAGGTATTATCTATCCGTTTTATAAACCGGAATGACACTGACGAATATCCGTATTACTAGGCCTCGTTGGGCCAGGCGAGGAGGTTCTCTTGGTCCGAGAGCCTCATAACCCATATGACAGGTACATAGCATATATGCGCCCAACAATCAATATTGATAATTAACATCATTCTGTAGAAATGCTATTCAAATCAAGAATATTTCTCGCGTGCAAGTTGGCCATTTGCCTCGCAATGTTGCCTTAAAGTTGGCGCCGTTATTAGATAGACGTGCAGTTACGGTGGAAGGAGTCATCAATGACGGAAATCGTAAGGATCGACACCTTTAGAAATGTACTATGCTCATTTTATTTCTGATCTAGTTGGCTCGAGGGTGTATACTTTATCTATGTATGCGTCTTAATCTTTCTCTTTCTCTTTCTTTCAACGTTATGCTTAAGATGGCAATAGAACCCTCAAGATATATGGCCTTTCGGATAAAAGAAGAGAGCTCGAGCCGGTATTGGTATGGGCGACCCCAGGCCAACGTGGATTTAACACAACTTCGCGCCCCTCGACGACCGCCGCCGCAGTGAAGAAAGCTGCAGTGGCCCCGGCCCCTATACCTTTGCCCTCACAGCAGGCGATGACCTCGGCGAATGCTCGTTCACAACAAGAGGCTGCACAAAAATATCAAGAGTCCTTGAAGAAAGCCGCCGAGTTGAAACAAATCTTGAACAGCCTCGAGAAGGTTGAAGATGATGGCAGACGAAGCTCCCTACTCGATACCTTGTGTTCCACCGAAGATGTTTTGAACATGCCAGTTCATGAGAACCCTCCAGGCATAGCGAGCGGCGAATTAACCGTAGACCTTCTCAAGCATCAGGTTAGTAATATGCTTTGCTGGATTATCAATACAAAACTGACGTCATTCTCTCTAGCTTCAAGCTCTTAAATGGTGTATTGAACGGGAAAATCCAGTTCTTCCTAAGACAGCAACAGATACCCCGGTGCAATTCTGGCAGCTGAGGGAGAGAGGAAATCAGGTTAGCCTCATGCTATAATTTTCTAGGCAGTACTCTTATCTTTTGGAAATAGAGATATTATTACAATAGTGAGTTTTCATGGATGGCTGATTCATGAAGGTCAAATTTTCATTGTCGCATATCAGTCGCCACAAAAACGCCACAAGAAGCTCCTCCTTTAGGTCGGGGTGCATTGTGTGCAGATGCAATGGTAGGTCATCCTTTACTCATCGCTGATACAAGT
Source organism: Pholiota molesta (assembly GCA_014925825.1). Classification (NCBI taxonomy): domain Eukaryota; kingdom Fungi; phylum Basidiomycota; class Agaricomycetes; order Agaricales; family Strophariaceae; genus Pholiota; species Pholiota molesta. The sequence continues at coordinate 865,213 of JACGCK010000006.1, read as the reverse complement.
GCTCATACGTATTTCGTTTGAAGGGTTTGGTATGTGCCATTCGAGTCGTCTAGGAATCTCACTTTAACAATTCGTTAGGGGAAAACCTTAACAATGATCGCCTTAATTCTTGCCACCAAGAATGAAGTTGATTCTGGTTTCTCCAACTCAACTTTGATTGGTATGAAGTTCTTACCGTTCTTGAGTGTAATTTTATTGCTCAATATTTCTCATAGTTTCACCCCTTTCCGTGTTATCTAATTGGGAAAAGCAAATACTGGATCATTGTATCCCTGGAACACTCAAAACCTGCATCTACTATGGGCCGAAGAAAGGGCTAAGCGCCTTAGAGCTACGGAAGTACGACGTTGTGATTACTACATATCAGACCGTCGTTGGAGAACACGATGGCAGCCCCACTGGATCTTTGGAACCCAGCCAAAAGAAGAAAAAAGGCCTCAAGGCTCTTTTCGAAATACCATGGAAGGTCAGTTCTATGTTTACAAAATGGAGCTCTTTTGCTAAATCGCATACTTTCCAGCGAGTTATTCTCGACGAAGGTCACACTATTCGCAATCCGAAGACGAAGATGGCCCAAGCCGTAGTGGCCTTGAATGCCTCAAGACGTTGGGTCTTGACAGGCACACCAATTGTGCGTCTATTCCGAATGTATTATCCTATGTTACCTCTGAATATTTGTTTTCGACAAGATCAATTCCCCAAGAGTGTGTCATGTATTGTGCTATTTTGCTTCAGCCTACTTACATGACACCCCATAGGATCTCGGTTCTTTGCTCACGTTCCTTCAAATTTGTAGGCCCTTGGACAATGAGGACTTCTATAAACGATTGCTACTTCGACCACTCAAGAATGGTGACACAGCCGGAGCGGAACTTCTAAGAGTAGGCTTCAATGCTTTGGTTGACAAATTATCTCACAAACCAATATACTTATAGGCTCTCATGAGTCATATATGTATCCGCCGTACAAAGGAGGTGAGTCCCCAACATCATGCATCAGCAATTTGGGTTAACATTCAATGTTTTGATAGATGCAAGATAGTACTGGGAAATCTATCATAGAACTTCCACCTGTAAGGACATGCTACTTGGATGACAAGTCTGGTTTTGATGACTCTTATTATGCAGGTGGAGATGATAAAGGTTCCAGTGGAACTAAGTGAAGAAGCCAGAGTGCGTAAATTTACCGAGGCGTGTAACTTACTCTTAAAATCACACTACAGCGACTGTATGACGAAGTTGAAGAAGTATCGAAACAGCGTCTGCAAAACTTTATAAACGCAGGAACGGGTGCTGTGGTGAGTCGAATTTAACCGTCTATTTCCCGATCTGACCATTTCGTCAATTAGGTTCAGTCTACTAATGTTCTCAGCATGCTCACCCGTATGAGACAAATCGCTCTCCATCCTGGCCTGATTCCAGCCAGTTATTTGCAGGAACTTCGCAAGGCTGAAGCTAATGATCATGCTGAAGGATCGGCGACGTTCATTACACCAGCCGAAAAGCAGAGATTGCGGGAATTGCTTGCTCAGGCGATCGAAGATTGCGAAGAATGTCCCATTTGCTTTGGTGTTCTCCCAAATGATGCTCGCATAACGAGCTGTGCTCACATGTTCTGTTTGGCCTGGTACGATATTTTATTTTATCTGGTTTATGCAGCTGATTATTTGAAAGCATTACCGAGATAATATCCCGCGATCCCAAATGTCCGATGGTAGGTTTGAAATTTGGCATTTTATTTCATCGAAGTTGATGTCTGTTTTCTTAGGATCGATATGCATTGACAATGAACGATTTACATGAACCACCACCTCCCACTGATCTAACCCAAAGACCAGCCAAAGTAAACGATGAAGAAGACGAATCAGAAGGGATCCGCGGTGGATCATCTGCTAAAATCGATCAACTAGTCCACCTTCTAAAACTTACCCCCGGTTCGGAAAAATCTTTGGTCTTTTCCCAATTCACCACTTTCCTCGACAAGGTGAGGCGATTTTTCTTGGTATAGAAAATGTTGCTCAGCTTTCATTATTTTTTTCTAGATTGCTGAAAGTCTGGATCGCGAAGGGTAACTTGATCCAAGCGAATGCTATTTTACTCAGAACAGGAGTCTGACATTTACTTTGTAGCATCCCATATGTTCGTTTCGACGGGAAAATGTCTGCAAAGAGGAGACAAGAAGCAATGCTCGTTTTTCTGTTCCGCTTGAGGAAGAATCTATTGAAGCTCCAATTGAAGCTCCGATTTTGTCTAGACAGACGCGCAAAACTAGAAACAAGAATGCCGCTATACTAGACGACGATGGTGAAGGCAATGACTCGGACTTCGTTATGGATGGCGAGGAGAGCGAGGATTACATTGAAACAAACGACACGCCCTTCTCTGGATACGAAGAGAAGAGAAAAGGCAAAGGCAAATCTAAGGCAGTCTCATATTCCAGGAATTCGCTAGAGCTTGGATTTGAGGAGAATCCCAAAGTGATGCTTTTATCCTTGAAAGCGGTATGTGCGATAATTTATGTCCCCATGTATATGTTTAACATATGAGGTTAGGGTGCTCTTGGTCTCAATTTGACTGGTAAGCTCTAAATCTACATGATCCAGTGATTTTCTCAAACAATATCTCGTTTTCAGTTGCAAATAATGTATATTTGTGAGTTGTTCTTTAATTACTGATAGCTCCTGTATTGATCAAGCATTTCTTGCACAGAATGGATCCGTAAGTTGCTCTCTGCGATTTCCACAAGCAGGGCTGATCTTTCATCTCTTACATTCAGATGGTGGCAGGTCAGTACATTTTCCTGCCCTAATGATTGTTCTAATAAGTCATGGTCCTACAGGAAGGAATTGAAAGTCAAGCTATTGACCGAGTAAATCGTATTGGCCAGAAGAAACCTGTCCATGTCTATCAGTTGATCGCCGAAAACACAATGGAATCGAAAGTTCTTGAAATTCAAGAGAAAAAGAAACAGCTTATCCACCAAGTTAGTCCCCTCCTGCTTATGTCGAACTGTACTCAATCAATACACTACCCAATAGGCCTTCTCTGGTATCAAACGAACCGAAACATTGAGGCAGCAGCGAGAAGCACGTTTGCAAGGTGATAACTTGTGTATTCATTTCAATGCCACCGAGTTTTTCTAATGCTATTCTAACACAGATCTTATTGAGCTGTTTGGCATTCGAAACAGCCAGAGCTCATAAATGGTCAATCCAGTTGCCATATTGACAGCTTCCCGTCACTACTAGCTATTTTCTTTCTTTGCCTCCCAGTGATATTCTAAATAATGCTTCTTTTGCTAATGGCCTTCTATCAACCACAAGCTCTTTAGTGAGCTTTATATACTTTACAGTGGCTGTTATACCTAACATCGTCCTTGTGATTTCGTATTTCTACAATGAGTTCCACTAGATAGTACTACTGTCACTTATTCTGAATTTCTTCAACGTAATTCAACAACCTGTTAGTACTCAGTGCTTGCTCATCAGCAAAGTATCCGTTCGGTCAATGTATTTCCCCTTCGAGTCATAACTGATAAGTATGTCAATATGACATATCGTCCTTTGCCGCGATTATAAAGCTCCGTTCTTGAAGAATACGACGTACCGCGCCAAAAGTCAGGAAACACATTTTATACCATGCCGCAACATTCTACCATGCTCGAATCACCCAGCCATAGAATCAAACTAGTTCCTCCATCTGCGAATGACGATGAGGCGGCCGCATCATGTCGTACACATCCAATAACGCGTCGATTTCTGCGATTTCTTCCCGACCATATGTCGCTAGAAGATGCACGGATTCGTCGAGAGACGCGGGCCGAGGACAAACGTATCGTCGATTTCAACATCCATTACCTGCAAGATAATGGAAGTGTTCAATTTGGAGGGTTTTGTGGTTATTTCAACATCGACGAGCAGAATAACTCTTGCGAAGCAGGAATCATCGTCTCACCAGATCTTCATGGAACAGGTGTAGCAACCGAGGCATTTTACATTCTGTTGCGACATATCTTCGATGATCGCAAGTTCCACCGAACAACATTCGAGACGGGTGCGGACAACATACCTATGCAGCGATGGCTGGAAAAGGTGGCGTGTGCTAGGTTAGAGGCGAATCGCAAACAAGCTTGGAACAATCTCGACGGAAGCTTTGTGGATGTGAAGGGATATGCGATCTTGGAGACAGAATGGCGAGATCATGTCAAAGCTCAGTTAGAGAGTCGCATGGCTATATAATCGGATGATCTACTGTACGCATCTGGAACGCATACATATTCGATGCACTTGCCCTCCCGGTACATTGATGCAAATATTCGAAGGTAATTTCTTCGATCCAGAAATAATTCATCCACTTATACTGATTTCAAGAATGTGACTCAAATCGGCATCCAGATGACAAAAGGCCCATTGAAGTGAAGGTGCCCAAAGCATTTCTTATATGCATGTTTTGTCGATGTTTATACAGTTTGGTATATCGCGAAATTCTCGTGTGGAGTTCACTTAAGGACATGGTGTTAAATTAAGATTGCAGCTGTAGTGTGATCAGTGATATATGCATTGTGCAGAAATAAAGAATACGTACTGCTGTAAGGTATGATTCTGCGACAATACGGGCTCTTGCGTTCAAGCTAAGCTTCATCTCGCTGATTTCTTTGTCGACCTCCTCCATGAACCTGACAGGGCAAGTAATGAGTTCGCATGCTAAAGAATTATGATTCAACTCACTGAATTATAAAATCGACAATCTTGTGCTTCAGCATTGTCTCTGTATGCGTGTTGGTGATGAGGAATGATATGTCATATCCCTAATGACGAGTTAGCGGTTGTACAATAAGACAACATATGAAGCATACAGGAACTGGCTTCCGCCGCAGCACGATAAAGCTTTCCGCCCTCTGCATCATAAATCTAGTGAACTTGTTGCAGAGAATCCTCTCGATCTCATCAGCTTGCTTGATTTTGATACTGAGTCGAATGGAATTAACAGATGGTTCGATCAAGACGCGCTCGTTTTCGTTTCGCGAGATAGTTAGGGGGTTTAGAAGGACCTCCTTCGATGTCCTATGGATGTACGTGAGGTGAGTGCAATGAAGTTTGATTGAAGAGGGAATCACATACGCGGATTCAACTTCTGGTTTGTTATGCCGCTCTACTACCTGATAACGAGTTAATGCGAATCTCGGCATGGCTGAGTTAACAAAGTAGTTACTTGAGATGCGAAGTTCTCCAAGGTGAGAGCAGCCGTCAGAGTCGATCTAACAGCTGCAAGGTATGGTCGCAGGACATTGGACTGATTCTGTTGTCAGCACTGTGTATTTTAACGCTGGATGGAGACTGACCATTAGAGCTATTGGCTTGGGGGTGGTCGGGATTGGGTCATCGACGAATCAGAACGCGGTCACTGGGAATGCGGAGTTTCGGCTTTTCCCGACAGGCGCGTTTACTTTTGGTTAACTCAAAGAAAAACTTTTCTCTACCCTCCCTGACTCTCTAAAACCCCTCTGTTTTAACAATGTCGACCGTTCTTGGTATCTGGTACGTGTATTTACGCGTCAAACCTTGTTATTTTCTTATTTTATGTGCAGGCATCTCGTCCTCGAAGGTGGAAAGGACAAAACGATCGAAACCCCTGCCTGTGTCCAAATCACCAACATTGCTTATGGCGAAGAAATCGCGGACCCTACTAGCAGGGACGTAGTCAAGCTGAGCTTCGAGTCTCTTACACCCCCTCAAGATGAGGATGAAGAAGACGATGATGAGGAAGAGAAGGAGGACGATGGCCTCACCATTGACACGACCGTGCTTTGTGCCTTGACTCCCGGAAAGGTGTGTATACCCTCGTCCTGAAATGATAGACCATATTGAGTTTGGTGCCCTTCCCCAGATTGAACATGCTTCTGTAAACCTCGTCCTTGATAACGAGGCTATGTACAAGTTTGAAGTCGTTGGCAAGAAGTGAGTGTATTGTGTTCATATCTAAACGAGATGAAAAAAATTTCTCACCCATTTTTAGTACGGTCTACTTGACTGGGAACTACATAAGTGAGCTTGGGTGCAATTCCTTTCACGACTCTTAAATTTGACTTATTCTTTCAGGACAAAATGAAGACGAAGACGTCAGTGACTCCGAAGATGACTTCGATGCGGACGAAGATGCATATGATCTTCGTGAAGTCAGCTCAGACGTTGAGATGCACCCGGATGACCTAGAAAGCGACAATAGGTATGTTTCTACAACATTTAATTCTAATTGTTTGTTAATGTATGGAACAGTCGTTTCGAAGAAATTGAAGATGAAGCGGAGCCTGTCAAAGCACAAAAGCGTCCCCGTGAATCGGATGCCACTGAGATTACTGCTAAGGCAGAGAAGAAGAACAAGAAACAGAAAGCTGAAGGTGGAAAGGCTGTTGAATCCCCTGCCGATGCTGCTACTCCCAAAGAGGAGAAGAAGGAGAAGAAGAAGAAGGAGAAGAAAGTAGACGAGGCCAAGGAAGAGAAAAAAGAGACCCATGCCAAGAAGACTATTGCTGGGGGCGTCACTATTCAGGATGCTAAGATCGGAACAGGACCTATGGCAAAGAAGGGTAATACCGTCCGCATGCGTTACGTTGGAAAATTGACCAACGGAAAGGAATTTGACAAGAATGTTAGCGGAAAGCCGGTATGTTTCCTAACTTGATGGAAACTTGGGGAATAGTTCTGATAACATTATTTCAGTTCGCCTTCCACCTTGGAAAGAGCGAAGTCATTAAAGGTCAGTGACCTAAATTTATAAAATATCCTACTTGCTTATAACTTTCAGGATGGGATGAGGGCATTGTCGGAATGCAAGTTGGTGGTGAGCGCATCCTGACCATCCCTCCCAACATGGGCTACGGATCCAAGCGATCAGGTCCTATTCCTCCCAACTCTACCTTGGTCTTTGGTTCGTCCTCCCTATCCGTTTCACATACAATTTTACTAAACGTTCAAACTCCAGAGGTCAAACTTTTGGAAATCAAGTAGATGTTCTATCGTCTGAATTCTTTTCCCAAAAGTATCTTTGCACATATCCATGTATCTAGTTCTGTCACTTCATGTCGCGGTCTTTGTCTTATTCCATTACATTGCACATCCTCAGGTCTTCGTTGATATAATATCGTACCAACATGGACCAGACTGAGCCCCATGTGTTATCTACTTCTTTGAGCCTTTTAAGCCTTATGGGTGTATGCAGGCCCGCTGACTAAATTGAATGACGGATTGCATTTAGACCTCCGGGTGGCAGAATCCTAAGCATTTATTTACCCAGGTCACTGGTGGACAACACTTCCACCAAGCTCGTTCTGTTACGTTCTATGTACCAACAACAAAGATGCTGGATATATTTTCAATCGATGCTGGTAAGTAAAATACTTTAGTATTCATGTTTTTATTGCTTTTGTGCCATACGGGATCGCGGCTCTTATTTGGGCCGTTTCTATCCACGCTGCCAAGTTTCCACCACGACATGGGCATGCTGATTTCGTGTTTATAAAACACAGTGACCAGAATGATCGACATATTTTCCCCTCCCACATCTCACAATGCAGGGCGTCCCGCTCCTGCTTTTCTCTCTGACCGTTATTTACATTTCTCGGAAGGCCTTGGCATTCTGGAAGGCGACGCGAGGCATCCAGTTCGTTCAGTCACAAAATTCTGAATATCTGGTACTTATAAATGATTATATCACAGCAATTTTCCAGGACGACGTCTCCTCTTTTCTCCTGCCAGTCTTCTAGGCAACTTCCTCCCAAAAATTAAATATGTCAATGCGGGCAGGAATCAACTCTTTGTTCTCAAACATGAGCGTGAGCTGAGGAGATCATCCCTCTTGGGGCATAGAAAGCTGAAAGATGTGTCGTAAAAGCGTTTGAGCAAGTTGGATGGGATATCCATTCTGCCGTGAGTGAATAAATAAACGCGCCCTTCCACCCATTGACCACCCTTTCCGTTCTTCAGATAAGTGTCATACCAAATATTAGAACGTCTATTGTACTTGCAGACGCTGCAGCTATCAAAGTTAGACTCAGAAATAATCCTGCCGGCCCCACAGACCCTTTACTAATACTATGAGCAGGAAGTAACGTCTTCTCGCGCGAGATTCCCCAAACCGGTCCAACATTACAGCTCCCTGACTTTCTTTGGGCGGAATATCGTTGCCTCTGAAGGCGCAGAATGGAAGAAGTATCGGAAAATTTCTGCTCCTGCATTCTCTGATGTAAGCCTTCTTGTTGCACCCCATATAAATCGTGTATTGATGATTTCGTTCTAGCGAAATAATGTTCTTGTCTGGGATGAAAGTATCAAAACCGTCAAAGGGATGTTCACTGATATGTGGGGTGATCGTGATGTGGTTACTGTCGATCATTGCGTGGAGATAACCTTACCTGTATGCATTCAGTTCTACCCCTTGTTGATGATCCTGAATATCCTTATTCTGTAGATTGCCTTATTCATTATCGGTGCTGCCGGTGAGGCTTGATATTTCAATAAGGATGCCGATAATCGTGACTGATTAATGTCCAATATTCAGGGTTTGGTAGGGGTATTTCATGGAAAGCAGACGAAATAACACCACCCGGATATACGATGACCTTCAAAGAATCCCTCCACACAGTAACCACTAATGTGTTTATTAAATTGGCCGTCCCTCGTTGGGCTATGGGTCTAACGGAGACATTTCGACAAACCGATAGGGCCTACGATGAATTACGAGTAAGTATTTGATGTGCCAAATTGGACACGATCTCTATTTTAGTGCTTATTCTCCGCTTACTTTATTTAAACAGCGCTACATGACGGAGATGATCCGCGAACGTCAAGCTTCAGAGAAAATTGAGCGCCATGATTTGTTTAGTCAGCTCTTGGAAGCGAACGACAATAACTTGGATGCAACGACTTTGACAGAAAGCGAGCTCATTGGTGACTACTTCTCTTCTCAAAATACAAGAACCCGATTGGTTATTGAAGCCTAAACCTAGGAAACATTTACATATTCCTTGTCGCTGGGCATGAGGTATGTCATATATTCTTACTCTGGGACAAATGGCAGAAATCTCATTCTGTGCTTAGACAACTGCCCATACATTGTGTTTTACGTTTGCGCTGTTGGCGTTGTATCCGGACGAACAAGAGAAACTTTATGAACATATCAAATCTATTCTTGTTGATGGTGCAGACCCGGTAATATACCTCCACGCTTTCATGGAAGACACAAATCCTGATTATATTTGCAGACCTACGAACAAATGCCGTTGCTGACTTACTCCAGCGCGTAGGAGCATAATTAGTTGTTGATCAATTTTTATAGCTAATGTGTATGCTGACTTGCAGCGTCTTTTATGAGACCCTTAGGATGTTCCCGCCTGTGAGTCTTATCAAATTCAACTTTATTTCGTTTTGCGCTGATAATAGTATTCCTCTCAGGTAACAGGTGTTCCTAAGTTCGCAGCAGAAGACACAACTTTGACCGCCAGCAATTCTCATGGAGAAACTATGACTGTACCGATTCCCAAAGGAACTGATATAACACTCAATGTCCCCGGTCTTCATTACAATCGTTGGTTTTCGATCTCGTTTCCTTCCCCTCGTCGTATTTATGCATGCCTACCTTTTCTTAGCTCGATATTGGGAAGATCCGCATACATTCAAACCTAGCCGCTTCCTTGAGGATTGGCCACGCGATGCCTTCATCCCATTCAGCGCGGGTAGGTTCGGCCCGTTCAACACCTATTACCACAACTAATTCATCGTAACGTGTAGGAGCGCGGGCGTGCATCGGCAGAAAGTGCGTTTGCTGAACTATAACGATTTCTTTATATTTATAATTCCTTCCGTAGGTTTTTTGAGACAGAAGGCATTGCAATCCTTACTATGCTAGTTTCTCATTATAAGATTGTGGTCAAAGACGAGCCGGAATTTGCGGGCGAAACATTTGAACAACGCAAGGCCAGAGTGCTGGCTTGCCGTGCTGGCCTGACTATAACGTACGTTGTCATTTCATTCTTTCGGGTGATAAACCTACTGATCTTATCGATCCAGCCCGCTTCGTGTACCCCTCACGTTCATCCGGAGATGATACTTTCGTTGGCAGAGTCACACATAGGCAAACTACAACTAGACAAATCGAACCAACGGGTTGTAGATGTATCAATGCTTATCTTGAATCAGCTTCCAATCATTTTGTTTATTTAGTACGTACAGATTTAAGGTTTAAAGTTGAGGCTATGGAATTCATTTGCATATTTGGGTGAAAGTTTTTGTTTAAACAACTTATGTTTTCGGCACTTTGTGTTAGTAGTTGCCTTCTATCTAAGTATGACACAATGCATTAGATGCATTGAAGAATCAACGTAAACGTTTGGTAAATGCGAGCTGATAATAAACACCCTAGACAAATCATATCTTGAGTTTCAAGTTTGTGGAGCAAAGATTCCACAATATAGCTTTGATGGTGGAAACCTGGTGCATCCTTTCTGGTGTACGAGTCCTAGAAGAGTGGGCTTTGGATCCACTTCAAGTTCAATAGCCCTGGATTGAAGCGAAGAGCGTCAAACTCCACCATGATCAATGAATGGTAGTACCATAAGTGGTTATTTGTATGATCAACAACAGTAAAAAGCACTTATTCGGTTGTAAAGAAAAAAAATGGCGAGTTGTTCAGATAAGTTTTACTTTGAAAAGGAGGGCCGAAGCATTCCTGAGAGCTTGAGGCTTTTCAGCACCGTGCCCAATCAACGATTTTTTCCAACAACCCAAAACGCTGGCCATATATGCTCACATGCATTAAGTAGGGCCACCCTCATGGGCCCGAAATTTTCCGGCGGGAAGGTGAGTGGGTGGCTGTGGGTGGTCGGGAATGCCTGACATAAACAGATGGAACCCACAGCTCGGCGATCAGCTTTAGGAATTCACGCGTTCACGCGCTGCGAAGAACATTAAGCAAAACGGCCAAAAACAACTGATATAATTTGATAACGTTATGACTGCATACCTCAAAAACTTGGAATAAAAAAGGCCTTCGCAAGAATTGGACTTGGCAACGGTCACCGACATATTGGAGTGCCACATAACTTGAAAAAGATGCCGCCAAAGCGTGTGCCTGCGTGTACCAAGTTCGGTGGGGAGGCAGTGGTAAATCTCCAATCTTTTGAAGGCGGGCCTTGGACTGCTCGAGGGCTGCTCCAACAGAGACACAGCCTCGTGGGTCTAAGAAGCCTGAACATCCACGGTCCTTATCATAGCATGACTCGATGCATTGGAGGGCGCATCCATGAATAAGGAGGACGCTAAGTCAGCCGTCATATCGTTAATTTAAATGACATTATCAACGAAAAGGGCGCGGAATCGGAACGGAAAGAATAGGATTCATTGCACCGGAGAGTATCAGATCCTTAATACAAGTTGCATGGTTTCCGGTAGCCTTGCGGCAAGGAAAGGCCAGGATCGAGTTCGTTATTTCTGAATCCCCAACGAAGATGTTTTCTTCCGAAAACATGCGCCAGAGAATCGGAAATCCTTCACTCTAATTCGGTCAAAAAAAGTTATATCGATGAAAGAAGTCGTGTTCACAAGAAGCAGATGGAGAAAAGGAGTAGACAAAGCTTGTAGTGAGCCGATTGCGCTTGCCATTTCGAGACTTGTTCGAACGCCCTGGAGCCCTAATCTGCAACTCCATTCTGCGCTGTCACCGGGGCAGCGAGATTTTTGTTGGGGGCACATGTGTCAGAAGACTTGCAAGTCTGCTGTTAATTTGGGTGATGATAGCACATCGAAGGGATGTGTGTGCCAAAGGCGGTGACTGCGTGGAATGCGTAGTTGAAATACGACAATATGGAGACGTATCGAACCCCAATTGGCGCGTCCTAAGTACAATTACAATCGATGGGTTTCCTCTTTAAAATGTGGTGTGAGGAATTAGAGAAGACAAGGGAGTTCTGAACCCTGATTGCGGGATTAAGAATCTGAAATCTTGAGGGAGTGAAATAGTTCATATTTGGAATGATCTCGCGGACGAATTGGCTCACTTGGCAAAATAAAGCAACATAGAGCATAAGATTGCAATGCTTCAGCGGCACGGGTACATTATCGCGGCGCACTGTGGGTACTCCTATAAAAGGGCTGAATCCTTTGATTCAAAGGCAAGTCTTCAATATCTTTCCTTCCTTGGTACCGGTGTAATCGACCATCGACAATTAGTCGACATGTTGTGCACGGTTACAATATCCCTAAAGATCATTCGGTAAGCCAATAACTCAAATTGGTCAAACATTGAACCTCACCACCTCAGTTCAAGCCCGACCGCCATCGTCAAGATCTGGGCTCCAACGTTCCCATTTCTAGGACCAGGATACTTTGGTAAGTGAACTACGTCGTTGTTAAAGCTAGAATCGATTCTTCTTTCCAAGCAGGGTGGGACCCAAATAATGTCCGGGGACATATCTAGACTGTTGAGCCACGATGGTGAGCACAGTATGCGCTCTTCAATGACACCTTCCTGCGTCCCGCTCCAGAAGACCACGCCCCCGGTCGGCTTATACCCAACCGATGTTGTCCTCGCATGATACATGTTGCGCACTTTATGTGCCCAACTGCATGGAGGTCAGTACCATGGGAATGGAGTATGTGCCGACCACGATGACGTGGTCTTCGAATACCATTACCCCCACGATGAACCCAAGTTAAGGCTGAGCAAATTCTTGCTGTAACGATTACAATGCAACGGTGGCACGGAACACGTTTCTATGTCTCCAGCGCAAAATGCATTGCCGATAATTTTTGTTACTCCCGTTTGGTGAAGCACCCATGAAACGTCCATTATGCTCTTATTTTGCCTTTTTCGATATTTGGAAAATTAGGTGCCCATAAACCGGAAAAATTATCAGAAAGACGTTCCTTGAAAAAATTACCCATTCACAGACCTGGTAGTGTTTCGCCTTCTTTGAAAGTCGTCGACTATTAATTGTGTGTTGCTGTAGGGTTGGATAGCGGCTGGCCGCCGTGATATTCTTTATCCACATGATTCACAGTTTGTGAAGGCTACAGAAGCGAACGAAGAGCTATCCAGATGAGACTGCAAATAAGACGTAGAAACGTGTTACGCCAGCCACCCACCTCCGCGTTGTAGTCTTGCTACAGTCGTTGTCAATTTTATTTTGACGATGGTTGGAACCCTTCGAACATTGGTGCACATGCATAAGAAGTCGATTCGTTCGATGAGTGGAAGCCCTGTCTCTGCCGCACGAGAAGACAAGTGAATGATGGAAGCCAACAATTCAACGAAGCGTCGTCGGAAGACAAGATGAACCCCAGGCATGGTATTCGTCTGGGCTCCAGCAGGTTCTGAACTAGTCAACAGATTAGGCGGTTCCACTTTACGCTGCGATGCTTGAGGTTTCGTACTTGGATCATCATTCCGTTGAGATGGTGTGCTGTACGCGAATTTTCAGCTGGTGGCCGACAATCATATACACTCGAAAAGGTGAGGCTGTGACGACGAGGGCTAACGTGAGTTCAGGTTAGAAATTCCCGCTCGCTCGAAAGGACTCTGTTGATTTGTGAGGGGTTGTGTCTAGACGTGTTACGCCTTGTTGAGTTTTGGTTGAGTCTCAGCCCGTTCAAGAAGGATCTGCGCTGGCTCACAATAGCAGGTACGTTTGCAGTGACTAATTAACGCCGCCTAGCCAAACATCCCCGTGTTAACGATGTTCACCTTTTCTCAGTAAAATACTTACTGTTGGGAGGGTTTCCTTACTAAGATGCATCATGGTACTTGACTATGATAGAGTTCGATGCAGCGACTCGCTATTTAGATGGATTCAACGGAAACACGTATATTCAACGTACATCGCAACTCGCCGCGGCTATTGCGTTCTACTATTATGGATATATTTACCCAACTAAGCTAAAGGTGGCTCTTTCTAAGGCTTTCTCGTCCTAAGGTTGCTTTAATTCTCAAAAAAAAATCTGCAATTGAAATCGTAGTGAGAGGCTGATTATCGAGTATATCGTCCTATTTCTCATTTCTCAAGACAAGTAATCTACATCATTCCATAATGGCTCACTTGCAATGCCTAAGCCCATCTTCCCGGGACTACAGGGTGCGATGAGGACAATCCACCATCAACAGCTATATTCTGGCCGTTCACATAGCTGGAATCGTCTATATGGGAACAAGACAAAAAAATCAGATAACATAAAGACGCAGAATAAGACATGATGCATACCGGAAGCCAAAAAGAGAGCGGCATTTGCAATTTCTGAACAATGTTTTAAAACAAACTATCATGCCTGTTATGCGCACGACACACCTTGTGGAACGCCAAATCTGCCCAAAGCATTGAGCTGTCCAATTTTTCCAGCTGAACCGCGCTGACGAGCGTATTCGAATGTATCGCCTGTCATACCCGTTTCAATCAGACCAGGGCAGATCGTATTGACGCGAATATCAGTCTTTTGGAGTTGATACGCCGAGTTCTTTGCAATAGAGTTCACCCTAGAGAAAAGGATAACCATTAGGGTCTGCACACTTCAAAGTTCTTTTTAGACTCACGCAGCTTTGCTTGCGCTGTCTGAGAGAAGCGTTATATGTAAATGAGTTCATAACAATACAAGAACGACACTCACAGTCAATAGTACCGGCTCCGGATCTGATACCAGCGGCTAGAAACATATGTTAGCTGCAATGTTCATCCATTAGCCATTTACGCACTTGACGCCGTGAGGATGATACTGCCGCTGCTTAACAATTTCCCCCTTGAGTCGTTGGTCTTCAACATAGCGGCCGATCCGTGTTTGACAGCAAGGAAACACCTAAAGACACATTTATAATAATCAGGAAGTGCAAACCATGGCCAAATTCGACTCCACGAACGAGAGTGCGTTGACACGCATGGTATTCATAAACGTCTCCACAGAAGTATCTGCCAATGCATCCTTGGAAGCAATACCAGCCTAGCAGCCAAATGTTAAGGAGTTACGAATATTTGACACGTAACGCTTGAGCTATCTTACATTAGCAAAGAAGACGTCCAGTCTGCCCTCTTCGCGAAGGGCTTGATCGCAGACATTTGATATAGCCTTTTCATCTGCAGCGTCTGCTTGCAGAGTCGTGACCTATTCCAAAGATTATTTGGAGCCACTTTTACTATGTTGGCTTGGCACACCTTGACATCTGGGTACTTTTTCTCAATAGTTGACTTCAGATCAGGCAAGTTCGTTGGATCGAAGTCCAAAAGATAGAGATGTTTCGCTCCTACTTCAATTCAGTTAAACTCAAACATTGGCGAAAGTGTCAGCTCACCCTCGTGTGCAAACAAGATGGCACTAGCACGTCTAAAGCGGTCCAACAAGATGTCAGTTGAATATGAGAAAGATAGACAGGCTGCTTACCCTATCCCTTTCAAAGATCCAACTCCAGTAATAATACAAACTTTGCCCTTTAGCTTTCCTGAACGAACAGTGTTGTCGAGTTGGGATTGAATCTGTTGAATACGTGCCGTCGTTCTCTGGTAATGTTCCTCCATGCCCTTGGATTGAGTCCTGACTTTGCCGTAGACGCCGGACATGGTTGATGAGATATAATCCAAGAGTAGATTCTAAGGTCGAGTAGCAGAAAGATAAAGAGGAGCCTGCGAAGGGACCAAGGTCAAGTGGTTGTGGGGACAGGCACCCACTACATATGATGAAGCGCCGGCTTGTCAAAAGCCGGTACATACGTGCGGGTGCAATTCGCATTATGAGCACGGGCGATCCCAGTCTCATCATGAGCAACCCTCTACGGTGTGGCAAAGATTTCGACAATGAAATTCGAGGATATACCATTTTCGACACACTCACACTCGCTCCACTGGGTCCCAATCACACTCGGTCCGTCACACTCACACTGAAGTTCTAACGGCATGACGGCATTGATTGCTGAGTTTGATTACCTAAATGCCCCTAAGTATCAATGACCTCCCTCAATGACCTTCCTTCCCAAGGTTTCAATAGATATATCCTAAGCCCTACCCCCTAAACACTAAACCCTAAGCCCTAAGCCCTAAGCCCTAAAACCTAAGCCCTAAACCTAAGCCCTAAGCGAACCCTAACAAGTATGGGGCACACGAGCTTGGTGGCTATACACTTGCTGACTTTGAACGCTTAATGATTGCCGGAAAATGCCGCCGTGCCGAGCCCGACTATAGAGCCCGAGTGTGAGTGTGCCTGGCTGAGTGTGAGTGTGAGTGGGTGGAGCATGGTGTGCGAAAATAGGGAATCCTCATGAAATTCTCCTGAAATAAATACCAATACCTCGCTCGACGTTCTCATTCGTGAGCTCTCGGCCCGCTTTGCCGGAATGATCTCAAAACAGGGCAGAAGCGATGTTGGGTCGGTTCAGCTGAATTTGATTCCTCTTCCCTGAAATCTCTTCACATCACGGATAAAGCGGCCTCTTCGACATTACCTACGAGCCGTAGGGACGACGCGTATGAGATGTCACCAATCGCAGGTACTTCGTCAAACCTGGAAGAGCCAGCCTATGACTACACAGAAGGTGCATCTCCCCTGGATATTGACCAGGCGCTGGACAACGACCGCCGCAGCCGACGCGACTCTCAGTACAACAGCTACTATGACGAGAACGGAGAGGGTTCTACGTTCGCTGGACCAGGCCATACGGCGAACCCCAGCAGCGTTTCCAGAATGTCCCACATAGAACTAGGAAGGAGGAGCAGTGACCTTTTGCTATCTCGACGAAGAAGCATAGAATCCAGGACCTCGTATAGGAACCGCAGAAATAGCAGAGACAGTCAATTATCTCGTCAAAGTATCGAACAATCGAATGGCTATCACGAAGACCAAGCCGAGTCCGACTCGCTTCTTGATAATGACGCTATCAGTGCTGCCAGCAGGTCGAGGCGGCGCGGAAAGTCGCCACCATCGCCTACACACCGTGCCTCCGTTTTCGACAACATTGCACACTTATTTGGAAGAGCTGGCCCTTCAGATGCATCTCCCTATCGTCGTTCCTCGGTATCTCAGCGTTCTCAACGAGCCGCCTTTCCAGACGGAGTAGTCGTTCCGCTGCATCTGAACATGCTCTGGACACAGATGACGAAGACGAAGAGCGCTGGGGCTATTCATCTGGAGAAGAGGCTTCTGACAATGAATCACAGCATTCTGTGGAGATTAGTCGCGACAACGAGTCAATAACTGCGAGCATGACATACGACTCTGAACCGTCCAGTCCTACTGAAGGAACTCAAACTTTGCCGCTGCTCAATCTTGATCCCATATTCGGCGGCGAATCTCGTATTGATATGGATACTAGCTTTACACTACTTGCACCGCCCCCGGCTGGTCCACCAAGTCGGCAAACCGTCCATATCCCTGATGAAGATAGCACAGTACGCTTTGTAGGCTATGAAACAATACCTTGGCGCGTTTGGCTTTGGCGAATATGTTGTGTACTAACCTTCGGCATCCTTGGTCTACTTGGGCATTGGTTTCCCCACTTGTGGCTTCGATGGGTTGCTCGAGAAAAGGCATTTATTGATTCTCACAACGGGTTTTTGGTCGTTGAGGTGCGCTTTGCCCTATATGATGCTTGTGCAACCCAAACTTATGTATTCCTAGTCTTCATACAAAGCTATCAGCCTTCTTCCGATCAAAGAAATTCACTATCCATACCATATATCTACCGTATTTCATGGAACATTGCCCATAATCCCCGGCACAGAAGCCGAAATCATCAAGCCTTCTAACGAGAAGTACTCAGTGGAGAATGGCATGCTGAAATATCTCCTTATTACTGATTACCGACATACCCGATTTGCTGTGGACCCAAGGACTGGACTTTTAACCTTATTAGGTGAGATTTTTGGGCCTTGGATTATACTTGGAGTGTAACACATCGCAGAGATTGGAGAGACCCAAATTGGACCGGGGTGGCCTCCATGCAAATCCCTTTAGACGAACAGATAAGAGAGCAGCGCAGACTATTATTCGGAAAAAATGAAATCGACATTGAAGGCAAATCGACGATATCCCTCTTAGTAGACGAGGTACATAGCTATCTCTCAAATCAAATTTTCTTTCTCATCTCGCTCAGGTCATTCACCCCTTCTATGTATTCCAAATTGCTAGTATCATCTTATGGTCTTTGGATGACTACTATTACTATGCATTTTGCATTGCCCTTATTTCCGTGATCAGTATCACGACGACATTGATCGAAACGAAGAAGGTTCGGTTGATTTTCATACCTCAAGGATTAACATTCTTATATTTTGTCTTGCAGACAGTAGCCCGTATGAAGGAAATGTCAAAGCTTGTTTGTTCGATGATGTTCTGAAATCTGGGTCTTGTGCGTTTGAATTTCATAAAACTGAATAAACCAAAGTCAACTGACCAAATATCTTTTGTAGGGGTGGAGTCTGATTCCATTGAACTAGTCCCCGGAGATATTGTTAACCTTTCGGACTCTCGTATCTCACTCATACCAGCTGATCTCTTTCTACTTTCTGGAGATGCCATTGTCAATGAAAGCATGCTGACGGGGGAGAGCGTGCCTGTGAGCAAGATACCCATCAAAGACGAAGATATTATCAAATGGCGAGATGACAAGACCGAGAATGCTAAAACATTCCTCTATGGGGGAACACGAGTTGTTCGGATACGAGGCGCTTTGACGCCGGAAGGGCAAAGTCGACCTGCAATGGCTGTTGTAGCTCGAACAGGTGATTTATCCCTTTTTTCTCTGTCTTTTCTGTTGCTAATTCTTGTCGCAATTTTCTAGGATTCAACACAACCAAAGGAGCACTTATCCGCTCAATGCTCTTCCCAAAACCTATCGGTTTCAAATTCTACCGTGATTCGGTCAGATTCATCGGCGTACTAGCCGGTATTGCCGGTCTGGGGTTCTGCTTCAGTGCTATCGAGTTTGTCAGAATTGGTGTAAGCCCCTTCTCCCTTTTCTATCCAAAACGGGGAAATGCTCAAGAAATACTATAGCTTCCATGGCACACTATAGTCGTCCGAGCTTTAGATTTAATCACTGTGGTCGTTCCTCCTGCTCTGCCAGCCACACTGTCAATAGGAACTAGCTTGCCATAGGTCGTTTGAGGAAGCTTGGGATCTACTGTATATCGCCGAGCCGCGTGAACGTTGCCGGTAAAATCAACGTGTGTTGCTTCGACAAGACGGGCACACTGACCGAAGACGGATTGGATATCCTTGGAGTTCGTAGTCTGGACAGATCTGCGCACAGATTTGGGGAATTGCTAGAAGATGTCCACGATATGCCGTTAAGCAAGGATAAGGCAACGTTTTTGCACGCCTTAGCGACTTGCCATTCGTTGAAAATGGTAGAGGGAGAAGTGATTGGCGATCCATTGGACATCAAGATGTTTAGCTTCACACGATGGACTCTCGAAGAAGGCCGTGTTGCTGGTACCGGGAACATCAAGGCAAAAGGCGCGGTTATCGACCAGGCAGCTTTAGTCCAGACAGTCGTTCGACCGCCCGGAAGTGCTCAGTTCCGCTTGGAAGATGCTTTGAAGGGAGCTTCAAAGGTAAGATATTCTCGGATGGCATCTTAGATCTATCTCAACCATTGTCCTTTAGCACGCCCATTTCCTGGAATTAGGAGTGATCCGTGCCTTCGACTTTGTCTCATCACTTCGTAGGATGAGCGTGATCGTAAAACGGCTGAAAAGCAGCAGTATGGAAATCTATGTCAAGGGTGCTCCGGAAGTCATGGCAGAAATTTGCGACAAATCTTCTTGTGTGTATTTCATTCGATGCTCGAAACAGCGGAACTCACACTTGACTAGTCCCTGAGGATTATGATGATCTATTATCCTACTATACGAAACGCGGATATCGTGTCATTGCCATTGCTGGCAAGAGCATCGAAGGCTTGTCATGGCTAAAAGCCCAAAGGATGAAGAGGTACGATTCTTATCGCTATCGAGACGAGTATACCACTTACAGTTTACGATAGAGAACAAGCCGAATCTAGATTGAAATTTCTAGGTCTTGTCATATTTGAGAACAGACTCAAGCCTGGGACGACTCCCGCTATTCAAGCCCTGCGCTCTGCGCACCTAGCGTGTAGGATGATTACGGGGGATAATCCTCTGACGGCAGTCAGTGTGGCACGCGAGTGCAGCCTCATCAACCAAGCCGCTCATGTATTTTCACCCGCCTTTCTCCGAGGTTCGTTATGCATCTCCCATCTTTGTATCCTGGCTGAAGATACGAGTTGGATAGGTAGTGCCACAACACCTAATTCAAAACTCGTCTGGTCCTCCATGGATGACCCCTTGTGGAAGCTTGATTCGTACAGCCTCAAGCCCATGACGCCTCCACCTCACCATGGGGTAGAAGCCGATGAAATAAATTATCAAGATTATTCGCTTGTTATCACTGGAGATGTTTTTCGCTGGATGCTCAATTATGCGCCCCTCGAGACCGTTCAACGCGTTTGTCTTTCTCATATCATACTCAATACCTAAGTTGATTATGGAACGTCCAGATGCTTGTAAAAACACAAATTTTTGCGAGAATGTCCCCGGATGAGAAGAACGAAGTTGTGGAACGCCTTCAGACACTCGGCTATACCGTTCTTATGTGCGGAGACGGTGCAAATGACTGTGCTGCACTAAAAGCGGCTGATGTTGGAATATCCCTATCGGAGGCGGAAGCTAGCGTTGCGGCACCATTCACCACCAGTACACCCGACATTGAGTGTGTCATCGAAGTCATCAAGGAGGGACGTGCTGCTCTTGTGACCAGCTTTAGCTGCTTCAAATACATGTTCGCCTCCTCGTTAACCTCGTGATCACTTACTGATTTTTTTCTAGGGCGTTATACTCTATGATCCAGTTCACATCTGTTACTCTCTTATACTCATTTGCTTCCTCACTGGGTGATTTCCAGGTATGTTGCCGCTTTGATGTGATCACAACCCTGCTTAACGCCACGGTAGTTCCTATATATCGACCTCTTCATCATCATACCTATTGCCGTGACAAGTAAGTGCATGGTATGTTGGCAGTGATGGTGGATGATGTCTGACAAGCCATCAGTGGGACGAACGCTTCCGTATCCCCGAATTTATCCAAAAAGGCCAACAGCAAGTCTTGTCTCAAAAAAAGTACTAGCGAGCATCATTGGCCAAATCATCATCACGGCGCTTGTGCAATTTTGGGTGTACTTCTGGGTACGCAGGCAAGAATGGTATGTTTATTGCACGTATTTTACCATCTACGAAAATCTGATTAAGGCGACCGAAGGTATACTCCTCCGCCGGTAAACCTTCCATCCGAAGGCGGAGACAACAAGCTGGAATCCACCAACTATGAAAATACGGTGCTGTTTTGATAACATGTTTCCAGTATATCCTAGTTGCAGCCGTTTTCAGCATTGGACCGCCATATCGCAAGTCCATGTGGACAAACGGTGAGGTCCTTCATTTGCTGCAGAGCGACATGCTTACAGTACTACAGGTTGGCTGATGTGCTCTATGGTGTTACTCTCGAGTTTCAACCTCCTTGTGCTGCTGGCACCACCAAAGACAGTAGCAAAGCTCTTAACACTGATGAACTTGCCCCAATCGGCACGGTTCACACTGCTTTTGGCAGCCGTCATCAATATTGTTGTGTCACTGGGATTCGAACATTGGGGCACGCAAATGGTGAGTATGATGATAGGAGGGGTGATATCATGGTGGCATCGAGGACGACGAAGAGTACGGGACGGCAAGGCCTACAAGGCCGTGGAAGGGGGAATGCGCTCTTGATGCGCTATAGACTCTCATAGACAGTCCAGGACAGTCCATTGTGTTGCTATGGCGGAGAACGAAAGTGCTGTTGTCGGAGAACAAAAATGTTTGATGGGTCCAGGCAGTGATGCTGAATGCGGATGGTAACCAGTGAGCTTGAGCTCTTTGCAACGGCTTCACGTCTTCCTTCCTCTCTTCCATCTTCTTCTTTCTTCGTCTTTTCTTGCCCCGAGGGCACTTCCAGTCTTTTTAATTTTTATATCTTACACCGCGAGCGCGCCAGGCTGCTCTTTCGCCATTCAAATACCCGCTGGTGACGGGCCTAACCTTCAAGATTTACCATGTTACTGCATATCCGTCCAGACCAACCTGTTTTCTTCATCTTGATCAACTATCTCTTGTTCTTTTCGCTCCACGCAAATGCTCTGCCACTCAACGCAAGACAAGCTGCCACGGGACAGCCAACGTCGGTCACCACACACCATACAACCGATACGTGCGTGAAATTATGGTGGCATGCTTTCGGCATCACTAATCTCTATCCCTCAGTCCTGCAGGACCCATAACGGAAACTTGTGTGATTGTTCTCACTCCGATTAAGGATGCCAATGGGAACGATGCTGTCCAGGAAGTGCAGACATGCACGCTCACACCGGGGGATTCCTCTTCCGCCTCGTCTAGCTCGAGTAGCGCGAGCTCAACTGACTCTTCGACTGCCGCAGCTTCATCGATCAGTGCAACTAGTACGACAAGTTCAAGTACAATGCGTCAACCACCACAACGAGCCAGGATGTCCCGACCACCACTTCTTCCGCCTCCAGCAGTGGTACTACGACAGCTTCCGCTTCCTCCGCCGATTCTTCCTCCACCAGCAGTGGTACTACGACGACTTCTGTCTCCACCGATTCTTCCTCTGCCAGCAGTGTTACCCCAACGACTGCTGTTTCCTCCGCCGACTCTTCCGCATCCAGCAGTGCTGCAGCAACGGCTACTGGTTCTACGACGGCTGCCTCTACCAATGCCTCTGCGGCCACCACCTCCTCATCTTTGCCAACATCATCAGTAACATCCGGTACAGGAGTCGTAGTTATTGTAAGCGGGAGCTTCTATACCGTCGCATCTGATTTTGACATTTATTTCTAGGGCTTGTCAACAGTATCGGTCTCAGCATCACCTACGACGGTTGCATTGTCCACTGCTTCTTCGACTGGGACTGGGACTCCACCTGTTGTTCCTGTGGTAAGTTTCAGTCATCTCTTATGCCATGTCTGTTATTCAAATTTATTTAAGGGCACGTCCACTGTCTCGAGTCCGACTACGTCTGTATCCCCGACTGAGACTGCTGCAGGAACTACCGCAACAGCAGCTCCAGATGCAGTCGCTTCAGCTTCCGACACTTCTTCTGCGGCTCTCGCCTCTGGATCGGCTGCAGCCGCTTCAGCGTCAACATCCGCCGCAGCAGCATTTACTCTTCCAGGAAGGAAGTTGTCCGTGCTTCCAATCGGTCTTGGTGTTTTTGCCGGTATCTCAGTGATTGCATTGATTGTTGTTGGTTTGGTTACATACGAACGTACGAAGTATCGCAAGGTCCGTTTTTATCAGGCTATTGTGACGACGTCCAGGCTAATGACTGTTGGGTCTTTTTTCTACTATCAGCAATTCCGTGCACGCAAACTCGCGGAGGCAGGAGCACCTATGGGTTATGGTGCGGGAAATACTTCGTAACGAGGTTTCCGTAACAACGAAATAAGAGATGGTGCGCATCGAGCACTGGATTTTGTGCAATACCATATATCTTCATCTCGTGGTTGGTGGTGCGAATAACGTGTAGCGCGATCTTTTATTGCTACAAGATAGCAGTCGGTGTGCATTTTTCAGGGTTTTGAGCACTGGATGTTATTTCAATACCTTTCCTTTTTTCTTCGCATTTCTGTAGACATTTTCCATCCTGGGGCCTGTTCTTTTTTCTTCTTCTCTGCATCATCGTGTTATATAATTGATATACTGTGCCTTTCAAAATTGTACAGATACACAATATAGGTCACCCAGGATATACATATACGCGCAATGTAATCTTGTTTAGAGGGAAAACGTTGGCATCACTACGAAAATTCCTTGGCAAATCCAGACAGGCCGCGCCTCTATTCTTGGTCAACAAAACGATTGTTTGTACTGTGTCCTGACTGTGTCTTGACCGTGTCTGGCCCTGGTAAGTTAGTTACTATCACCAGGATCTCTCGACTGCGTGTATCCATCAGTCTCCTGTTGAAAGGTCGGCTATTTAGACAAGTCGTGTGTTGGTCGTGTGCTTGCTTCTGCGGATGTTGCTTGCCAGATGTTATGCAAGGTTGTCTTTTATTGTTGAAGAAACTTCTGATCCGATTAAGCGTAGAGGTCTAGTGGCAAGATGCCTTTTGCTTTTTTTTTTTGTCTTTTTAGGGAGGAGAACCAGTTGAGAGTGTGCCACTCAGTGTGGCGCGCCAAATGCCACTGATGCGCCCGTCATATAAGCGTGGAAATTTCCTTTTTCGATATCCGGCACAGATGAGCCTGAGCGGCGAGCGCCCATCGCTTCAACGTCGGTCAACTGCAAGCCTTCACTCCAGCAAATTCGATATACTTACATCGTTGATCACAAATATCACATAGGTTATCCACTACAAGTCGCCCGTATTCGTTTGATTACTTGATTGATGCCTTCACTCTTGAAGTCTGTGGACAAGTTATCGATTACGTTTCTCGTGGATAATAGTATCGAGTGGTAAGCTGACATTCACAAGTTGGCAGGCCTGGTACCCATTCATGACATCAGGATGACGAAGTTACCTCCTGGATTCACGCATGAGTTGCAACAACATCTGCAACAAGGCGATGCTCATGGTACTTACGATGAAGTAAAAGGTGTCCCGGTCCTTGATTTTGATAGATTCTGTTGCGGTAAGTTCCTCGATTTCAAACCATTATGTGCAATGAGACATCTATTGAATGCTGCTAAATCAAATGATATAGGTGCCCATGGCTTCTCTGCCCTCATTGTAAGCCATCACTTGCGCTATAACCTTTATTGTGGCTACATGAGCATGCACTACTTAGGAAACATCGCTAGACGGCGACGATTCGCCACAATCTCGTTTGACATTATTTGATACAGGCCCCGACTCTCTGTCTCTTGTGCGAAATATTGACGCTTTGACTGTCCCTGTCGAAAAGATTGACAGAGTGATCACCTCGCACTGGCACAGCGATCACACGGGAGGGTTGCTGTCTTTCCTTCGCTTGCGACGTTCGAAGCTGGAGAGCATGCAGAGCTCTTCAGCCACTGCTTGCGTTGTTGATGTTCACCCCGATCGTCCAATCGCGAGAGGCATTGCTCCGGGACCAAGTTATGACAAGGTCCTATGTGCCCTGCCTCCTGATCCAACATTTGAGTTGATCGAAAAGGAAGGTGGCGTTTTAGAAAGGCATTCCAAGGGCCATGCTGTTGCAGGAGGTACTGTCTGGGTAAGTGGAGAGATTCCCCGAGTCACTGAATACGAAATCGGAATTCTGGGTGGGATGAGATGGGTACAAGACGAAGGGGAACCAAGTACGACGGGAAAGTGGATTAAAGACGGTGTAAGCTAATTTCAACCCTTGACTATAAATGGGGGTTACTGATACAATTTTTTGTTCGATAAAGCTTATTGAAGACGAGAGATACGCCGTCATTGACGTGAAGGGTAAAGGTTTGGTTATATTCAGCGCGTAAGTCACAAGAACCACCCTTTTCTGAAATGATTTTTATATCTCATAACTCTTCAAGTTGTTCTCATGCAGGCATAGTAAACGTCGTTATAGACGCCATCGAAACATTCAAAAGGCCCATTTACATGGTAATGTTTCGTCGTGGATCCCCCGTCGCAATCATTAGGTTCATTATCAATCTCATTCAGATCATTGGCGGCCTTCATCTCGCTGGCCCAGAATTCGGTCCAAGGATACCTATGACAATTGATTTCCTTTCTAATAAGTTGAGACCCTCTCCGACCTACATCCTCCCTATGCATTGTACAGGATTTCAGGCGAAAGTTGCATTGGAGACCGCATTTGGAGAGGGTTGTGTGCCAGCAGGAGTAGGGCATAGGGTGGATATTATAGGTGATGAAGCATCTGAAAGGATGCTATTTGCACCTACCCATTGCGCTTAATAATACGCAAGTACTAATAGCTCATGCCAAGATGTAACAATATGGATGTCGGAAATCATCATTGTCAATTTATAAACTATTACCATTAACACAACATTCAGGCTGAACCAATATATTTACCTATCTCAGGCTATTTGATACCTGAAGCGTAAATTTCAGTCAAATAGTTATTGAGTAAAGATTCAATTGATCAAAGTGATATCAAGAACAGAAATTATGAAACAGAAAAAAAATCAAGACAACTGACAATGCTAGTATGACACCGATGCACATCCTCAGCAGAATTTGAAAAAGCTACAAAATATTCTTTTAATACCATCAAGTATGCCCTTGCTCATCCCCGCTTGTTGAAGCTTAGAAACCAGCTTTTTGCTGGAATAGTACCACCGAAGAAGTATCTTTGAGCCCAAGCAGCGGGAGAGCCTGGAATGGAAATCATTAAAGTAGTAGTTTATGGCTTCGGGGGTTCCAAGGAACGAACCTTTAACTGGGCCTATTGGACTAATTCCAAATAATCTTGCTATGGGTTCAGAAGAGCATATTCAGGTAAGATGAACATGGCGGCACCGAAGAGGATGATGTCCACGATTTCAGGGTGATTATCCGCGAGGTTTCCTAATGCCATTTGAACTTTGATTTACAGTTGTTGAGAGAGTGCAGAAAATGTGCTTACCCATGACAAGGATAGCTTGGCGTATGTGAGGTTTTACATGTCCAAACTTCTCTCGAACTTCTTCTTCAGGCATATCCAAGATATCGTAGGCTTCCACCAGTACATCTTCCGTCATATTAAGGGCCAAATTGATAACGACTTCTCGTTGCTTGTACCGTTCCGACTGGTTTTCAGGTAATGGCTCTTTAAGTTCAGCTTGTAACCGTTTAAGAACCTTTTCCATATTTTGTTGAAGAAAAAGGCATAGTCTTCATCTTCGAGGTGACGTATTTCGATGAGCTGAGAGTCGGCGTTCATGCCAGGCCGGAGTTCGCCAATAGTTTTTACCACTTGTGTCCATGAGGCTTTATAATTGTGAATGTCGTCGGTGATGGAGGTATTATGATCAGCGATGGACTCAATTTGCTCGTTCGCATATTGTACGGCTTTATCTCCTAGTTTCCTTGCCTCCTCCCAGAAATCGAGGAAAAGGCTGGAGGAAAACACTAATAAGGATAAAATAAAGAAGTTGTTTTTGTAAATCGTGATGCAAATTAGCTTACCATCGGAAAAGTGTACCATGCCTAAGTAGCGTTGTTTAGATCAATCGTTAGGTGTATTCTGTAGTCAATGAGGTTCGAACGTAACTCACTAGTGGGTTCGGAGAATCCATTGACAGTAGTCAAAAATGTGAAGAGAAAAGCAAAAAACTGAAGGGTTAAGATTCGCATATTGTCCTTGGATGCTGGTGGTAGCTGGAAAGGAAGTCGGCCAGTCACCATGAGGCTTATATACAACGCACAAACAACACTGCACAAATATGGGCATGGGCGCCTATTTTGAAGTCACGTGAAAAAGCCCTCACAAGCTCACAGTAGGGTTTGCTGCGATGCTCTAAGACGGCTGAAAGACAATGTCATCAGAGAAAGACACAGAAAAGTAATAACCGGGAGGATATATAGTTTCCCACAAGCCAGGCATATGATTAGAGCTATAGATTAGATAGGCAAGGTCGAATCGATATTTAAACCCGCAGCAAGGACAGATATACAACAGATATAATCCACGTATATTATATGAAAGAACACCAGGAACACACGAAAAAGCACTGAAATTTCTGATAGAAATCAAAATATTTAAATAACGGGTAGAATTTTTTTGCAATACTTGACCTATACATAATAAACAATCCCACAGGACAGATCACATTCTGGACGGCGGAGCCCGATGATGAGTTCTATCTGGAAGCCGGGCAAATACGAATGTAGTAGAGAGCGCCTAGTGTATACAGAATAAGACAATCGGTATGAAAAATTATGAATTTGCTCACAGCAAGAAGGTACGGCGGGCATGTTAATATCAAGGATATTAGCCCAACAAGCGCTCATTAAAAATCAGGACGCGTCCCGGGCCGGTGCTGATCTCATATTTGTTGGGGATGCTTGTGCCAAACATCGGTAATACTGAGCGTTACTGAACAGGAGAGTCACTTACGGCATTGAACATAAAGGCAAGACCTGTCACCTGTGCCTATTAGCTACCTGTACCTTGTCGCGTTCCAACCCTACTCTGTTTTTTCAAGGCGAAGGCTGGACCCTGAACATCGCTCAGTTCTAACTTGATTGGATCGCATACCCACCGCGGACCTTTTGTCTGTGTCATAATCCATCTAGTCGATGTTACCAGCCTTTCGTCCGAAAACCTTTGTGACTGGGTCCACAAGAAGCCATATTTATTCCTCTTCCACTCTATACACTGCTCTCAGACTCATCTGGATCTTTATCATAGTCTGGGGCGAATTAGGGATTTTTATTGGAGTTTCACGAGATGTCGCTGGCCATCAATCGACACCACACACGTACTTCATTCAATATATTCATTGTGCTGTTTAACTAACTCGCCTTTCAGACCTCGAGACAAAAAATCAAACCTGTTCATGTTCTTCTTATCGCTGACACTCAAGTGGCCCATCCAAACACATTGCGTGACGTTGAATACGGATTCATAAACGCCTTTCGACGCATCTTGTTTGAGATCAACCTGCGCAAGAACTGGTATATTGCGTCAAATCTCAATCCTCATGCAGTCATTTTTTTAGGTGATATGCTTGCTGATGGGCGGAGGTCCCGCAATGCGGAGGAGTGAGTAGCAGTGACCAATGCATCTCGATATTTTTACTTGCTAATTTCGATGACGAAAATAGGTATGACGCAGCTGCACAGAAATTCAAATCGATCTTTGAGATAAATGAAGACGAGGAGGTGCATTATATACCAGGGAATGAGGACGTGGGGTAAGCACACATATGTTACTATCTTAGCTGCAGACTATGCTTCTGGGCTATTTCGCTCGCTTATATTTTTCTTGCTTTTTTTGCAATTCCTAGAATGGGTTCAGTGTCATCTGTCTCAAAAAATTTGCGTTCATACTATACGAAGCACTTTGGCCCATTGAACTCCAAGTTTGTCATCGCCAATCATACGTTCATTGCTTTAGATGCTCCTGGCCTGGTGGACGAAGATTATCAACGTCACGCTAGCCGTGTTAATTTCAGCGATTGGGAACCTATACCCGATGGCCCGGTTTCCTTTGTCAAGGGAGCTTCAGAATGTAATTCAGTTGTATATCATATCAATTTTATGTGATACTTATTTTTTAATCGCATTATAGCGCATCCATCGCATGCAATCCTTCTCACTCATATTCCACTTTCCCGCACTGAGACCGCTGACTGCGGCCCTCTTAGAGAAAAGGGGGGTATCCGTAAAGGCGCAGGCCCTGGATACCAAAGCATGCTAGGCAAGGAGACAACATCATTTTTGCTCAAAACTCTAGAACCTTTAGTGGTATTCAGGTGAGTGGTCATCCATCTATAATGTCTGCATTTGTTCATTCATGTATTGCTAGTGCGGATAATCGCGACTATTGTGATCATACCCACGTCCTACCTGGGTCACAACAATACTCTTACAATCCATCTAATTCAGTCCGAGAAATTACAGTGAAGTCATTCTCCCTGTCCGCTTATATCACACGACCCGGGTTCCAATTATTATCTCTCGTTGATCCTGCAAAACTGTTCAAGTTACGTGCTCAATCCTTGGCGGACCGTCCTTGCCTTCTCCCCGATCAGAACAAGATATACACCTCTGTCTATTTCCCCAGCTTCGTCTTGACTTTGTTGGTGATGGTCGTCCTTCAATTTCGTGGGCGACGACGGAAACCCCTGCATAGTCTCACTACTTTGACACCCTCTCCTAGAAGTAGTGGTCGTAACACTCCTGCTATGTTGGTCGAAACAGATCCTGTGCAGTTGAGCGCTACATGGTCTCCTTTCACTCCTTTCAATCCAACGAGTCCACGTACAGCTCTGCCGTCATATATTCGTACGACGCGCAGTCCGTCGAACTCGACAACACATCTTGTTGCGTCACTTCCCGGAAGTCCTGGTCCTGCTCTATCATCTCAATCAACATTTCTCCCCCCTATGCCTTATTCCGAAGAAGATGACGGTGAGGATAACGACATCATGTATCCTGCTCAGTATGCGACACGCCGCGATCCGTACAATCTTCATCCAAAGGAAGACGATGAATGGTCCAACATAAGGGATGACGAAGATTATGACATGGTCCATGGCTCGAAATATGTGGCGCAGAGTGTGTTGCTTTCTCCAAGCTACCAGCCCGAATCCAGCTTCACTCCATCCCATTCAAAACATCCGACTCTTCCCAAGAGTAAAGCGTGGAACTGGTCATATACTTTCGTATTAAGAGGGCGGCGCAGAAGGATCTCGCTCTCTGTTCCTGCTTGGAGTTCGTTGGGAATCTTCTAGATTTCCTCGGGTTTAGTCAGGAGACTAGCTTTGGTGGCAGGAGACACCAAAGAAGTGCTCCGGCTGCTGTACTCAGCGTTTTATGGCCGGCCATAGTCGTGTGGACCATCATCAACTGGACGATATTATAGATGATGCGTAGTTTAAACTTCATAGATACCTCCTAATTAGCAGCCGCTGCACTTGTATTACTATGTATCCGTCTTGAGAGCTCAAGGCTTGTTAGATGCGTTCGTTCCGTCCGTCACCTTCTGGTTCTGAGTTATACTTGCACATAAGTATGCTGAGCATTTTTCAGAGCAGAATAACGAATTAAACTCAAACTCGCGGAGGCCCACTACCGGCTCTGGGAGAAGGCCTGAGAAGGCACGTCAGTAGCACGCGAGGGGAAATGCCTCGGCGCTATTTCTGTGCATTTCTCCTGTACATAGGCCTGACTGCCCAGAGCCAAAACCTGATCATCGATGCAACCGTGGAAAGATAAAACGTTCAGACTGCTGAAGGTTCGGACCCGTATATAGACTTTTTAAGGTTATGTGCTACCATGCGAAGATTGACTTGGGAAATTTCAGAAGAGAGGATGGCTCGGGAGTCGGGATGTTAGATTTGGGTGCGTTCCGGAATCGGTTATATGGCCTTCACCATGGCGGCATGGCACTGCTCGATAATATTACCCAACTTGATACTCACCGTATCCTAGTTTGACTGTTGCCACATCCCAATGACTCCCACTAGATTAATATCCATGGCCATCGTGCCGGAGACGGGTATTGGTTGAGAAAAGAACACGTTTCGTGTATGCGACAAGACCGGGGCCAGTGCACGCGCTTTCCCGAAATTCAAATACTTCGCGCAAGTTGACAGCCTTCCTTGCTTTCCTTTACCCCCATCTTCTTACAAGTTACAATTTACTGAGCCTTCGTCTCTCCGTCATTATTATCTCCTTGCTCATCCTTTAGTATGGATATTTCGTGAGCGATGCTGCATATTGTTTCATGAATCCATATTCATCTATCTTATCTTCTTCCAGTTCGATCCTTCAAGGCGGTTACGCACACCCCACAGCGCGGAAATGGCAAGCTACTCGCCACCTGACTAAGTCCATGTTCATGTACCCCATCTTTATAACGGACGATGCCAACGCAAGCACCGAAATTTCAACTTTACCCGGACAGAGGAGATGGGGCATCAACAAGCTCGAAGGTTTCCTAGCGCCCTTGGTCGCTAAAGGATTGGAAAGTGTAATTCTCTTCGGTGTACCCTTCAACTGTGCCAAGGTGCGTTGTCCGTCGTATAGATATGTTTGGGTGGAAACAAGGTGGAAGCTTATTAAAACGTATAATCAGGATGGACGAGGGACGCCTGCCGACGACGCCTCGGGTCCCGTCATTCTAGCTATTAAAAATTACGTTCCCTCTTCCCCAAATTATACATCGCTTGCGATGTTTGCCTCTGCGAGTACACAGACCATGGCCACTGTGGCCTATTACATGGCGATGGAACCATCAATACTCCACCTTCCGTGGACCGCATTGCTGAAGTCGCTGTAAACTACGCGAGGGCAGGAGCAGACTGTGTCGCACCGAGCGACATGATGGATGGTCGTATTAAGGCTATCAAACGTGGTCTCATGGATGCGGGCCTTGGAAACAAGTGCACATTGATGAGTTACTCCGCCAAGTTTGCTAGCTCTTTATATGGGCCTTTCAGGTACGTTCTATATACAAAGGGTACAGTACGAAAATTAATCAGACTTTAGGGATGCTGCAGGCAGCGCGCCGTCGTTTGGTGACCGCAAATGCTACCAACTTCCGCCTACTGCACGCGGACTTGCTCGAAGAGCAATTGTACGTGCCACCACCATGTTTTGTCTTTTGTAAACCAGAAGTTTACTTTTTGTCGCCTCTGTAGCAACGAGACGCAGGAGAAGGAGCTGATATCATCATGGTCAAGCCTGCTATGCCCTATCTGGATATCATTGCCGATGCCGCTCAGTTAACTCCCGACCACCCTATTGCATGCTACCAAGTTAGCGGTGAATTTGCAATGATTCACGCTGGAGCTGCTGCTGGTGTATATGATTTGAAGACAATGGCTTTCGAAAGTGTAGAGAGCATGGTCCGCGCAGGTATGTGCTATTCTGTTCAGACTGCAGAACGTAACAGCGCGACCTTATGACTAGGTGCCACACTGATTCTGTCATATTTCACTCCCGATTTCTTGAATTGGCTGTAATTATGAAAACCAAATGTTGTATTTGCTGTATTTGCTTTCGGTATTAATCATTCTAGACTTGACAATTTGTCTGCGGCTACGACTCGAGAGATGTACTTCGTCATGACGATCTCGTTGGCAATATGGTCAAGTGTCTCTTCGGGGGGTGTACTTAAGTAGAGCTTTATCGACTACCCCACTCTGCAGGAAACACGATTTAAATCTCTCTAAAATAAAACCCTACGTACGTAAACAGTCTCTGGTTTGTGATGCAATCTGATTATCAATTCATTAGATTTGATATGGGCGGTGTACTTCGCTCTCACTGTCCTCCGGAAAGGTTACAATGATGATAACCCAAGCCCGCAGTCTTTGCTAGCCTTTGCTATCCAAGCCCCTCGCGTATTTGTTCAAAACCGCCTCTTTTTACGGACCACATACGACCCCATCCAGCGTTCTCAGCATGATACCTACCTCATTGCTTGAACTCGCTCCAGAAGTTTTGATCAAGATACTGGAGAATTTATATTTTACTGACATCCTTTCCTGCACGCAAACATGCAAGACTATCTTGGATATCGTCAATGGCTCGCCTGAGCTCAATTACCGGATCCAACTACAGATTGCGGGACTACAGGACAATCCACGATGTCGTCTGTCCCTTGCTGAACGCCACTCGCAGCTCAAGGGGAGAGAGCGACGTTGGAATTCGTTTGAGTGGAAGACGGCATCCACTTTTCCCATCCCTCATAATACGTCTAATCCCTTTGAAATTACTCCATCCACCCTCATAATGGGGATTGCTCCCGATGAGAACAAGCGTGGTACAAAAGGCCTTCAGACGGCTCAGTTAAACACGCTGTCTGCTCATGCGGAAGAAGGCGAATCCGTCGTTTCAATGTTATGGAAGGATTTTATGTTCGGGACGACGATCCTGAGGTCGGAGTTGCGATTGAGGAGCATGACTTGATAGCTTGTATTGTCTCGTTAGTATTCTGGTTTTCTTTGAAACTGTGAATACTAACTCGATTTTCACAGTGTTCCAAGCGAAATAAATCCAGAAGTCTCTGAACTTTTGGTATTTCTCTTCCGATACTCGACGAAAGATTGGCACGACGCCTGTAAAGCGTCCATTCTCCCTCTACTGCCTATGAAGGAAGCCGATGGCGCCCCAAAATTCACAATTGAAATCTCGGGCGAAAATTTGGCCTTAACTATCATGTTTGGTGGTACCGCGCCAGAAGATAGAATGTTTGTATATGATTGGAAGAC
The DNA here is from genome assembly GCA_014925825.1 of Pholiota molesta. Taxonomy (NCBI): domain Eukaryota; kingdom Fungi; phylum Basidiomycota; class Agaricomycetes; order Agaricales; family Strophariaceae; genus Pholiota; species Pholiota molesta. The sequence continues at coordinate 831,265 of JACGCK010000006.1, read as the reverse complement.
AGGGAGAAACAAGACGGTGAGTATTTTTATGTCAGTTATTTAATTATCTCTCACACGGGTTGTGTTATTAGCCGGATGGGGAGCCCATAACGAATGCCGGCCTGGTCTTCCTTCAAGAGGACATAATCGCCCATCCAAATGCCATTAGAAAATCAATTGACCTATACCACGTTCCCTCGTCGGAAGACTTTTCCTCCAATTCCGGTACCAAAGTTCGACTGATCCGCCAATTGCTCCTTCCGGAGGCCCCGTTCCAATGGTTCATAACATCTTTCGAGGTTCGATCTAGCCCAAACCCAACTGGCGCTTCAGTATATCCAGAGTTCGTCTCAGAGAACAGACCCTTCACGAACGATCCCATACATGCTACTGTCTTTTTTTCAATGACCATGTATCTTGTGGGAACTCGCGATATGAGGGACTTCGCCTTATTTACCCATCGTAAAGCGCTCTTGGACCTGGTACCCTGGGAACGCACGGCGCCCGACTTTTCCTCCAAGTTTTTAGATGGGAACAGTCTGTTCGATGATTTGCCTTGGGAGCAGTGGGGCCCACCTGTAACACGCTGGTTCAACCAAGCCTCCGCCCAGGTCACAACAACATCTGGCCAACGCTACGCTATGACCATGCATGCGATTGAGGATCCTTCTGAAGAGCACCCTGATGGACGCCCCACTCGGAATATTCAACTTTTAGACTTCAATCCATGGACAGTGAAGATGGCACGTCAAGGATTCTTGGATGGATTGGAGGTCATAGGTGGGGATGAAAAGGACTCGGGAGGAGAAGAACTGGAAGAAAACGTGTGTTCGGCGTCCGATGTGTTCTTATCGGATATTGTTGGAAGGTTGCCCTATGTTCGTACCACAAAACCTGTTGAGTGGACGCACGCTGCTGCGATGATGAACGAGGAAATGCTATTAGGACTGACTGTGCGTGTTGTTCTATTGTCATTCTTTGTTCTTGCCCAAGCTCACTTTGTTCTTTTCTAACATCAAGGTCAAGCGGGGTACCCGTCATCTGGAATCCGTGTCGATTATGTACTTTGGATAATCCCAAGCTGTTTCTGGTCCTCATGTATAGTGTAACCATCGCAATAGGACAACGCCAGAAGAATGTCTGGGCACGGAGTACACAGTCGAATGATGTTGGGCAGTTTGAATATCTAGATATTTGACTGACGTGATGCAATTGGAGTTGGTTTGAAGGCCAGAGTGAGCGCTTAAGGACTGAATGGATTGTGACACGAAGGGAAATAGGAGAAATGCGTAAATGGATATATTTCTATCGAATGGAACGTTGAGCCTTGTTTGAGTTGAGAACACCAGGGAACAATAAATAAAATGAAATACCCCTCCGCGACTGCAATCATCGACACCCGTTATATATCATCTCCTGCAACTCTGAATGTCATTTCGTCTACTCGCTGGCTGAGGCTTTCCATACGTCGGTTGCTTTTAGCCACGCCGCAAGCTCAGAGCGCTTCACCTGCGTGCCCTTATCCGCACTCTCGATCTTCACCTTCTTACCATCTACGAATTCCCATTTCTGCTCCTTAACGGTAACGAGCCCAGCTGCGAGCTCCTCCGTGCCAGAATAATAGCGAATGGCACTTCATCCTTCTCCCCAGCTGCGAACTGGGCAGAAAGCTTGGGCTTCGACTTGGCCAAGAAGTCGCTCTGCAATATATGGTCAGTGAATGAAACATGGCAGGAACATGGCAGACGATGCAAACACGACGCACCTTGATCCCTGCCTCTCTCAGCTCCTTCACAAGCCCCACTCGTTCCTCCAACAGCCCATCCCCCGCACTCATCACAAAGACCATAGTCTCCTTCGTCCGCCCGCCGCGCTCGACCCACTTTGGCCACAGCAGCGCAAACACCCTATCCATCCCGATGCTTACTCCCACACACGGGATCCCGACCACGCCGCCGATCGTCATCGTCTTCCGCCCCTCCTTCGAAGCTGGGTCGACGCCTGCAGCGCCTGCGAGGAACGAGCCCACGAGCCCGTCATATCGCCCTCCCGCCGCAATTGAGCCCACTCCAATCTGCGACTCGTCTACTTCCGGCTCCTCGTCTTCGGCGGTGTGGGCTTTCTTGGGCTTTTTCTTGTCTTTGGGCGCTGGCGTGGTGGGTGATGCTGGGGTAGTTGTGGCGTCGGGGCAGTGGCGAAGGCGTTCGCAGCCTTGAATGCGGGCGGCGCACTGGCTTCCACGACGGCCTCGTAGATGATGCCAGTGTAGTAGTCCAGACCTCGAGCGAGGGAGAGATCAAATGAAATCTGTATTCTTGAGTTTCATGCCTGGTGTGATGGGAAATAAACATACCCGTTCTAACAAGTCGTAAGCTCGAAGGAGCGAAAACAGGATTTTCATATCGGCAAGGCCTTGCGTCGCACTCTTGTTGGCGGTGAGCTTCGCGTCGGCTTCTAATTGTGCCAGTAGCTCAGGGCCTCCCTTGTACTTGACGTATTCGCCAATGCGGTCCGCGATCGCACCATCGAGGCCCTTCTCGTCTGTCATTTCTTTGCGAACTTCAGACCAAGGAAGCTTTGTGATGATTTTCAGCGGTATATTCGATAGATTGTCTCAGAGAAGCAAAACGAACCTTGTCGAGCTTGTCAACTGCAGAGGAGATGCTCCTGATCTTCTCTGTGGGGACACCGCACACTTCAAAGATGCCGTCGAGTATTTTTCGGTGATTGAGCTGTCGATGGAGTTATCGTGAGGTGGCTGCGTGGGTGGATAGAGAAAGGCGGACCTTGATGGTGAATTCGCCAACATCCAGCTTCCCGAGTACTGTACACACCACACTAAGCAGCTCCGCGTCAGCGATCATAGGATCCCAAGTTCCTGCGATATCAAAGTCCTGAAAACTCGATCAGCGACGCTCGATCATGAACTGAAAACAAGAAAACTAACCGCCTGCATAAACTCCTCATTCGTCCTTTGCTCATAACCGGTTGATCTCGCCTGTATACTTTGCCGATCTGCCAGAGCTTGCCCCCTATACCCTCTCCACCACCGCGGGTCATAGCCAACCACCGAGCGAGAGGTACGGTGTGGTCGTAGCGCAGAGCCAGCTGCTCGCCTCCCTGGTCTTGAAGGTCGAAGATGAGCTTGGCATCTTCGCCGTACTTGTCTGTGAGCACGTCTTTGCGCTCGAAGACGGGGGTATCGAGCTCGGAGCCACCGAAGGATGTGAAGACTTTACGAATGGTGGTTTCGATGTGTGCACGGCACGCTGTCTCTGCAGGGCCATAGTCCCGTGTTCCCTAGTGCAGATTGCTGTTTAATAGGTAGATGACAGAGAGATTTACTAAAGATGTGGCACCTTGGCTGTCTTCAATAATAGCCTTTCCTTTTTCTTCTCCGGGCCAGCAGCGGGAGCAGCGCCCGCCTCCTTTGTCTCTTTCTTCTCCCGCACTCCGGCAGCTCCCTTGGCCATGGCAAGCGCCTTCTTCAATTCGGATAGAGTCTTCTTCACTTCGTCCACTGGGGCGCCTGCGAGACGTAGCTCGTTGAACTGGGCGGAGGTAGTCGCAATCTGTGCTTCGAGTTCAGCCGTCGATGCCATGATATGAACGGGGATGTTGGGTATTGGCGATAAGCTGTCGATGGAGGTATGGTTTCCTCTCGAATTGATCAGACGAAATTTAAGATCGAATAGGGCTGTGTGCTTGACAACAGTAAAAGCGCGACAATGTGATGTTACAGAGCGTAGAGATGGTGGATGTCGAGAAAAAGCAGAGAACATCCAGCCGTATCTACTATCTTTTTCCGTCGTCGTCGGTCATGGGGGTGAATTCACGGGAATGACTCGTGCATTCTGCATCACGTGCCGGGACGGACAATCGGCTGAGATTCAGAACTTGAAGGCTGCCCTATGTTCAAGTTTTGTCCAAGTTTGCACCATAAAATCTGTTGAGCGCACTGACTTGGAGTGGACACAGGTGGACACACGCAGCTGCAAGATGAACAAGAAATGCTGTTGGGACTGACCGTGCGCGTTGTTTTATGTATTGTAACATGTAACATGTAACTCCTCACAATAAGACAATTACTGCCCAGTCATTGAACTCTTGATTCTTGAACAGGTTTGGTTCCGAGTCGAGCTTGGCCGAAGTTCGATCTAATTACAGTTTGCTTCGGCATTTGAGTCCAATAAGTTTTTGATTGCGATTACTACCGCTGGCCCCGAAGTCGAAGATGAGTCTAAGGATACTAAGGACGGAAATGAGGCTGTTGTACAGCAGCTAGTGTGGTGACGTATTGGTGATCAAGACTGAGTTTAAACGCCCGTCTTAGAAACGCAAAGCTGAAGGCCACACAAGCGAGGTAAGCGCTAGCCATACGATGGCGATAGTAATCAGCGTAGCACAAGCTTGATTAACGGCATAATTTTCATGAAGTAGATAGTCAAGTAGTATGGAATTGTTGCTTGAAAACTCTAGCATAGCCTTATCCACGCTTCTTGTCGCCATTGTCACTTGCGACCGAGCCGCCTGCTGGCACTTCCAAAGCCTCACCCTCTTCCGTGGTCCGAAGTCCGCCGGCTCTGTAATCTCCGAGATACATGTATGTAGCAGGCAGAGCCACAAATAACGCGCCCACGATGTTTCCGATGAGTGAGGCAATTAGTGATCTGTGTGTGCAGAAGGTTGGTCAGTTGAACGTATGCTGGCGAATCAAACTTACTTGCGGATATACGCAGCAACACTAAGCTGAAGAGGGGAGTCAGGCGTCGACCTGGAAACTTGTTTGAACAATAACCGATACTCACATCAGCGCCAAACATGATTCCTAGAGGGACTGAGAACATATTGGCCACAACTAAAAGGATATATAATCAGGAAAATGGTTTCAAAGGGCCGCCCAAATTAGGTCCCTTACCGTGATCAAATCCGCAAGCCACGAAAACCTAAAAGACGAGAGCACACACACACAAAATCAGATAATAGCGTTCTTTCCTAAGCGAAGGGCGCACCCAAATAGGAATCCAGGTTGCAAATATCTGGCAGAAATGTTAGATAGGACTTTACTGATCCAACGACTTAATAATTTCTTACTTTAGATATCGTGTCTCTAGCCCCTGCTGCTTGCTATAATTATGTTGCAGTCAGAAGGCCTGAACGAGTTAAAATTGATTCGAGGCATACCCATACTGCGACCGATACCAGCCAGTTGCACCCAATTCCTCGCAAGAAAATCTGGTGCCATTGGGGATCGTGGGCTTTGTGACTGAAAGGCAGACATTTATTAAAGAATGTTAGGAAGTTGTCCAGACTCGAGTACTACTCACATTGCAAAATTCTTAATAAATGTCGCGTATGGGTCCGTAGAAACGATTCCAGAATCTATATAGTGCAGAATGAACTTCCTGATGCACTTGATATATAGGCGGCCTTACAGTGAGTGATAATAGCGGCAAAAAAGAGACTTCCAGCTAGATTTCCGAAGAACACTAAAAAAATTTATAGATCAGATTTGCAGTGTTCGTTGTTCATTTTAATCAAAGGCTGACCTATAAGCCAATTGAGGGGCAAGCTCCACAATGGAATAGAGCGGGTAGCGACAGCCATGGGGAAAATCTACCCAACTAATGCATGAGCGCCCGAAAATGCATTGGCCTTAATTTAGACCGTCAATTCACCATCATATTACTCGTTAAAAGCTCTTGTCCTTGAAGGATAATCCTACAGGTTTCCCGCAGTCAGTATCATATCCCGCAGTCACTGACAAATGTGGGAGGACGAACATCACCAAACCAACTGGGAACACAAAACCTCCCAGGACCTTGACTATGCCTGGGTTCGAGGCGGTTAGTCCTGCTGCTCCTCCTTGCAGGACCTCCGAGAGCAAGCCTCCGAAGGAGAGCATCGCGCCGGCCATAAACTGAACGATATGAGCCCGATTACACATCCCATTAGATAGTATGAATAAGCACTTACAGCTTTCATAAAGATTGATTCGTAGCGGTCATTGTGCTTCTTAATACCATGCTGAACAAACAGGTAGGCGACCTCATCCGGCCTCATTGTGCTGGGTGGCTCTACGTACGCCATTGTCGGAAGTGGCTCGACGGTGGGAGAGATGAACAGGGGGTGGAAAGAGCAGAGGCAAGAGGCGAATTTTCGGCAGGTGGCGTGTAAGTCTAATATATGTAGACACCCTACCCTATCTGTACGGGGTGCGAGAAGTTCCCTTCGTTTATAGCTTCGGCTCATGCGGCAACACTTCATGAATAACCGCGCAACATGGCCGTACTCCCTTTCGGATAAGGGGAGACCAACTATCCCAGGGGTATACCTAAAGAGATGGGAGGTTCACTTAAATATAGAGATACTAAGCGACCTGAATTTCCTAACACCAAAGGTTGATCAGGCAATAAAGCCAGTCAACAGTGAGCAGCCCGCTGGCAGAACCAGGTGAGCACATGCCAGATGACCTATTTTGAATTTCAGTAATTTCAATCTGTGGAGAGACCTTGAAATAGCGTGGACATAGAGGTAGAATTTGGTAAAATGCAGGTATGTAGCATCACCACGTTGAATGACCAAAGCGCGTAGTATGTGTTTCGATGGTGCTGTGTTATTTATAGGTACACATCACTTACGTAATCTGCACTAAACGAGTTCCCCGCTTCTTGCGAGACTCCTGATATTGCTATCAAATTTAAATCATGCTCTCAAAATAACCACTCCTGATCATGAGTTTATTTCTTGACCACTGCTTGCGCAACTCTCCAATAGAACCAAACGTTCGACGACCGACTCGAATCGTGTCGCAATTGAAATATTGAAATTTGAATACTGGAGTGTTCCCACTTGGGCGTTCATGCACATGAATGGTCAGACTAGGTCACTGAGCGCTTATGGGAACCGGTGCTTGCTACCGTGATTCTATCCGCCCTTTTATTATAAAACACCTCGGATCATTTCGTTCACGGTCCATCGATAGCATAGTAGTACTTAGGATTTCAATTTTCACTCGCTTCCTGAGAAGTCTTAACAGCACGAAGCACTACTCAATATTTGCAAACATCAGCCCGTATTACACGCAAGTTAGTCTGCATTAAACTTTACGATTTATTTTCATCGTTCATTGTTCAATGTTTACGAATTACTTTCAGCTCACGGACCAGTCATCTTGCCTCCATGAGGGTGTAGGTCTTGATTTCAGATTTTTGGCCTGATTCTAATTCTTCAATTGTGAATGGTGGCGATATACGAGAGCCAACAAGTCTTACGGCTAAATTTAGCGGTGGGTCAGCGCAATTGCTAGTTGGCCTCCCAGCGCGCAAGAAAATACATGGATGCGCATCCATCTAAGCGATGCTTGCTTCTCATTCCTTGGATGAAATGTCGAAGACTCGAAGTACTTCTATTCAGCTCAGATTGAGCTACATACATAGTTCCGTCGCGATCCGATTTCTTTCAGCAAGACGGAAACAATCTAAAAGGTGCATGCCCTTACTGTCACAACTTGAACTCAAACTTCATTGAGAACATAGAATTTGTATATGATTTGGAGGACAAGGTAGATTAACAATGGAAGCATGGATGTAAATGGCGATAGAATATAGAAAGAAGAGCCCGAACAGATGAAAGATCGACCGACCACAAGCACGTACATCAAAATCCTGGCATAAGTAATCAACAACATTATAATTTCTATAAACACGGGAATCAGAAATCCGGAAAGCGATCGATATTTATGGGACAGTTGAAAACAAGGATCAAGACATGAAATTATGTTGTTTTTCAGCCTAACGGGCGGCTCGTTGATTCGAAGTTGCTCTGAATGTCAACATCCTATCGCTTCGCCTCAACTCGCCGCCGTCATCCTGTTCGCGATCATGCGCATGCGCTTGGTAGCGCGGCCCACCAACGCCTCGTTGAGGTATAACGCGTGGCGCGTCGTCGTGATGATAACGTCGAGGAGCCGTGTTCTGCGAGTGAGAAGCCATGCTGTGGCTGTTGATCCCAGGGGGGAAGAGCGTGCCTCTGTTGTAAGAGCTGCGTTCCTTGCGACGGATGTGAGTGGGGGCCGGGAAGGGCTCGGGGTACCCCTCGTTAGGTCCAGCGGAGAAGAAAATCCTAGGCCTCCAGGATTCGCGTTCATCCATAATTGCGGAGTTCTTAAATTTCTCGACTAATGCCTCTTTTCCTCTGTAAAAAATATAGCTGCTTAGAGACTGTAACGTTTGATAAACATGACGACAGACTTACTGGTAATTCGCATAGCTCATTTGCAATACTTTCTCGGAAGAGAACATGTTCCTAATAATCGCGCATCCATAAATTTTGAGAAGAATGATATAAATTGCCTCTTGAGCTCTCACCATTTTGCTCCCAATCGTTCCCTCGCGAAGTGCAGCAGGTCCTCAACCTTTATGAAGTTGACGAATGCATAGCCAACGTTACACCCTAGTCGAAGGTTGATTAGTATTGGGTGTTAGTGATGGAAAACAAGAAATAATTACTAACCATTTTTAAAGTCCATACGAAGATATAAGAAGTCAATCCTGTGAGGGCAGACTTTCCCGATGTACGCCTCGAGATCTGAGTCGCTCATTTTGTTCGGAATATTTTTGATCATGACAGTAGTGCGTGTATCCATGCCGCTGATGATCCTCTCGAGGTTCAGCTGGTTGTTATCGTGGGTTGAGCTGCCAGGCTGGAGTGTCGAAGGGGTCGACTCAGTGGACACCAATGGCGCTGCGTGACTCGAAGGTGACATAGAGGGAGGTGCCGAGAACGGAGGAGAATACATATTTTGCGAGGTGTTTGGCTGGGGAGCTTCTAGTTGCAGCCGCTGCTGGTTCTGGTTCACATGCGAGGCACTAGGAAAGCGGGTGTAGACAATGGGATGAAGCCCCCTTGCGTGACTGGGAAGAGCTTCTTCCCGAAGGAAAAAGGGTGCTGGGGAAGGGGCGTTCACACCCGGGCCTACCGCTGCAATGGCGGGGTCGTATCCCCAAGCCCCAGCGTGGGGCGCAGGCTGCATGTGATGGTCCATATACTCGTACCCAAGAATAGTAGTCGGGCTGGGAGTGGGCACGACGTTGATCATATTCGTTATCCCCGGGTAATAGACAGGTGGGGTCAGCGGCGGCGGGGGAGGGAAAGCGTATTGGGCAGGAAACGGAGGGTTGTAAGCCATGTTGTGTGGGATGCCGCGAGATGGGCAATAATGACAGGCGCCGTCCTGGCCGTAGCACGGCGAGATGCAATCTGAACGATACATGGTGTCGTTCTCCCACTGCTGCTCCTGGGCCACTTCACGATGAGGAGCCGCCGCCATCGCTGACGCGTGTCTGCCATCTGAAAAACCGAGGCCGCGAACATGTACGGGGGCTTGATCATGGCGGATCAGTTGGAGGTTACTATGATTGGGAAGGACGTCGAAAGGTGTGGTGGTGTAAAAATAAGTTGGTGATATTTCTCCTCCAGAAGGAGGATTGCTTGGCAGAGAGATCGTTTGTGAGACGGAATCTGAGGTCGGCTGTTCATGAGGGGTGTCTTCACCGCCGACGGTGTAGATGAAAGGCTGCCGTATATGGGAGTGCGCCCCCGCGGGACGAAGGGGCAGACCAATGAAGGTCTCTCCCGCGGTGCTAGTATTGGGAAAGGATCTGTGTCCCCTTGCTGCTGGGGTGCGAGCTCTACGTCTTCGTTCCCGCCTGTAAGAGTTATGTGCATCCCAAACAGCTTCTGATCTTTGAGCTCCCGGTAGCTTGTATCTGCGTCTCGCAGATCATGGTATTCAACTTGATAAACTATTGACGTGACCTGCAATTTGTTTAGATCGATGAATATCCAAAGTGATTGTGATTTGAGCTTACCCCATGTTCATCTACCTCTTCTCGGGTGAATTTGAAGAATCGGATGCTACCATAGGATTTCAAAACGCTTTGCAGGATGGCACTGTTGATGCCACCACGGGTCACAGGCAACCCATGCGCATGTTTGGACTTGATCTCTTCTTCCTGGTGTTCTGTCCCTAAAGGCGTGTCGTGTTCCATTGGTGTGCGGACGTCGTCATTGTCTATACGGTGGAGTTTTCGGACTTTCAAGGAAAAGGCTCCATCGATGCCGTCCAAGAAACGCGAATGGCCAATGATCTAAGGGCGTGCATCAGTAAGACAGAGCACGACGTAGGACAAAGCTTACCTTGAATAATTCTTCTAGGGTGATCAGGCGAGCTGAGAGCCCTGTGGATTGGTCTTCTTCCCCATCGCTGTCGCCGATGCATTTCTTCAAATATCCATCAAATTGTTTGTTCTCGACGAGATCCCTCGCGCGCTTCGCTTCCCGCACATCGAAAAATACGATTGGGACGATGCCTTCGTCGCGATGCAAGCGTAGATTTATTCCTTTGAGGATTTCGCGTGGCGCGGACGAAGGAGTGTCTTCGCCTGCGTTTTTCTCCGCGGCAACGTGGGCAAATGCGTCGCCGATGGCTGATTCGAGGGATGCGACCGTGATACTTTGAGAGACATTTTCGAACTGTGAAGGGTCATGTTAGAACGAAATCTTCTTCGGCGCCAAAAAAACTGACACATACCAATAGAATCCGGGTGGATTCTGAGTCCGAGTCCAAGATCTCTTCGCTTGGATTTTCGTTCGATTCCTGGTTTGCCTGCACTCGAACACTAGCGGCGCTATCAGAACTGGCAGTAGTCCGGATACTAGAGGACGGCGTAAGAGGGGGCGTGAGGAGAGAGTGGGGTTCATCGCGCTCGGTGCGGCGCCTTGTGTGAGTCTTCGCGCCTTGGGCTTTACGATATACGGGATCGATAGATGCATATTTGACGTGCCGCATCTGAGGCTCTTTAGCTGCTACACTCGCGGGAGGTTTGTTTTTAGGTGACGATGGTGCTGAGGGTCGATGCATAGAGTCCTGTGTTCCCTTCTCCTTTTCTCCTATGATAGGATCTGTGCTCTGCGGGAACCTAGTATCAACGAATAAGAAAAAGTGTCATTTGAGATAATCGACAGAATGTGTACCAGATGTTAGGAAGGGAGGGAGAATGTTGGAGCCTCGGAGGATGCGATACTCTCGGAATGAGAATGGCTTTGGAATGCCCGGTGAGAATAGGACTGGATCGTGACGGGGAACGGGTGTTGGACATGGGTCAGATTGTTGAATATGGCCGCATAAAGCGATTGAAAGCTTTTGAGAAGCTGGACGATACTGAGGCCCAGAAGAGACAGTGATGAAAGGAGAATAGAATTACTTAAGGTGTTTAATTGACGTCAAATAACAGAGAATACCGGGCCTCAGAAGTTGATGGACGACGAGCTTCCGGCCAGAGATACACAAGGATTGGCGGATCTGGATGAGTCTGTTCTGATGTGTAGCCTTGTCGTCAAGTAGATAAAAAGCAAATACGACAGCTTCTGAATTTGTTGCAGCCTGGTTTCCACTCTGTTCAAGCTAGCGTATGAGCGTGCACTCAGAAAGCGAGAGATATCCTGCAAGCTTATTTTCTGTGGCCAATGCCCTGGAGTACCTATTTTGTGCGACCGTGGATCTAGGATGACCAAAATGTTGATTCGTTGACCAGGAAGAGCCCAAACCGGTTCCCAATATTTGGGTCGCCCGATGTGCGCTAACAACCGGAGAGAAATGAGTCCAATAGAAGCTACTTACACGTCAATGGGAGGCCATTTTAGGACTGCGCAATTCCTTTCTTTGAGCATCGGAAGCGTCATGCGGTCAGCGACCAGGCCACGAGAATCGAGAAGGCAGGGTGAGGAAGCGGCAAGTTTCTGAAACACACGGGGTAGAGACAGAATACATTCTGCACATGGAGTGCCGAACAAGGAGTTTGTATGTTGGAAGCCAAAGCATAACTGCAAGCAGCGACGGAGATAGCGCCGCTCGGGGGACGATCAGGCGCCTTTCACGAAATGCTAGGGTCCAGATGATTGGATGAACGGCGGACGTTTGAGAGGAACAGCCGGGGCCGCGCTGTAAATGGAAAGACATGGCATCTCCGGCGGAGACAAGGGGAATTCATCGAGCACAACCAAGCGCTTCTTCGCAGAACTTGTGCGCCTGGATGCCTTTTCAGTATCTCCTCGTTCCCGGGGTCCACCGATATCATTCTTTCAAGTATTCTGTGGCGCAGAATACATAGAAAACAGACAAGTTTTACCTTAGTAGAAGCAAAGTGGCATTGGTCCAAAATTAGCGTGTACTCGGTCACGTGCCCTGGGTCAGATTTTCTTGTCAGGGTCAGTATCAGTGTTGGCGCAGTTGACTTGTGCTCTCCCCAGTCTACGTCTCTCTCAAAATGCCGCTCTACGAAATGCTATGCATTACCACCCATGTCCCAACATATGTGCGTCCGTATCTCTAACTTTCACATGAGCAAACTGACGGTGGTGCCAGCAACACATCCGTGAACTAGTTCGCCAATCTGCTACTCATATTATGCACCAAGGAGGTGTCGTCCGAAATATTAACTCATGGGGCACGAGAACGCTTCCTCAGCGCATGAAGCGACATGGTCCTTTGCAGGATGTTGGAGAGTGAGTCCCACTGGTGACCGTTGATAGACGCGCTCTAACACTCCTGTAGTTACTGGACGCTGCACTTCGACACTAGCCCACGAACGCTGAGGTCGCTGAATGGAATTATGCGGCGTGATCCCCGTGTTTTACGATGGACGGTGATTAAGCTGGCCGACAAAGTGGAGGACCTTTCAGTGGAGGGACAGAAAGTCATGACGGCACACCGAGCTCCCATTGTGTCCGACATCATCAGCTAAAGCTCAACCTCGTTGTTTTTCATCTCATTCACATACCTCAACACACCTATGACAGCCTCTACCCTCCGTCACCTGTTCTAGATCGTCTATTTTACCCAGCTAATGTATACTAATGAGGTTCGCATTTCATTTCTTTCCTTGCACTCAGGAGACCACTTGCTCGCCTTCTACCGTGATGAGGCTTCTTGTGTGGTGCATTGCGTAAGATTCTTTCTCAATAGGAAGGATGGATGCGCCTTGCGCGTTGTTGGGAGCGGCATTGCCCATGAGAATCCTGTTGAGGATAAACACCGTCGTCTCGTTCGAAGCCATCGTAGCAGCCCTTATGACCGAGAACTCAAGCCTAATGCAAAGATCAGAGATGAGCTAGGAGTGAGCTTATTATACCTTTCGCGTCACCTCGACAGTCTAACAACAGAGTCACAGGTCATTCTCAGCTATTCTCCCAGCCAACCTCTGACATCGGAAGAGAAAGACCTGATTTGGAAGTTCAGGTTCTACCAAGCTGTGGAAGAACTGAACTGCTACCCTTGTGGACAGAAATCGACACGATGATGCTCTGGAACTCCTTGGTTCTGGTACAGTCGATTCGCGAGTACGGGCTTTTTCTGTAAAGCAGCTCAGTAGAGCTGACGATGACGTGAGTCCCTTTGCATTAATTTTTTTGAACGCGCATGCTTATAAGGTTTTAGGAATTACTATTGTATTTATTGCAACTTGTCCAAGCTTTTAATTTGAGAGTGCGGCGGTGGAACAAAGATCCTCTAGAGCAACGCTAACTGCAATTTCATAAGATGACAGTGGCCTTTCCGACTTTCTCATCGCTCGGGGCGTTGCGATTAATCCCATCCTCGGCAATCCATTATATTGTATCTCATGTGGAAGTGCATTGAAGATAATCATGAAATATGGCGTTACATATGAAAAATTTGATGTAGGGCGATATTCTCTTTTTTAATCACTCCCTTCTAGATGTCATTTAGGTCGAGAGCGGTTCTGAGCGACGAGAAACTATGCGTCGACAAGGACCATGATCAATACGCTTGCCAAGCGCGCAAAAGAACTACGAACCTCGAAGGACCCACGACCAAAGAAAATCGAGAAACTTCGAGCTATTATATCCGATCCCAAGAATAACCTCTCATCAGTGGATCCTTTGCCTCTCCCTCTAAATGCGAAAGTCGAAATAACGGGGATAATCGCCGAGAAATCGTCCGTCTTCAAATCTAACATGTACCCTCTTCTCTTATACTTCCGATGCTCTAATGGCACCGAGTACCCCATTATCTTTAAGATGGGGACGATATGCGGCAGGACCAACTCGTCATCCAAATGTTCACCCTTATGGTTCAGCTCTTACGGAAAGAAAATCTCGATCTGAAGCTTAGCCATATGACGTTTTGGCGACGGGTACAACGCAAGTGTGAGTCAGTCTACCCCTCTCGAACGCCAGTTGGCTCTTCCTGGAAGGTGAGAGCAGTGTTCCTGATGTTGGTACATCGCTCCTGACTTTCATCATAGGGCGCCGCGCGGGTTCATCGTGCACGTATCACATCCTGAGTCTGGGCATGCAGCCAAGGACTCGCTCGACGCGATTCCCTATGTTACCTCGCCTTTGTGTTACTGTCTTTGGCTAACTTACCATATAGAACTCACTTCTCCAAGCGCTCAGCCCATCTTTCTATATCGCTGACACGTCTATGCAGCGTTTGGACCTCTCGAAGTATAACTACGATTGCCGCGCTAATCTACAGCCTCCTAATCACTTTCTTTGTCATAGACCACTTCCTTCGGCATCCTCGATTACGAGGAGGCTTGTCAAAAGCAGGTCGGAGGCAAGCTTTTTGCGTACGTATATTAGATTCTTTTCATCGTATACTGGCCCGCATTCGAATCATAATCACGCATTCATGACCAAGAATATCTGGCATCAGATTCTCTTTTTCTACATGAAGGTTTGTTTGGACCACCGAAGACACTTCCTCCGCCCTCCGCCACCCATTCCAGATCTTCCATCTTACCAGCTAGATGTACATTAACAAAGACTTTGATTCATTTATTTCCTTGCACCCAGGAGATCACTTCATCTAATCCTTGAATAACCTCAACACCACCCAGCCTCTCGTCTGCTTCTTTATGCTCATGCTCTCCTTCAGGACCCTCTCGTCTCAACAACAATGCATTCAGCCTGGATCTAGTAGCACCAGTATAATCACTGCCACCATGAACCTCATTTAGTATTTTGTTTATGGGTGAGATAAAGTACCAAAACTGACCAAACTAATTCATCTCCTATGTGTAGACATTCTTGCGGTCGAATAGGATCATGTTTGAGAGCTTCCTCCTGATTTACAAATTCTAAAGCTTTCATAAAAATTCCCGGGGAAGGTTTTTCGATACCCTCTTCTTCACTCAGGACAATGGGCCAGAGCGTATCCGGAAAACCCAAGTCTTTCAATACACTTCCTAGAATAATCAATAAATCGTTATACAGATTTGTTGCCAGTGCTCATAGTCCGCAATCCCCGTAAGTGGACGCAGTTGAACTTACGTATTCGGCCATCGCCATTGCTGATCACAGCTGTCCTTATGGCCAGTTGCTGATCCAAGCGGCGAACTGGAGGCATTTTGTGTCAGCTACCCAATAGCTACGACAACGTAGACGGCCAAATGGACCGAGTAGCCGCGAAGAACTGACTTGTAGGGATAGCATCATTGAAGGCCTTGTAGCCTTCTCTTGAACTGAAACGCGTCATAAGCTGATTGACGATATCCGGTAGATGGTCATCAATTGCTGTATCTCATATTGAATGACCATTGCTAAACGAAAGGTGTCTTAGCACGGAAACACACCTTGTTCATCTCCTCCGGCTCCTAGGGCGGTTCGCTGAATGACATCACTCCACCAGTTCTCTGCACCTTTGTTATAAGAGGGATGTTCTTTTGAACGGCTTTCAAGGCTATCATACGCCGCAGGGTTATCCTGCGAGCTAGATGACAGATTCGGGGATAAGCTCACCCACTTTGAAAGAGTGTTTGATAGAGTCTGGAGGAAGGACGCCGAGATAAGGCGCGAAGACCTGCGAATACTGGGCGTAGATGGGAAAGCGAGGGTTATTATCGTATGTAGCGCGTCGAATGTTACGAGCCGTATTGGAAGCATTTCTATTTCTGTTGTATATCGTCGACAGGGAGATGATGCGCTGAAGGCAAGCTTGAGGCAACGCGTTTGTATTATCGGCCCGCGCTACCGGGGAGTTCAGAATGTTGACAGCTTTCTGTCCCTCGAATTTGAACTTCCACCATGATATCGCGTTTTGTGTGGGGATGGCTAGCCTCCTGGGCTATCGTCGCGGAAGCTCATACTATTCCCCTGCCAGATCCTTGTGCGGCCGTTGCTGGAAAACTTTGGGTCCTACCAAAGGAAGCGCGCGCATGTTTGACTTCCTTCCCTCTCGACCCCATAATTAAGGCCAATGTGAGCCTCTAATTCACGGATACTACGATATCGAACAACACCTCATAAGGCTTATGTTCTCTGCATTCTTTGTATTTTATTTGTTAGATCATCGAGGTCGTCAATAAGACCTTAGCTTTCCACACTTCAGTCAACTACCAGATCCAGGCTGAGCCACCATACGACAATGATGTCCATGAGGATCTTCACGCAGACTTGGCTCGGATAAGCCAGCAAGAATACCCCTCGGAGTTTGACTTCCACCTTGACATCTATCGTTCGTTCAAGCGCGTCAATGACGGCCACTGTGGCGTGTACAACTACTGTTATGATTGTGAGTGCGCCTTCAGCTCAATCGCCGGAGTTGTATTATTAGCTCGAGATGGATCAGACGCTGACTTTGACTCAACTAAGCATTATATGTCACCTATTTACCCTTACCTTTGGTCCTTCTAACGGCACCTGACGAATCTCAGGACGTATACATTGCGCCTGAAGCATTCAAAGTCGCCTCGAATGAATTCAAGAACGAGATTGACTTTTGGCAGCAAGGACTTCCTGGTGCATTGAAGGGGAAGCTCGAGAGGTACGTTATATTTTATTGTCATGTAGCTGACTCGGACAATGCCTCTCCAATGCTTAACTCCTGTCTCAGCTATCTGGAGCAAAAGTACTTCTAATCAATGGAGAAGAACCTTTTGTTGCTGTAAATAAAAATGCAGCTATAACAGGCGGTTACCAGTCTTTTGCTACTCGGCAGAACTCGTGAGTAATTCGAGTTGTGACTCGATAAATCTTCGCTCAAGGCTAATATACTATGCACAGGTTCTTTGCAAGTTATATTCGCGGTGCTGATGGCTGGCAATACTCGATGGGAAATTTTGCACTGCAAGCTCATCCTCTCATCGACTCCGTGGAGCTTACGGTACAACGAATGAATAGCTCAGTCACTGACACCTTCACGGTTGGTGCTGTTTTTGCTTTCATGATTTGTTTATCGTGTTCTTAGCTTACTTTTTGTTTATCAGCTTCCCTATCGTTCAAGGTTTGGAAACGCTTCGAAGAACTTCACAGACTTGGCATCATATCGCGAGCAAAATTGTGTAGCCACGAATAAGACCAATGGCGTCGACCTATACGGTATCGGCGTCCAGGAATACTACGAATCCCCGCCACCAATAGCGCACTTCCAGCAGCAACCCTCAGTCAGCCCCGAAGATAGCAAGAGGCAGCCTGTGAACGTCATCGTCGATGCCTTACCCCTTACAGATATCGATCTTCCAGAATATCTCCAGCCAGCGCTGTCTGCATTAAATCAAAGTTACAGCGTTGCCCAGTTTTACATGTTAAATGGTAATAACACCGGTGTTTTGGCTCTTGGGAGCTTCTCCGCCAAAAACTTTACGGCCTTCGGAATAAGCCTATTGACGGGACTGGAAGGGCTCAAGGCCGCTGGCGCAAGGAATTTGATTGTTGATGTGGTGGGTACCCCATTTATTATCTGTTTTTCTCTGTTTTCACTTTTGACTCATTTGAATCTGCTAAGACGAATAATGGAGGAGGTAAAGAAACTTTTATCATGTGCAACGACAGGGAAGATTCTAACATCTTGAGGGGCTGAAGGTTACATATGTATTGCTCATGTAAGTGAAGACAACCCTTTCGGGAAGATCTTCATCTCTGATACATTGATGTCCAGTGGCTTCATCGCATCGTATGCCCGAGTTTTCTGTATTCGCGAAAAGGGCCAAAAATTAATTTCAAGCCTTATCTCTGTAGATCATAGGCCCAAAACAATCTACAGAGCCTCAGGCAGGGCTGGACTCGATGACGCGCGCTGGTCCGCTCGCTCGTTTGATTGTCAAGGCCATAGCAGCTGGTGGGGATCCTGACGAAGTGCTCTCATACAATCCCATTCAGTGGACGAATGCTACGCACCACCCATTCCCTCCATCTTCCGACTGGCTTAACCCTATTGATGTCGTTATTAATGAGCACGAGGACTCTTTCAGCCAAAGGTAAGTGCGGATCCGCGTGTGCGTGAGCATTCACAATGATGAAGGGACATATGCAGGCTTGGTCAGGAATGCCAGCCATTCCAGTGGGATCCACCTAGCCATGCACTCTTTGCGCCAGAAAATGTATTGATCGTCTCGAACGGAAGGTGAACTTCCATTTCCGTCATTGACATCACTTTCATCAAGTGAATGTCCTTCGTTTTCAGATGCGCAAGCTCTTGCTCTTTGTTTAGTGTGAGTTTCCGTCGATTACAGGGCGTTCTTACTAAAGTATTTCTTTTCGGGATATAGATTACTATGTCTAAATTGGAAGGTGTTAGAACTGTTGTAACTGGAGGTAGCAATGATTCTCCACAGGAATATTGTGGAACCGTTGGTGGCCAATCTACCTCCTTCTCCTTCATGGACACAGAGCTGAAGGTAAACGCAATAGATTTTGAATCTCATTAATTTGCTTCAATCTATGTTTGATTGTAGACAGCAAAACTGAAAAATCATACCTTGGCACCACCGGATTTGTGAGTAAACAGCTATTGCTAAACCTCAAGAACAACACTGTACTGATGCATTCCAGCCTAACCAATAGTGTGCAAGGAATAACTTGGAGACTTGGCTTTGGTATTGATGATCCCGAGTCACCAGAAGGTATATTATTTCTCTTTTTCTGCCCAATTTTATTTGACCTATGGACTATCAACAGAATGGCAGGGCCATCCTGCTGATATTAATTTTCCCTTGACTGTGGAAATGTAAGGTGACATTCATTCCACCGATGGTCAAGAGCTAATGAACCTTCAATTTTTTCAGTGTGAATAATCCAGTCAAGATTTGGGAGACTCTCGCGAGTCAGGAATTCAACGAGGCCAACTTTGAAGTATTCCAAGTCCAAACTAGTTGATCATCAACTTTTTCTTGAGTACTTTACATATACACAAGAAATATATTTTGGGTGACTACGACTAGTTAAACATTAATTGATCACTCGTCTTCTTCAACGTCACCAAATTCGAACATCCCAGCACGATCCCTCTTAGCCTCAGCAATCGAGGCCTGTAGTTTCTTATAAACTTGAGGATATGACGCAAGATATTTGCAACCCTTCCGGTCGATCGAGGCTAGACCCTCACTAACAAGGTCTGCATTGATGCAAGCCTGAGGGTCCTGAGTGACGATGGGGTTTGTAGGATCTATGAGACGTAGGTGCAGGAGAGGTCCTTCTCTATGATCGACGTTAGCGACCAACTTGCGACCTTCGGCAATTGAGCGAAAGCGGTCGATGGCTTCCTCATGATAGTCACTTTCGGGGCCAGCAAGTTTGACGAAACTGCAAAGATAATCCGTTCATTTTGATTTGTTTACTGATAAGAAGGGGCAAACACGAACCTCAGACGAGCATCATGGGCTTGTCCAGGTAATGATCGGAATTTAGGATCCAGAGGACGAATATTTGAGAAGGATATTGTGTCTTGGTTGCCGTAGTCGATGAAAGTAACCTCTGCTTCTTTCTTGATAGGAGAGGCTCTACGGATTTTAGCCCTATACCAGGCACCGTCCGAGAACTTGGCTGAGACGAGATCTCCACCTTTGGGAACGAATCCTGGGGGTGAGGTGATTGGAGTACGGTGGTGTATTGAGAACTCTGCCATGAGTTTCTCCAGAGAGGCAATGCCTTGTAAGGAATATTAGACTTGCGTATTCCCATCGTATACTCAGCTTCATACCTTCTGTGTTAAGGATTTGAACAGAGAATGCAAATCCATTTTTGGTTCTGACATCACTGACGATGACATCGAGATATTCGGACTTTAGAGGCCCTGTCTCATTGTCGTCTTCAGCTGCCGCTTCAGCGGCCTTGATAGCTTCCTCGTCATAAGAACTCCAGATCTTAGGATTAGAAACTTGGTCAATGAAAGAAATTCAAAGGTAAAGATAATTACGGACATTACGTCTGGCTTTCTTGGCCTCTTCCTAAAGCACATTGTAAGCCAGATATCATACCTAGAGTCAAGTAGTCCGGCATACCTCAGCATCATATAGTTGTCGTGCCCAGGAAAGACCCTCTGCAGAGAAGGAGTGGATGGTTGCTAGGCCTTCCTTGACCAAGCTAAGAGCAACATTTTCAGTCTTGTTGAAGTAGAGCGATCCGATGAAGCCTCCAGATTTGTCAACACTGTCGACTTCAAATTCGACATCGCGCTGCATATATCTGTGTGTGGCAAATTCAGAAGCTTCGATTCCGTAAGGTTCACCCTTATCAGAAGGGCCGCGAGCGGTTCTTGGTGCACGAATTCCTATTACAATTTGTTATAATCTGGGCTAACGTATTTTTATTGATATACGGACCCGCGAGAACCAAGGTAAGCGTTTGATTGTCCTTGGGAAGAAAAATTCTGTGGAGAATTCAGTATACAACTTGACAAAGACCCAAAAACAATCAACACACTTGAATCGGGATCCTGCTGCGACGTACTCCACGATAGCGGGAATCCTACCCAGTCGTTTGAAGCCATTCAGGAATTGTGTGGCACGACTGCTTGTCTGCAATATTGTTAGAGGTATTTAGATGATTGAGGGATAAGAATTCGAACCTCTGAGATATTTAGAGGCTGTTTGGGTGCTGGAATTTCTTTTCCAGAGTGGATTCCACGTAGTTCAGTCAGAGCGCTGGAAAAGTGCAACTTCAATACAACTCATAAAACAAAGCACTAAGGTTTATTGACATTTGCTCGGCAGCCATTAGCTTGTCATAATCTGGAGAACGGTCTTCGTCGTCACGCTTATGGCGAACAACACTGGCAAGACCCTTCTCAATGAGTTGTTCAGCGATGTTACTGTAAATCGAAAATTAGATAAAATAATAGAAAATACATTACACTTACGCGCTGTGACCACCATAACGGATGGTAGCACACTCTCGTTCTTCAAATTCACCCTCTCGAGGTCGAATGAAATCGATAGAGACTTTAACGTGTTTGCCGATTAGCTTCTTTCGGAGGAATTCCCTGGCTTCCTGAGCGTAAAAGGCCTGTCGTGGATCCGAAAGCCTGTCATACCATCAGAAGGGGAGAGGCATAAAAAAAGTTGGATCCTACTTGGGGCCACGAGTAGAACTCAATTGCAGGCGGCGCTCCTTGTTGGTATCCTTTTCAACGACAGACACTTGATCTCCGCTCCAGGCCCGCACCACTGTCGCGTCAAATGTCTGAGTGTGGCCAGTGGATGAGGTTCCGTTCGATTTTCCAATGGAGGCCGTAGTTTGAATGTTGGCGTACAAACAGAGGCGCCTTTCTTTTGCAGACTTTTCTGCGGTTCGAAGACGCTCCATGCCACCATTGCTTGCCAACATACCAGCATGCCAATCAACAACGCGAGCGAGACCGGATGCAACCAAGTGCTCTGCGACATTTCCTGCGGGATGAATAACTTGATACATATATTTAGCATGACAAGCAAATATGATTGAAATCAAAAACAACCAACCCGTTCCAATGTAAATGCTCGCAGGTGGAGGTGCTGCGGCATTGGCAGAAGTTTGGAATGGTGTTGCAGTGGAATTTGGTAAAGACAAAATTTGGACCTTTACCGGGCGTTGGAGGAGACGAGATTCTGTGAAGAATTTGGCCTATGGAAAGATATGAATGAAGTAGAATAGAGCCGAAATTATTCCGAAATCTTACTTCTTCACCCCAAGGCTCAGATGGTTCGCCTTGTTTCGAGGAAGCGCGGGCACTTCGTACGCCAGCAAGGGCGATATTCACCATTTGATGTTCGCCATCCGGCATGAGCAGACGCACACGGAGAGTTGTACCATCTCGGACTTGTTCAACAAGAGCTAATACAGTCATCTTCAGCACCTAACGTAGAAAATAAAATGTGTATACTTACCGTCGATGGGTTTGCCTTTCCACTCGGTTACAAACGCTTGAGAGTCAACAGGCATTGCGTGATTGACAGCGTAAGCCTATAAATCATGTTAACGATCGTTATATAACGTTAGCAGAGGAAGTAACCTTTGGACCATGAGGGTTCCAAATTCCCTTGCCCGCAGCCTTCGCCTCGCTTTCGATTTCCTTCTTTTTACTGTCTTCATCCGTTTGCTCTCGCTTAATTTCCTTGAGTTTGGCCCAACCACTCTTCAGAAGTTCGGAGGTAAGATCTACGCCTCCAATTTCAGCATTACCAAGGTCGCGAGGGACATCGTCATTGCTCGGTAAAGAATGAATAGACGTGAACGATATTTCTTTGCCAACTGCGAGTTGTCGGAGAAATTCGCGGGATTCGAATGCCCATGGCTGTCAAATATTTAGAGAAGTGCTCGGGCAACACAGTAGATTTGGACTGACTTCATCGTCTCTAGTGGATGTACCAAGGCGAGGAGCAGTTATATCGGCAAGATGTAGCACTCTAGACGAATAGACTTTGATCGGATGTCCGTATACAATGTTCCGTGGCGAATGACGCGCACCTTTCTTTGGGAGGTTGACCTTGAGGACCTGGACGACCTCGTAAAATGAGAGAATCCCCGGATATAACGGCTATTCGAGAATGTCGTGAGACCAAAATGACTATTAGTTATTGAAAGTCGATGGATTTACATTTTACGATCTATGGGATGAATGAGGAACAGCTCTGGGGTATGAACGACGCTCATAAACTCACAGCTTTCATCGACATTGTTGGATGCTAGATGGCGGAGAAGATGCGAGATAGAATGAGGAGTACTTGTAACTTGATCCAAACTTGATCGCTGGACAGTGGATTGCCAGCACCTCCACGTTCGATGGCGTTCTCGCATCACGAGACTCTATACGCGTCACACGTGATCATACTAATTACCTCCCAAGCGCGTCAAAAGCGCGTTCATGATCAGTGACATTTAATTTATCATACCTCACTGCTAGGATCTAGCTTTGATTTTTGATTTGTTTTGTAAAAATAGATAATCATACTACATAAATGTTCGGAAGAACGGATATCCTGACCATCAGCCTTGCATCAACTTCACTCGACTCTCGGCCAACTACTATGGGTCAACTAGGGGTTTATAGCGGTTTGATAGCGGTATAAACTTGATCCTATATCGTAAACATAAATCCGTCTGGGAAGTGCTAGCAATCATTCATCTGTTTAACAGGCTAGAGTCTATCGTGAGCCTGGCATGAACCTTAAGAACTTCGAACTAGCTTTCTTTACCCAATTCGAGCTTGATCTGGTTGCGCCGCCGGGAGAAGTAAGCTGCAGCCACTCTTCAGGATTTGCGACATCTTTGAGGATCCAAGGGTTCGCCTGAATGTTATTTTCTGTGAGATGTTTTATGCAAGGACGATGCGCATATCTACCTTGATTTCGGCCACAGTGATTCGTTCCTCAGGGTTCTTCTGAAGCATTCGATCCAAGAGGTGAATAATTTGAGTGCCCTCCCGCTTTGGATCCTCTGGATGACGTCCACCTGTAGGGATATTCTCGGCACTCATATAATTATCTGCTTCCCAATCCGCTGTACAGATCAGGTTGTAGATTGTATATTCACTGTTGTACGCGTTCTGAAAGGCATCTGCAGGAACGTCGAAGGGAAGGCGGCCAAATAAAAGACCATAGAATGTGACTCCCAAAGACCAGATATCAATAGCACATGTGATGGGTGGCCGTGTCTTAGGCATAGAGAAAATCCGTCGACGGGGATTGATAGCTGACTGTGATAGTGGGTCTGCAGGTGTATCATCCTGAAACCAAACAATTTCCGGCGCAAGAAAAGCTGGGGTTCCAAGCCTTTTGAATAGATCGGATGTTGGAAACAGAGAGGCGTCAATTGACGGCACTTCAGGTCTCGCGCGTTCTTTGCCCTTTGAATGAGAAGTTAAAGTTGAGGAAGACGACTCATTTGAAGATATGGGAAGGCTCGTAGAGGGAATATAGTGTGCTATTCCGAAGTCGATAAGCTTGACAGTTCGGCGATCCTTTGTATAAATAATATTGAAAGGCTTTATATCACGGTGAATGATTCCGTTATGATGAACTGGGAAGATGTTTTCAAATCTGTAGCATTGGAAATGAAACAGGACGCACGATATTCTATACCCAAGATCAGATCCTTCATGACCCTTCGGATTTGCGACAACGTCAAATGAGGACCATAGTCGCTTCCACGACGAGCTTCCCATAGAGGACCACCTGCAAGATTTTCTTGGACTGCGATGAAGTAAATGATTGTGAAAACAGTCGTAACAGGTCCTCACTGAAGAACAAAAAATACGCACATAGGTAAACTTTCTTCACATCTATATGCGGATCGTCTATTGCTTCCAATAATCTCACAATATTGGGATGATTACAGCTCTTGAGAATCTCGATCTCTTTTCGAAACGTATTGTCTTTTTCTTGAACATCACCCTGCTGAATTCTCCTCAAGGACCTCATTTTCTTTTCCTTTGGATTGTCCTTCTTGATCCTTTTCATAGCCTATTATGACACAGATACCAATTGTATAGATAAGGAGGATTACCACAATCCAGTGCGGTAGACTGACCGATTCGTTTCCATTTGGATCTCGACAGAGGTATACATGTCCATGTTTGCCTTCTCCGATCTTGCAAATCTTCGTATACTGGTTAATGTTATGATAGGTATTCGTCCGTGTGTGTATGAGATTGTTTGTAATCTTTGCAGGTTGAAAAGGAATGGGTTCTGGTTCTGGGTCGACATGTAGAATCGCCGCCTGCGATTGTTGCCACGGGGGATTTTGTTGTTCCATAGCGAGCGATATGCCTGAGACAAGCACTATGTGGAGAGTTATGTCTGGGAGGTATTCAAGTTTCTTCGATCTCAAATCCATCGCGCACATGACAGAAGCACAATATTATGAAGAAGTGGCACAATGATGATCAATCTCATGTGCAAATATGGACCCATCGCCCCGAAATCACGTTCGCGGAATATCATTTGCGGCAGATGCACAGGATTCGGAACAAATATGTGTTTTGCACCAGAAAGCGCTATAGTGGGGTAACATGTACTAGTAGGATCATAGCTATGTCTATGCTCAATTCTAAGGCCCAATCATCAGTCATCGACATCCTATACATGCATAGGGTAAGACTGCAGAGACCAACTGTGGCAGCCACCTTCCCTGATCATACTGAGGCGGAAGTCCAACAGGCAGGGTCGACCAAATCAGGTCAAAAATGTTGCTTTGGGATGTGAGATGCGGTGCGGGGGCATCTTGTCGATAGCAGCGAAGAGATTTCCTGTGCCCTCGAATATCTCTTGGAGTTGGTCGGCGAAATTAAGAGATCATAGACAATCATCCAACATAGCGTATCTTAATAGCACCTGCACGATTGCGGGCTTCCAGAGCTATTACAAAATGTAAGCGCAAATTGACTAGCAACTTGATTAAAATAGTCTATACCTTTAAGCTCTTCTGCTTCCTCTCTCTGCTCATAGTTCAAGACGAGGCGTTTCAGATGTTGTTGCTCTACTTTGTCCTGCATTTGAGCTGTACGAGTATGAACAGCCAAGGCAGAAGCCGAAGGTACGGCAATTTGGCGTGTCTATGCACCATTTGGTAAGTTCAAAGTTGAAGATGGTTGGCACCGACATTACCTGTTGCTTGTTCCCTTTCTTTGTAATGACTGTGAAAGCCATGGTCCCAGAGCTGGCGCCATCTTTTTCATCCTCGTCATCTTCTCTTTCGTCTGTCCGTTTCTTTCGAATGTTTGGGGGCAAAACGGCGGAATCCCAAAGAGCTAGAGCAGTTTTCTTGTCCACTTTCCGAGACTCAGCCGAAGTATCCGTAACGAGTTTGGCGAGTTCCTTTGCGAACTCGGCATCCGCTTCTTCAGAGGGGCCAAGGTGCTCCTGGAGACTATTGCTAGCAGAAAGGACAACCTCCTGGTCTGGGGATGGTGCCCGTTCGTCTGTCTAAATCAGGAAATCAAAAAGAAGTCATCTACATGGTTGATATTGGACCATACTGGTGATTCTGCATCTCCTTCTTCTTCGCCCTCTTCTTCCTCGTGGTCTTCCCTGCGCTCTTCTTCGTCTTCACTATCATCTCCACTATCATCACCTGTTGAAAATAAGTCATGAGGTAAGAAAGAAAATGATATGTTGCAAACCTGCTGCCTGATGTGCAGAATTGTACATCTCATCCACAGCGATAGCAGCTTCTTCAAGGGTTTTCGATATGGTGAGCTTGGGTCGGACAGCCTACACCTTTGTAAATACAGACAGTTATGTAGATACTAGAATGACCGACCTCGAGGGAATCGGAAAGCATGAAATCGACGTCCATTGGCAAAGGTTCTTTGCATTTGATATAATACTAGGAGGTATGTGATCAGAAAAGATGAGAATATGTTAGAGAATGGACATCATTCATACCTGGAAGAACGTTAGAAAGTTATCTAGTTTCTTCTTTTGTGTACCGCGGTCGAAACACATCCCACACGTATCCAGCAGGACACATACTAGTCGTACCCGGAAGAAATCATCTGGCATGTCCAAAGGTATTGCCTGGTTTGGTAGAGGTCGTCCATCGGCTAAATAGAGTTAGGGATGCTGTCCGCATTAACGATCAATAGAAAATGGAAACATACGATGCCCAAAAGTGACGATTGACCAAAGTGTATCGAAGATGATACCTGAGCTGAGAAGGCGATAGATAGTTCTCCCAAATATTTCATCGTGGCCAATCTTCTTTGGTTTGTACTATAAACATTTTGTTCAAGGCCTCTTCGGATATCTTCTAGAACCTGATCCACAACAGAGATGGCAAAAGCAGGTCTGTATCGCTGAAGATCATATGTCAACATAGCCAAGAGTCCAATATTGCCATATTTTATTTTCCAAGGTTTCGTGAAAACCTTGTGCAGATAACGCTTGACTTCTTCGTCTTCCCAGTCAAGTTTGCGGAGGAGCTTAAGAACTTTATCAATGGATTTTTTCGCCAAGACGTCGTAGATCAGATGGCGGATAAACAATTCCATAGGGGCGCGAATTTTTTCCTGCTTCGGCGCTCTTTCAGGCGGATTACACTTTGATCGTGTCAGTAAAGAGGTAACAGATATGGTTATTCCTGAAATCTCACTTGATAATACGCATTCTCCAGCAAAAGAATCTGGCGCTGATCGAAATGTTGCATGCTTTGTTTTCGGCGTAAGAGTTCAAGCTATATTATCCATGCTAGATCAGTGAAATGGTTTTTTTTTTCTGCTTGCTGTACATACCATTGTGCCAAACCTTTCCGCTGTATCTTCGCTGCGCAACAAAAATCTACCGCATCCTTCCAGAAGCAATGCTAAGTTTTCGACATTTGTGCCGGAGAAATCGTCGAGGCAGACTTTGAACATGTGCAAAATGACATGAGGTGGCACGACACGGAATTTCGTTAAATTGGAGATGAATAGAATGTTCTATTCGAAGCACTAAGTCTTTGGTTTGGGGTCGTGAAGGTTGCAACATACCTTTAGTCTCACTTCGGCCAATTCCTTGACAACGTTCTTTTTTCTCTGAAGATAGCGAAATTCTTCATCAAGCTATATTATCATAGATTATGCTTTCATCGGCGGCGGACATCACAAGAACAACTTACGAAGGCCACAACTTCCGTCCCAATATCAGGCATGTACTTATTCAGTGTCGCAACCAATCTTGAATAATGCGGCAAAAGATCAGTGCGATTCTTAGGAACTTGAGACATAAACTAGAAAGTTTTTGTTAATGTCATTGATTAGATGTCTCTTATACGATGACCTACCCGAACAAGTCTCTTCCGCGCCGCCTTGGAATTCAAGAAAGCGAAATCGATTGCTGCTTGATCAATGAGAGCGCGATTGGTGGCATCTGGAAGTCTGACTAGCAAAGCTGTCAAGAGTTGTGATGGGCCCTGAGGCGCTAGTTGAGGGGATAATGGCGGAGTTTGGGCTCTGGGAGTGCCGGGCGTGGGGGTAGGTACACTAAGACATTGAGCGTTAGACCCACTATTTCCGATAGAAAGAAAATTCTACACACTCTTCCTCTTCTTCCTGTTCAGATTTTAGCTCCCCGTTTGGTTCCGTGTCATTTAGTTTCTCTAGTTCTTCTTCAAGTTTTCTGACTTCCTCTTTTTCTTTTTCTGCACGATCCCTTTCAACATCTTTGGATGCTTCATCTGGTTCTTCGACTCCTAGAACGCTACTAGGAACAAAATCTTTAAGATCTTGCACGTCTTCAAAGAAACGTCGCTCCTCTTCGTCTTCCCATTTACCACCTGTAGCCATTATTTCGTCAGAATCACCATTCAGATTACCAGCATTAGACCCGATTAGGATGGAATCAGATTTTTGGGAAGCAGTTGGAAGAGAAGGAAGAGGGAGATATAGAAGCTCAGATAAGCTATAATAATTGGTTAAAAAGTGTCGATAATTCATGAGAATGTTGGACTGACGATTGGCAACTTGCCAAAAGCTTTTCATAACTTTTGGTCATCTTCTCATATGCTTGTTGACGATCTTCAAAAATCTCTCCGGAGCGTATATATGCTTCATGATTTCGTTTGTCTTGCTCTTGTAGGCGCTACAGCATTGCTTTGTTAGCGATGACATATGTAGACTTGCCATACTCTTACCTTGTGCTCAATAACGAGTTTCTTGCACACATTATCAAAATATCCCTCGCACATCCGTTTGAAGCGGTCTCTGATATCTTGTTCAACCAATTCTTCTTCTTCTTTGAGCAAGGATGGAAATTGGCCATTTTCTCCATTCTCTTGAACCTGGTTGCTCGACAGAGTTCCTGGCTCCGCATCAATCGCTATTTGCTTTGCCGGGGAAGGAGGTACTATTCCAAGAAACGGTCTCGAATAAGATTTCAAGAAGGTCGTTAAAAGTGGCAGGGACGATAGGCTAGGGTCATTTGACAACTATGTTCAAAAAGCAAGCAAAATATTAGTAACATATAAAGCAATTTATCATAAACGCACAAGTTCTTTCATGGCCTTCATAATCCATTCGGCTCCGCTTCTATCTGGAGCATCCTTGATAATTCCAACCAGAGCAAGTTCCGAACTGACTCGGACAACCGGCCTTTGGCGTGTGACGCGGGCTGCATCATCTTTCTCTCGCTGTTCTGGGGTGAGAGTCGCTAAGGTAGATCTTGGAGGAGCGCTGATTGCTGCTGAGATGTTAGAAATTAAAGCAGGGGTAAAAGTCTTCGGGAACCGGCGATGCACAGCTGAGATAACCTGGGGATCTTTAATACACAGCCAAGCGCTGGAGATAACTGTAAGACCCACTTCAACAGCACCCCAAACATCCTTCTCAGTCTTACAACGTCCAAGTCCTTCAATCATGGCACCTGCCAATTCGTCAACGTATTTCTCTAGGGAAAGAGATTCAATATCTTTCATAATTTGCTCTCGATTATCCGCCGCCATGGACCGCCGGATGCGGGTAATGAGAGCGGTATGTCGCCTCAGGGAGGAATCGAGCTTCGCAGATTCTGCTCATTTTGTCACTCCAACGAAATTATATCACCCTTTCAAATACCACCAACCTGGCGTGACTGTTGTAGTATTGAGCTCCCTGAGCTTTAGGCGCTTCGCATAACGGGTTTTCTCGTCGTCGACTTTGAGAGCGCCATGTGCTCCTGGAGTGCTTGAATCCATGTTTCCGCTCATGTGAAGCGAAAGATATCGACGTTCTATAAGAGCGAGATTAGATGTGCAGCATAGGTAGAACCAAGTTGTGTCAAGGAACCCACAAAGGGAAACCGTATGGATTATGTAACCCATATATTAAAGCGCGTATTTCGAACCTCCTCATCACAACGGCTCAGGATGTTCTATAACTTGCTGCTCTATCCGTAAATTCTGCGCACCCCACAAACGAAATGGACGGCTCAGACGATTATCCCTTCGACGATATTGTTCTGGATGTCCAAACCTTAGCCATTCTCGATCAATCAGAGCAGAAATACTTGCAAGAACGCGCTCAAGCCGCTATTCCTCCACTTTTTCCTAGCGAACAACATACTAACAAGCGTTTTAAAACACCCGGTGGATGGATTCCTGGCATTGGTGGAGGATTCAGACACCAAGATGAAGACGATTTGCCAGAAATATCGTTGCAGGGCGATGGCTCCTACGGTGTAAACAATCGAACGAATATTATGCTGACTACCTTGCCTAGAGCTGCACCTCCAGCGATGCAATCCACACGCCCCATTGTCCTGTCTAAGAACCCGGGACAAAGTCATCAACATGCTCACCAGCCTGCATCCCGCGTTCCCAATTCTCGTCAAACATATCCAACCAACAGCCGACAGAGGCAATACGTTCAAGGCATCCCTGAACAGAGCCAAGATCAGGTTCTCAAGCATCAGAATGCAACCGGTCAAAATTCAGCGCAACTTGCCCAAATGGCAGAATTACAGAAGAAATTGGATGATGTTAGTACCAGACTTTTATCAACCGAGCGCTTCAAAATTATCTAAAACAGTGTCCAGTTGCGGGAAGAAAATGCTAAAATGAAAGCTTCCCTACAAGATGCAATTGACCTGAAATTGGCGAAGGAGGGAGAGGTCAGCATTTTGAGGAAGAGCATCGAGAGAGTACGTTGCAGCCACCAGATCTTTACAAACAGTGTTCTGATTGAATTTAAAGAATGCACAAAACCATGCGACTCAAATCTTTCAGTTGAAGGCAGAAAAAGAGAAAGCGGACGCAAAACAAGCTCAAATGCAGAAGGAATTGAAGGATGAGATGGAACGTCTCAGAACGCAATTCGTATTTCGAGTAAGGTCACATTCTCTTTTGAAGTCGTGCATTTTTTCAACTTATCTTATTGGAAACAGCAACAAGAGCATGAAGCGTCTATCCGCAAACCGCCAGGGTCTATCCGAGCTAAGAAATTGGGTCGAGATTTTCCCTCCACTCCTCTTGCAGTGCCTTCTGCAATGCATGGTTGGAACAAGGGCATTTCAGAAGGCAATGGCTTCCGAAGGCCTGTTGAAGAAACTCCTCTTCGTCCATCCCGTCTACCATCTGTTCCAAAGGTTTCTCCAACCAAATCTCGAAAATCACCAGAGAAAGTAAAAAGCGGTATGCTACCAGGCTTTGAAAATGCGTTCGAAACATCTACTCCGCGAAGATCTCCGTCTAAAATAAAAGACAAAGGAAAAATGCCCATGGTCCAAAATTCTTCTGTTTTTGGTCCGGATTTGACAAATGATCTACCTCCCTTATCTCAATTTCAATTGTCCCAAGGACCCTCTCAATTTCAACTCGAACCGATCCGTAAACCAACTCAGCTGCAAGAGTCATTTACGCTACCTGACTCCAGTGGACCTTTTACTGCCCAACAGTCGCAACTTAATGATGAAGATATGGACGTGGTCCCAGTGGAAAGCGATGAAGATCTTGCACTTGAAGAGATTGAAACGATCGACCCAATTAACTGGAAAGCAGAGGTTTGTGTTCTTGTCTTCATATCTTGAATAATAGTAACCTTTTTCTATAGCTTTGCCGTATCATTTTGACCCATTCGTACGACCTAACTGGCGAAACGTCCTTCCAGCAACTACTATCTTCATCGCACTTTGTTAATTTCACCAATAATTATTCGACTTTTTGCGCCAGAATTCTTGAAGTCATATCAAATCCCACTAAATCTGACGACTATGACGACTCAATCAAAACTGTATCAATATCACTCTTATCAATTTTGGTGACACTCAGTGAGGCGCAACAGGTATGCGTTTCTTGACATCGAAGTTTTTGTTTAAATAACATATACCTTTCAAGCTATTATCTCTGACCATCTTATTCAACCTTTTGACGAAGCTCGTAATATCTCTGCCTAGATTTCGGGGTATCCTCATGTCCTGTCGACTTTTCATACCAGATAAACCAGCTCTAACGATCGTGGAGGTTGTTTGTACAACCATCTCGAAGTATCTTCAATCGACGGGAGGTCACCCACATCAACATGTGTTAGCAGCAGAAACGTTGTCACTGCTCGAATGTCTTTGTTTTCGCGCAGACGTAGAATCTATGGGAAGGTGTGTTGCACTTTGTGAGTAATTCGTGTTATGCTGAATGAAACGTTGCAGCTTAGAGCAACTGGTTCGCAATCGAGATATTTTTATGGTTCTATCGCACACTGCACAACCTCTTTGGCTCTTGGAAAGCACATCCAGACTGCTTGTGCTTCTATCAACTTGTGGGTTGGGTTTTCACCATACGGTTATCGTCTGACTAGTTTTGCAGACCATGATATGTACAAGATACTCCTTAATATCCCAGACGGAGGCATGGACCTAGATAACGATATCCAAATGAAAGACCCACTCATTGAGCGACTGTGCTCTCACCTTCTCGACTCCAGTAGATCCCCGTCAGAGGTATACTCAAGCTCGATTTTTCTTTTCGCCTTGAACGTAATCTTACTTTTTCGCTTCCAGACCCTCAAGATTTTCGTCCTAACTTATTTTGCTCAACTCTCCATATCTCATCCTACCTCTCATGGCATCCTTGGCGCCTCATATACATTGATACCCTCTTTGGTCATGTACATTTCTCAACTTACCACGCCGTTGTGGGAAGACGATGGTACATTGGCATCTTCGTCTGAAAGCACTTCGTCGTGAGCTCCCTTTCATATTATTTCATTGAAATTGCATCTGAATGCTTGAATAGACTAGTCCAAGCTCTGAATCAGGCGACGTTCTTACTCTATCATCTCATTTTCAGCATAGAACCCAATCTCAATCTTCGACATAAACTTCAGCATGCTCCTCATCGATCCTTCAACAGTATGAGTCATATATTTGTGGTTACGTTTGGGCGATTAAGCTACTGTGAACCACCTAGTTGGATGGGAAGTCAAATACGCCAGGAATTGGAATTTCTAGCTGGTATGTTTGATTTTTGAACAATGATAAACAGTATCAGTCTCAAGCCTCTTACAGAAGTTGCAAGGGAAATTTTGGAGATTGTGGTAGACGGGCCAGAGGGTGATAGTGTCTGGGCTGCCTTCCAAACAGAGCCAGACGAGGAGAGTATAATAGACGAAGAAGAGATGGAGGCTCAGTTGATGGGAGTTGATGTTTGATAACCTTCATCGGCTCAATTTTTTGTTGATAGTCTGCGGGAGTTTTCGACGGGCTGACTGGCAGAAGATGGAAAACCTTACTTTCGTACAGAAGCTTTTCACCCAATCCAACGACATCTCCTTATATCTTCCTCGGGGATGGGCCAAAGTCACCTGTTTCAGAAACATATCGCACATCTCTCCACGAAATCTGGCGCTCAGCCTTTGGTTGGCCACCTACCAACACCGATTAGCCTGATTACGGGATGCGAACGCTGGAAACTGGAAACTAACTTCAAAAGCAATACTTTCGTCTTTCAGTGTCAGATCTTTCGGCACGTTCAGGACATGAATTTTTCCAATCGTCTCCAATGACGCCTGCCAAAGGCATTCGCTCCAGTCAGACGGACGAGAAGTTCTCATGAAAATCCTTTCAGTGCACCAGAAATCTTGTTTCCTTCGCAATAGAAGAGGCGATAGCGCAGGAAAAGGATAGGAATCCGTGTTACCAGAGGACAATACATGGATTCCTGTGTCTCTTTTTTCCTTGGTGGCGATAACGCCTTCGTCTATCTTGCGCGATATTGGCCTGCGAATATCATCTGGATACAGCAAAATCCAATCTGTCAAAGCAAACAACCTGGCCAGATTAAGATATAAATTTGGAGATTCTGCGGCGTTTCGCCCGAGGTGAAGGACGTGGACGGATAGACCCGCAACCACGTTGTTTGGAATAGACTTTTGTATTCCCTTCAGTAGTTTTGCATGCAATGAAGAACCAGGGCTAGTGATAGTTGTAATGAGGAGAGAGATGGAGTCTGGGCATTATCAAATGATTTGAGATCCATAGAATAATTATCATTGTTAATCATACCGTTCCAATTGGTCGACCATTTGTCAATGAAATGCAGATCCGTATCAGGCAGCCAGGCGCATATAGTCACAGAAGAGTTTGGTCGCTTAGTAGCCAACAAGAATGGCTCAAGCTTGACAGCAGGAGTCGTTAATGATCGCGTAAGATA
The DNA here is from genome assembly GCA_014925825.1 of Pholiota molesta. Lineage (NCBI taxonomy): Eukaryota > Fungi > Basidiomycota > Agaricomycetes > Agaricales > Strophariaceae > Pholiota > Pholiota molesta. Next base: position 796,915 of record JACGCK010000006.1, on the reverse strand, counting down.
TTGCTCCATAGTCTTGATATTTGCTTTGACTTGAATAAAATCAATTATACTAATTGAGGTAATTATGTCGAATGTCACCTCCAGCAGTCGCCTGCAGATCATTTGTTTCTTTGGCCGACATCGGGCGAAGGATGTTGCTATAAAGTTTGGCTGTAGCCACGATGCAGCTCAAGCCGCAGTATAGCAAGAAAAAGCACTTCAAGAGAAAAGCGGGCCAAGACCGTTCCAAGCGCATGGAGATACGACTGGTAGATGAACTGTGGAAGGGAAAGATCCAAGCCAAGAAGTCCTTCCGTACTTGAGGAGAATGCGCAGTCGGTAAGCTTTCAGATTGATCAGAACTGAGCGATCTTCCCAGTGCCACGAAGTCTGCACTCGGGGATATCCTCATGCGTTTTGAAGAATAACTTGTGGAAAGATGACTTTGCACGGTATCACTTGCTTTGACTCTTGATATATCGACTGGGGAAGGCGTAGAGTCAGGGACATAATCTTTACCATCGTCAGAATGCATGATACGGTAGTCGGTAGTTAGAAGTAGAGAGATGGAATACAAGCTTCTCGCTGGGAAGTTTAAACAGTGACAAGTAAGTAGTACAGTTGGGTGTTTTTGAAAAAAGTTTATCATCCTTCGTGTTTGCAGGTGATTGGCTATGTCAGGCACTGCCGTACAAGCCAAGCACAAGCGCCCACAAGCGATAACTAAAATTGGAACTAGCGCTCGAAAACTCAGGTACAGAATATTGTACCAATAGAAATGCCCTCATATGGACCAAGCTATAAAATTTCATTGTCAGAATTTTTTGCAGAACAGCGAGCTACCACGTACATGGTTCAGAATATCACCATCCAATATGTTTGGGACAGACTGGATTTGGCATTGCGAATCTGTGGCATCATCATCTCCTGGAAAAGTATAAATTATGAATGCTATTTTATCACTGTGGTATATAATATTGCTCACCAGGACAAGAAACCGCATTTCCTGGAGAAAGTATGTGAATTTCTCCATGCGGATGCTGGAAGCCTAAAAATCGGCCTGGGACGATTGGGACGATATCTACAAAAATGAAATCGATTTTCAAAATAACTGATTAGTACCTTATAAACTGACATACCGTGCTCGTTGTCGATACGTCTAAAGTTTGCAACCTGATCGCGTTCAAAGTGATCAGGCGGAATACATTACAGAAGCAACCATTTTACAACTTACCTTTGCGTCAATCAAACCGGCAAAGTCTGGATTGCCAACGCGAGGAGTGCCGTATGTAACTGCCTGAATTGAGGTAGTGGCTGGGAGATTTAGGGTTAAGAATAGGGAGTCCAGTTCCGCCAAAGCACCTCCGAGCGAATGTCCAACCTAACGGAATTACGAATTAAAGATAATAGAACACGGGTCATCTGAACTCACAATTGTTACGCTATTTGTGCCCTTTACCGAGATAAGCCTTTCGACTTCCTTAAGAATGGTGCTGGCTGTCTTTGCGTGCTCGTCTCTGAAACCTTCATGAACTTGAACGGAAGAAGATACGCCAGGGAAAAGTGTCGAGTCCAAGGATCCCATGAGAACATTAGCATCTGTAAGATCCGACAATCTATAACGTGGAAAGGCTGTTATTCGTTTAGGTACAAGTATACCCGGTCTGGCACTCACAGTTGAGTTGGATCAGTTCCCTCGTGAGCTACAATAATGCTGTTCTGAGAGGGAGAAAATCCGACAAAGACTGGGAAATTTAGATTGCCCTATGATTGACTGCGTTCGTTACACATGAGCTTGACTACTCACATATTTGAATATCATTCCCATCTCCGCCCACCAACGTTGGCTGGAAATCTGAATTAGCAGCGCAGGCCTCTGAATGGACATTAATGATGGAGAGAACACTTTGAAATGAAAGCAAACGTACCTCCACAGCTCCATGTCTGTAATCCACTTGTTGGACAGTACGCTGCGCGAGCGAACTGGGTGAATGGAGCAAGACTGCTTAAATCAGAGGCGCTTAAAGGTGTCACCGCTCGCTTTTGTACAATAGGCGCCGGGACAGCATATGCTGCCCCTGCAGCCAAGGTGAGAAAAGCAGCAAAAGGCAGGGGAAGATTCAGATGCATTGAACGAGGAGATCTGTTTCTGAGAATACCCTCCGATTAGGTGTGCATGTTATATACTGCCAGGATTTATCAATGGCTGATAATAAATCATAATAATCTAACGGTAGGAATTTCTCCGATCTTTTGATCAAGGACACGGGGCCCCACCTATTTGCTCACATAACAACATCATCTCACAGTAATTATCACAGAGATCATCCGTGTGAAGGACATTGGAGAGTTCTAACTGTTAATCTGCAATGGGAAATGACAAGTAACCAACGGTGAGATCAAGCATGCTAATTGTAAAGATTTGGAAACCAACCTTGTACTAAATTAGAATCAAGACGAAACTTACGCGTGGTTTCGAACTGCGCTGAATATATTTATCATAAGAAAGGTCTTATGATAGCATACAGATGATACGATTCGGCATGGTCATGGTCTCAAGAAGGAGGTATTGTTATTTTTAGCCTAATCCGAATGCGGGGATGCGGGGGAGTACATCATTTACTCATGCGACTCGGAGGTAGCGATTTCACGTGCCACATGGGGCAAACATGTACTGTTGCCAGGAAAATCATCTCGTCTGCCCATGTAGGCCCATGTATACTACAAATCGGTGTGGGCATGTTCTACCTTAATCACAGCAACATATATATCTGAACGCTTGCAATTGAATGTGACTTGTCTATTGCTTGTCTATGTAAATTGCTCTATTTATAGTATATCTTTCCTTTTCCGGAACAGAGATGAGGTGACAACCTTCGGTTATTAATATATATAACCTCTGTCCTCGGCAGACAGAATAAGTACACATGTGGAGAAAGAATAGCAACACTGTCCTAAGCGCTATAAGTGTTACCCTGCCATCTATAATAATTCTCAGATCAAGTACTCGACAGGAAGGCGAGACTAAAGTTCAGATCACAATAATTCAAGCTAAGTTTACCAATATGCATAATATTATGCAGGCAGTCAATTCAATCTTTGGATCTGCGTTGTACTCCTTGTTCAGTTGAATTCTGACATTCGTCAACTTTATGGGAATAAAATACAGTATGAGAATTTTACAGCGACCTAGCTACTATGAACTCGGCTGTTCCGTTGGAAAGAGATCATGGCAAACAGCTTTCGGATCATGTACAGAAAATAGTCCCGATGGAGATTCCTTCGTATGGCCCCAGCTATCAAAATTGTCAGAGAAAATGGACTTGGGACAAACTACAAGACTTACGTGATCGAGAATGTTTCCTTCAAAAATGTTTGGAACGGATTGGATCTGACATTGTGAGTCTGTGGCATCATCGTCACCTGAATACATGACAAGAAAATTTGTTGTCAGTAATCACGTCCAACACTTGGAGATGGGACACTCGCCAGAGCAAGAAACGGCATTTCCAGGGGAGAGAATGTGGACCTCGCCATGCGGATGTTGGAACCCTAAGAATCGACCTGGAACTATGGGAACAATATCTACGAGGGAGATATCAGTTAACCAGCGGTAACAAGGGAATAAACAGGTGCGAATTTACCGTCTTTATTGTTAATGCGCCTGAAGTTCGGGACCTAGATTAAGAGTACAGAATAATTACATTACATTCTTGATCGCGTCGGATACACCAACAATTCTACCTTTGAGTCTATCAATGCAGCAAAGGCTGGATTTCCAACACGGGGTGTGCCATAGGTTACAGCCCTGACGGAGGTCGTCGATGGAAGATTCAGAGTCAAAAATAGCGCGTCAAGCTCTGCCAAAGCGCCGCCGAGTGAGTGGCCAACCTGTGAATCAAAAAGCGCTCAGAAAAAAGACGAAATTGAAAGAAAATAAACTCACTGTTATAACACTAGTAGTGCCCTTCGCGGATATCAATCGCTCAACTTCCGTCAAGATTGTTTTGGCAGTCAGTGCGTGTTCGTTTCTGAAACCATCGTGTACTTGGACAGATGAGGACACGCCAGGGAATAGCTTTGTATCCAATGGGTCCATGAGAATGTTGATATCTGTCAGATCGGACAAGCTGCGAAAATATGATATGATATCAATAACTGCAATAGATATTGAATTGGAAATTATTTCCTTTACAGTTGAGTGGGGTCAGTGCCTTCATGCGCCACAATGATGCTTTTTTGAGAGGGAGAATAGCCGACGAAGTCTGTTTTATTTAGATCATTCGAGTCAAGCTTTAAATCTACAGCAATAAGTTATAACTCACATATTTGGACTCCATTTCCATCACCTCCAACCAATGTTGGCTGAAAGTCCGAATTAGCACTGCAAGCCTCTTTCCCTAGAAGTTAGTGTTTGCTAAAGTCGAATAAACGAATAAAACTTACGTCCACACGACCAATTTTTGAGCGCGCTGGTAGGGCAGTACGCTGCACGCGCGAACTGGGTAAATGGCGCAAGGCCAGCCAGATCCGAAGCCGACAATGTCGACACACTGCGTTCTTCAAGCGCCGTGGGAGCAGCATAGACCGTCCGCGCAGCAATTCCAGCGAATGTAATATAGATTGAGAGAAGATGCATCGTCGAAACTGAAAAATCAGACACTGGATTTCGAATGTCCAAGGAGGATGTTCTGACTGAAGGGAATAAAATCTTGCCTTTAAATATAGGAAACAGAGTTATGAGAAAGCCAAGAAAGTGATGGAAAATTGCTATTTTCTCTGGCAGATTGACGACTCGCCTCGCTAGAAAGGGCATATCGACCTCGCGTTTGCAAAGCTGAGCCTGATTCTCGTTTGACCAAGGACTTTGGAGCAACCAATCAATGTCAAGTATAATTCCCATAAAGGACTTTTAAATTCAACGCCGAACATCGTGATAGAGATACACATGGCGTTGAGTAGATGCCTTCATATCCTGTGACTATTCTCATGACGGGGAACTGAGTGATTTGGACCGGCGTGGCCTCATCCGATGGCATTAGGATGCAAAGATTGTATAGTTAAGTCGCCTGTTGTCCCTGATAGCTGTAATGCGAACGAAAAATAATCCCGTGGTATAGACACAATTATCTTGGTATTGAAGGACTTCATATGATTTAGTGCATGCAACGAGTGTGGTTCTATTATTAGCATCCTCCCCAGGCTTGGCTGATTCGCATTTAACAATAAAGGCGGGGTTAGAGATCAGAGGAAGCTTAAGAAGAGGATTACGACAAGCATGAAGGTCCGGGGCACTTGAAATAGCACATTAAGAGCAGAAAACGGTCCTATAGAAACCCCATTCGGAGTATGTACATAGCAGTCGAACGTCAAGCGAGCTCTTCCGAGGTATCTGCTGGTATCTGCCAATGGAATTGTACACAGCTGATGAGGTTTCCTGCCAACATAGTCAATGTCGTTGCATTTTGACGCTGCTCTTTAGCTGTGAATGTTGTAATCTCTGATGGGTGTAGGTTTCCTGAGATCGTAGCGACGTCAAACAATCAGCCTACCTCGACTGGCAACTCTGTTGCTGCCACTGGAAGCAATATTATTTCCCCACGAGATGCTGGAACCCAAAAGCTCATTGGATAGAGCGACAGAGATAGGATCTTCGCAAAATTTTACATGGTATACGAAGGACCTTGTAATCGAAGTACAATTTAAGATGGTAAGTATCTGGTTACACACTTATCTAGCTTGTGATTTGGGGTAAAGCACAAGGGAGATAACCAGATGACCTTTTATTGCCTTTTACACCTTTCCTCGAGATTATATACGCTGATTATATACTGCAAGGTTCGTGTTGACTAATTCTCGCGGAGTGCCGACTTCCGAAAATACCTCTCTTGAGCTCAATTCGTATCCACCTCCACGAACAATTCGGTCGTTTTTTTCCCGAGAAAAAGAGAGCTTAACTCCGACAAAAGCACTTCTTATTATAGCCAATGTCCAACCTGATAAATTTATCTGGCCGAAAACTGAAGATTATGCGTCATGTGCTAGTTGTGGTCACCTCGTTGGTACCTCAGATTAAGCGCCCAGTGGCACGAGCTGATATTTCAATGTCTGCCCGCGGTATAGGTACCCAGACGCCATTAAGAATGCGGCTTAAGCTTGCTGGGATTTCGAAACAGTTTGAATGATTGGTATTTATATGCATGTTCAAATCAATGAGGTCTGTCAGGCGAATGCTATTTAAGTGAGCATCGTTTGGCAGAGTAAAGCGATTGCAGATGCGCCCTGCTAAGCATCTTATAAATCATTTGATCGCATTTCAGAAATCTTACTGGTACCACACAATAACAGGATAATCTGCGGAGGATTTGTCGATCAATATTGCCAGAGAAAAGTAAATAACATGATAGACTGTAACACTGACATCTGTATACAAGAGAATTACAGCTACTTACAGTTATACCGCATGAACGGAGGCAATGGTTTCTTCCCTCAGGGAAGCAACCGGTAGCCCGTTATTCTTCTAATTTGATTTGCACTTGGTATTTCGCATGACTTAGTTGTGTAAATATTACTATAATAGGGTTCCAGAAGGCGCATAGCAGTATTGCAGCTTGAAACCATTCAGGATATGGTCGTAAAAAAGTTGCCTTGTAGACGGCGGTGTCATTGAAGCATGTCAGAAAGAACCACTCCATAGAGTTGACAGTGGACACACCAACCTCACGATCATACGCATCATCAACTTGATATCATATCATTGGGATGTAGACTAGGCATTTAATTTGATACACTTATACCGATCGAAAACAGAGCCTGCAAGCCAAAGGCGGTGCGGTCCTTTCACTCATTACGCTCGAAGCTTAAGAAGTATAATAGAACATATTCAGATCTTCCCAAACTGTACAAAGAGGTGCATTCTATTTATAGTATACACACTTGGAAGCAATATTCTGTACCTGAACCTTGGTATGGAGTCCGGACTCATGCTACATAGCGACAAACCAAAGGCAAGCCAAGCATTCAGAAGGCCTTTGGTGCACATTTATGGCCGCGTTCTTATCTGAGGCGATGCGCCGAAATACGGCGCGCCTTGAGGCATGGACTTTGCACGCCTTACGCGTGTTAGTAACGTGGGGTTGGGGGGCTGCAGTCACTGCGGAGAAGCAGATAAATAAAGAATGACACTGGGGCATCATTCGCAGAAGCTGGAGTCTATTCTCCCCGCAAGACGCGTCTTCACCAGTGTGCAAGCAGAAACGGAAGTCATCACGATCGCGAAGACCTCTAATGCCTGTGCACGATAAACCCCTGCCGCAGATAGAAGATCATGGAGAGGCTGGTCCTGCTGGTCCTGCTTCAAATTCAGGGTGAGCTTCACTCGTTTGATAGTGTCAGAATTTGAATCACTCATCACTATGTATCATGTTCAGCGTTGATTTGATATCTCAAATGCGCGACGCCACATATTCGCCGTCTCCTTTACTGAGGGTACTCCACGATCCTACGCTCCTATCATCCGGATCTACCGAGAACTTGAGGAAAGATGGCCGACGCCCATCGCGATCGCCAGGCAGACGGCGTGAGCATCGGTCCCCTTATCTCGCTGTTGCCGCAATAGCCGAAGAGCAACGTCAAGCAAATCACTTGAAAAGTCTTCTACACACTTCAGGAGACCGCTTGGAACAGGAGATGCACCGAGCGGATGAAGCTGTAGCGCGAGCCGACTTTGCGGAGCGTCAAGAGCGCGAGGCCCTAGTGCGAGCCAAAGTGGCGGAAGCTGAAAGAGAGAGACAGGAGAACGAGTCAATACGCCTCGAAAGAGATATGAGGGAATACCAGATTCGTTTGGAGGCGTCTCAAAGAGAGGCGAAGTGGTTACAGGATGATGCGCGATCGATGAAGCGAGAACTGCAGGAGCTGCAAGATTCGGAAGCGAAGGCGCAAGAGCTGATGCGAAAGCATCAGACAGCGTTGCGTGAATACGAGATCCAGGGGAAAGAACGAGAGAGCCAAATAAAGGTGCTGGTTGATAGATGGTATGAGAATGGAAGGGAAGATGGGCACGACGAAGGATATGAAATAGGGTTTCGCGATGGACGGAAGCTGGGGGTGAAAGAAGGCCTGAAGAAAGGGAGAAAAGAAGGTGTCAAGGAAGGCTGGGAGCAAGGACGGAACGAGGAGCGACGGAATGCTATTGAAGCATTTGACAAGTTCCTATCGGAGGATAGCAATGACGAACGGGTGAGTTTCTCGTCGGCTCAGCCTCGACACTGGACTGATTTTCAAGCAGTCTGAGCGAACACGAAGGTGGGCGCAGTCAGTATACATGGCAGATGAATATTCCGAGACGTTGGGACCAACAGACTCGGGTTCGGTAGTGTAGGAGACACCATCAAGTGTGACCCGATCAGGATTGATGAAGAGATTAGACAGTGCCTCTTTGTTCTGAACATAATCATAACTACATACACACACCTTGCCAACGACTCTCATCTACAATCCACCATGGCTCCCCGCAAGTTCCCAAAAGACCTTCCTAAACTTCCCCTCTCAGCATTCACCCCTCCCAATACTGGTACCTTAGAGTCTTTCCCGAATCCACCCAGCCCCAACAGCCTACAGCCTGCCAAAGTCATTGATGCGAATGTCGTTTCCAAGGACGCGAGCTACAGCCAGTGGAAGAAAGAGGCTGGTCAGGCCCTAGGCAGCAAAATACGAGGAATTGTCCTCGCTCTGCCAACTGGAGAGCTTGACAAGGCGCTTACCTCGTAAGTAATCGTCGAAACCATCCTTCGTTCCATCATTGACCACAAGATCGGTTTGTCCAGATACAAATCAAACTCGAAGGACTCTCAAATCATTTCCTTCACAATTCCTTTCGATCTAGAGAAACCTGAACCTGCTCTCGAAGACCTAATCACATCTTCAGGGGCACCGATCTCCTTGTCTACTGTCTTCACCAAGGTTTCGCCTGAAGCTGTCGAGGGACTAAGATGGGCGCTCAAAGGCGGACATTCCGTTGATATTGATGTTCAAGCAACCCTCTCAGATTCTCTACTAGAAGGGTTCGAGGATCTCATGGCTAAAGCGACTGCTGATCTCGAAACGGTACCTCCGATCGTTTTGTGTACGTTTCTTCTTTCACTGTTGCGGAATCAGATACTGATATCCAAATACAGCGAACATTCTGCCGCCTCCCCATGATCTCGATCTGCCCATCGTCAAACTCATGAATCATCCCACATACCTCGCTTTCCAGTCGCAGGTTGCCGCATTGTCGCTCATTCCCCAAGTCTATGTCAAGTTCCTCCCACCGTCTTGGGATGTCCCAACACCTCAGACACCTTTCCCAGGAAGCCCTATCGAGGCAGCTGACACCCAGCAAATAAAGGAATGGAAACGTCGCATTAAGATGTACCGTAAGTCTACCATAAACATTTCTATTGTGTCCTTTTGTTCACCTTAGTCATTTATCCCTTCAGTCGGACCTGTTATGGAAGCCTTTGGATACCAGCGTATTATCTTTGGATCTTCCCCTTCTTCATCTTCGAAGGCTCCGTCTAACGTGGCTGATTGGTATGAGATCGCACGAGAATCCCTTGCGGAGCTCGGGATCGAACAAGATTTCGTTGATGCTGTATTCTACGGCAATGCGGAGAAGGTCTATGCCGGAAAGAAGGAGGAAGGAGCGTAATGCCATTGTGTCCTAGAGAAATACCCTTTTCAATCGCTTGTATTCTTTGTACGATTCTGTGCTGATTTGGTTGTGGAAAATGGAGAAATATACACACATGACGGATTCAATGTCCCTTATCGATAGGAAAGTCAAATCCGGCAGCTTGGCCGGTGGCTGTGGTGTGGGAAGCCATCTGTAAAATTACCACATAAAGCAATTTGAGAAGAAGTATTTGTGTGTCCATTTGTGGATCTGTGGGCTGTGGGCACTGCCAAACCCTGCTTTTCACTGGTTCTCATCGGCCCATCATCTGCCTCCGGTTTCCTCATGTCAAAAGGCTTTAAGCCGTCTCTTGTCTCCTAAAAGGCTTCGTGACCACCTGGTCAAATCCACCTGATCCTACACAATTGCCTTTCTCGGCCGTTGTTCAACTTTTGAAAGGGCTTAAATTGGCAGCATTGCAACACGTAACCCCACGCCATTGTACATATACAGCGTATTTTCGCGACCCACAGTCTCGTCGACATCTTTCCCTTTCCTTCCCGCAAAAAAACATCGATGGGCGAATACGATGGCGAGATCGGCCGCGGAAGACAACGAGGTTCGGGTGACGATTCATCGTGAGTTTCTTATCGATAACTATTGCCTCTGTCTTCTAAAATTTTATTCATGCAGAAGCAGTCGAGAATCTTCCAATGAGCGACCTGTTCGTCTATCCAGACCATCTAAAGGCCCAGTCGCGATATTGACATTATGCTCTAGGCATCCTCCCACAGAATTGCTTCGCCTGCACACACGGAAGAAGGCGACTCTACGATGCAGTCTATCGCGAATGATGATACCCCTCCGCCTCAAACAAGACCTCTTATTCGTCAGGCACTAGGGTTTTCCTCTGATCAGCCTCCACAGAGTATCAACACATATGAAGCTCAGGTCTCAGAGACTGTTCCAAAGCCGGGCATGTTCTTGCCGGGCCAGGCAGTTTTTCAACCTCCCGTGTCCAAACCAGTAGAGAAGCCCAAAAAGCCCAGAATCAAAAGAACAGATGCTTACCCAGGACAGCAGTCCCGGTTCCGTATTCAGACATATGACCCAACACCTAGTGGAGATCCACCGGTTGATCGTGGTTCAGGGCCATACGCTTCGATGTACCGCGGAGTGTCGGGTCCTCCAAAGGATAGCAGCCGAGAAAATTCTGCTGCGGCAGATCATCCACCTATCCCGACGCCGTCTTCGAAAGCCTCAAACCCGTCACGAGCAAAAGCCCCCGATTCACGCAGTACCGCAAGCAGATCTCAGCCTGCTCATCCACCTACCGCGTCCTCCAGAAACAGATCGCAACCTGCCAAAACGAAATCTTCGTCATCACAGCCTGATTATCAGCCATCTAGTCAGCATCCGTCGAGTTACTCTCAGCATCAACCACCTCCTTCGCACTATCCTCTTTCAGCTTCGCACTCAAGCACATCTTCCTCTAACTATCACGGGTCATCATCCGTCCCTCCAGCAGCCAGCCCTCCTTATTATCGACAAGATCACCCACCTTTCTCGCGAGAACAACGGGAAAGAGAGTATCAACAAGCCTATGGCGGTCCTATGGCCGGGTATGATGCCTCTGAGGAGGGTAAGGCACATAATAGGTAGCGACCTTGCAAATATCGCTAATGTATCCTATTGCAGCCCAGAAACGAAGCAAGTATCCTCTTCGGATGGTCACGCTCCTAATACAGGATATGCGAAGCGGGACAATCGATCATCAACTTGCCGAAGTAAAAGTGCCTCTAAGGCAAAGCGATGTACCTGAAGATGGGTTTTGGGCAGATTCAAGGGACATTGTTCGTGCTGTTTCTTTTTTTCCTCCTCCGATCTTCCTTTATCTTTGCGCTCTGCCAACAGGCTTACCAACTGCAACGTGGACCATCGAGGATAGACGGTACTTCGTGATCTACCTGGGATCATTTCACTTGATTCATCTTTTTCTGTGCTTGCAGGTCCTGCAAGAGCATATACACTACGGGGGAAATACAGGCAATTTATTCTGCGTGTGACAGCGGACAATCAGGACGAAATTATGTCCGCAAATGTCGGTATTCATCCCGATAGGACTTTCGATCTAGTGGTCGAGTTGGTGAGTATATAACCTAATAAATTCAATGTCCAAATACCAAACCGCTCTACAGCTTCCTCTTCCTGGTGGGCCTCCTCTGGCCCCGAAAATTCCGACCGAATTATTAGGGCCAAGCTATGATGATGCTCAGTCTAACTCTATGGATGTCGATCGGCGATCACCTCAAATAATTGTGAAAGACGCTCGCAAGCGACCAAATTCGCCATCTTTTGACGATTATGATGGCCAACGCGCTGTTCCACAATCATATACAGGTCCTAACAAAACCCCTAGGCATAGTTATTCCCACCAGTATTCTTCTGGACACAGTCCGCGTCATGCGAGCCCTCATTATTCAGGCGGACACGCCAACACTGATAGTAGCGGCCTCACACGCAGACAAAGCAACCCGATGGACACAGCTCCACCTCTTTACACATTTCCGCCTCCACTGCCTTTACCACGACACTCTCCGCGTCCAATTTCTCCAGCAGGACCTAGTATGCGTTCTCTTCGACCCGAGCCGTCAGATTCCGAATCCGTGTCTCCTGAACCCGATGGAGAATTCATTGCAGCAGTTGACCGTCTATTGCAGGAGGATTCAACTTGGCCCGCTTTCTACAAAGCTAAAGCTGGAAATAAAGTTGCGGATGTGCTCAAACAATATGAATTTGTCACGAAGAAGTGCAAAGAATTACGAGGCAAGGCTGTTAAAGGTTTTCAGCAACTTATTGCAGATGTATGCCTAGCATTTTGAGGTATCATCGTTGAGTGCTAATTCCCTTGTTTTAGGAGCATATCGTTCAAGCACTGAAAATCGACGAAAAAAATTACCTTCAGATGTGCAACAAAACCATGGACCTCTTGATGAAATATGGCAAGCAGGGATACCATTATGAGGATCCTAGAGTCGAGAGTCTGATCAACGACACATCACCTCCGAAGTACAACTCCAATCCTTACAAGCAGATCCTTCACTTCCTCGAAGAGCTCGACGAAAACTGGCACAATGGAAAGACCGAGCATCGTCAGCGAGCACAACAATCTCACTCCCCAACGTTGCCAAGTCAAGCTTCGCGCAGTCATTCTGATTCTTTAGCGCAGAGATCACGTAGTTCGAAGGGATTTTTTACTCAATAACATGTGGTGTCAGCAAGGGAAACGTGTTTTATTACTCTCGTTTGTTCGACGTTTGTTTCCACTCATTTGTTAATTAATTGGACTAGAAACTGTGAAACACGATCTTTTTAGTGACGATGTAATTAATTTTTTTATTTAGGGTATTTGTCTATTCCAGTACCTTGTAGGCAATATTGATATGCTTGTGTTGCACAATCTCTGTAAATTTCTGAGATTGAAGCAACCGAGGGTCGAGAGAAACGATAAGATAAAGAATTGAAGCGGAGCCACAAATACGAGGAAACGCGGTCAGATCCAAATCAAGACAAGTCTCGACGCGTATTTCTGCTCAACCAAATATCATGTCCAGCATCGAACTCATCAACCCGAAGGCGGAGAGCGTAAGAAGGGCGGCGGCTCTCCAGGTGCGTCTATAGACCTTCTACTTTGCCTGATATTCATCGGTGTTGACCAGGTTAACACCAATGGAGCGATGGGACTTGCAGGTGTTGTTAAAGGCAACTTGGGTGAGTATTGCGTGTTAAAATTTGTGGACTGGCTGATGGTGATATACGATTGGATATGTAGGGCCTAGAGGAACACTCAAGATGCTTGTCGATGGTGCTGGTCAAATCAAAATGACAAAAGATGGGAAGGTTCTGCTCTCAGAGATGCAAATCCAAAATCCTACCGCTGCCATGATTGCACGGACGGCCGTCGCCCAGGACGATCAAGTTGGAGATGGAACGACATCTGTTGTTCTGCTAGTTGGAGAGCTGCTGAAGCAGGCAGATCGTTATATTTCTGAGGGCGTGCATCCCACTGTAATTGGTGAGGGCTTCGATCTCGCCAAAAAGGAGGCGCTCAAGGCAAGCATTACGTTACTGTGCTGGATTACTCTCAACTGATTTGATATATATATTCTATACCTTACTCTAGTTCCTCGACGCGTTCAAAGTACCTATGAAGATGGATCGTGCAACCTTAATCAATATTGCTAATACTTCCCTATCGACCAAACTCAATAGCGCCCTCGCGAAACAACTCGCTGCGGATGTCGTCGATGCCGTGTTGGCCATCCAGCCGCGTAATCCCGCACCAAGTTAGTTTCTTGGTATTTTTTTAAATCTTCCTCCACTGAAGGTATAACAGAAACAGATGAGCCATGGCGGGAGCCTATTGATCTTCACATGGTGGAGATCATGAAAATGCAACATAGGACGGCTTCTGAAACCCAACTTATCCGAGGGCTTGTGCTTGATCATGGTGCGAGGCATCCCGACATGCCTAAGCGCGTCGAGAATGCATTTGTGCTGACTCTCAATGTCAGTTTGGAGTATGAAAAGACGTGAGTGATTTTGGGTGTACTTAAACATGGGTTTTGATATATCTTGGGTTCATCAGTGAAGTCAATTCTGGTTTCTTCTATTCCTCAGCAGAACAACGCGAAAAGCTTGTAGAATCTGAACGCCGATTCCTTGATGCCAAGCTTCAAAAGATCGTCGCTCTCAAGAATCAGGTTTGCGATCAGGCAATCGACTCCAAGGAAAAGAGCAAGGGCTTTGTCATCATCAACCAAAAGGGTATTGATCCTATGAGTTTGGACGTGCTGGCGAAGAATGGCATTTTCGCTCTGCGACGTGCCAAGCGACGCAACATGGAGAGGTGAGCGTACTTAACAATTTGTGGTCAACGATGTATTCAATTGTGTGATAGGCTTCAACTCGTTTGCGGAGGAACTGCGCAAAACTCGGTTGATGATCTCTCTCCCTCCGTCCTTGGATGGGCAGGACTTGTGTACGAGCATACGCTAGGCGAAGAAAAGTACACCTTCATCGAAGATGTCAAAGATCCCAAGTCGGTCACCCTGCTTATCAAAGGTCCCAACCAGCACACCATCGCTCAGATCCAAGATGCCCTTCGCGATGGCCTTCGAGCTGTCAAGAATGCCATCGAAGATGAATGTCTCATTCCGGGTGCAGGCGCGTTCGAAGTGGCCTGTTCAGCGCATTTGAGCGGGCCAGTGAAGAAGAGTGCGAAAGGCCGTGTCAAGATGGGCGTTCAGGCGTTCGCTGATGCTCTCCTCACCATCCCCAAGACCTTGGCACAGAACGGTGGCTTTGATGTACAGGATGTTGTGGTAGCCTTGCAGGTGGGTATCTATTTTCTTCATCTTGAAGGATTTCGCTAATGCGTGAATATTTTTCTAGGACGAACAAGCAGAAGGCAATGTTGTCGGTATCGATCTGCAATCCGGCGAGCCCTTTGATCCTACTGTTGAGGGCATCTGGGATAACTACAGGGTGAAGAGGCAGATGTTGCACTCCTGGTAAGCTCATCCCAATCAAAACTCGGGCGTGCAATCGCTGATAACATCATATAAGTTCGGTCATTGCTGTGAATCTCTTGTCAACAGACGAAATCTTACGCGCAGGACGTAGTTCGTTAAAGGCTGAAGCACCAGGAATGCAGCAGTAGATTTAGAATATAAGCCGCTATCTGTATCATTTCGCAGTTAATCAGATCATTGGTTTTTGGAACAGCGTGCGAGGTAACCTCCGTAGCATTATGCCTCTGTAGGTATAACATAACAATTGGTGACATGAGTGAGGTTGATAAAATTGCACAAGGGCACGAAAGAAATATGTATGAAGGCGTGCATTAATAGTACATTAATTGAGGAAGAATAAGGTAACCAATACCCGGTAGTTCGAATTGCATGGAACGATAATGATACGTGATGCGATTGAATAAGAATTACAAAACAACGATAACAGATCAAGATACTTATAAAGAAGGGGGCAGGACGTGCGAGTGGGGAGAGAGGTATTACAGTTGTATAAGAAATGGTTCATGATATGTAGTGGTTCGTTCAACTATGCTTCTGAAGCGTCCGACGTATCGTCCCAGCCGGCATGGATGAAGGAAGGCGTTGTCTCTGAGTCCTGAGACGAGAAGGTAGTGGTTTTGGGCATGAATGAATTGGTCGCTGCGGTTGGGTGGAGAACAGGGTATACAAGTCGTAGCTTGTGAGGAAGTACACCATCATCTGATGAGAGTGGCGAAAGGTAATCGTCCATGCGTGGACTGAGATCGCCTTCACTACGCGGAGGAGAGAGCTCGGGATCCTGATAGAAAGAAAGGATCGTCAGCATCAACATATCTCATCAAGCACTAGGGTTGTTTGTACCTCTTCGTCCGCAAGATACGCTTTCTTTTCGGCGATCGCAAGTTTCTTCGCGCTAGAAAGCTGTCCATGGCTCAAGGACCGCCCATTCCAGCGGGTTTTTGCATACGCAAATGGCGAGGGCTTAAAGGTCAGCGGGCCGCGCGGGATCATGACAGCAGGTGCGGCGTAGGCAGACCCCTCCTCCTCTGGCGTGACGATGCCCGCCGCAAGTGAATC
The DNA here is from genome assembly GCA_014925825.1 of Pholiota molesta. Classification (NCBI taxonomy): domain Eukaryota; kingdom Fungi; phylum Basidiomycota; class Agaricomycetes; order Agaricales; family Strophariaceae; genus Pholiota; species Pholiota molesta. The sequence continues at coordinate 780,628 of JACGCK010000006.1, read as the reverse complement.
GGCATCGTCCGGCGTCTCGGGGTGCTTCTCGTCATCCGACGACGACGAATCATCCAGAACAAGTGGCGCCGCCCAGGCATGCAACGCATACTGCAGCGGGTTGGGGTTGGAGAACAGCCGCCCGCCACGGAAGCCCGACATAGGGCGGGGCATGACCCGCTGGACGCCCGCCTCATCGTGCTGTCTAGCAGTGGTGTGCGTCGATACCCTCTTACGAGGCGCCTCCTCCAGCTCCTCCAGATTCTCATTGGAGCGCTTATAGCGCGCCAACTTGCGGGCATCCTCTGCATCGAGGCCCCGCCCCTCCGCGAGTGCTTTCTGCGCCAGCGCGTTTGCGGCCGACTCAGCGGCCTTTCTCGCCCTCTCCTTGCGCCCGAATCGACCGTTGACAGCGCGTGGCTGCGAGAGGATAGACCGCTCCGTCTCTGGCGCAGGGTCTTCGAGTTTGACGCTTGGGTCAGCTCGCTTGGGCGATGAGAGACGCGGACGCCCACGCCTGCGCTTCGTCCGCTCGGATTCTTCTTCGACGGGCTCTACGGAAGGAGCGCGTTTGTGCTTCTTCGAGATGGATTGATACGTCTTCGTCACTTTTGCCTTGAGTAAGATCGGTTCGGGCTCCGATTTGCGTCGTTTCGCAGGCGGTTGTTCTACTTCTTCTACCTCTTCCTCTTCCACCTCTGTGCGTGCATGTTTTTTCGATTTCTTGGATTTCGCGGCGGAAGCAGAGGCGGAAGCGGCGGCTGCGAGTTTGCGGTCGAGAACAGGCAACCCTTTATGAGTAACTTTCTTTGTAATTACCTCAACCGGCGTTTCTTCCCGAGGCGTTTCGGAGATCGTACCGCGAGGCGCAAGACGTGAAGGCCATGGGCGTTGATATATCGCGAAATGACGCAAACACCTAGTACATGCACATACATGAGCATCCAGTATTAGAAGTGACAATAGTATATGCTTACCGAGGACAATCGTGTTTGACGTTCTTCCTCTTCTTCGTTGACGCCTCTGCGCCGAGCCCCCAGACGACCTTGGAGTCGACAGCGATCAGTGGAAGGACGTTCGAGCATGTGGAACATATAGGTAAAGCTTTGCCATCAGGGCCGCGCGGGACATCCGGTTTCGGGGAGTCCTTTGGCGCTTCTGGTGCCGCAAGCGAGGGACGTGTGCGCAGAACGCGCGTGTCGACTATATCCTCCTTCTTCACCTTGACCTCGTCCTTTTCCTTGCCAAGCGCGGCAGCCTTTCCAGAGCGCGGTGTAGCCACGGGTGTCGGCGTCGCTTTGCCCTTACCCTTGCCGTTACTCATCTTCTCACTCAGCATCAGAGAAGAGACCGACCGTGTGAGCCGCTTAGGCGAGGGCTCGACACTGCGGCTCGGAGAAGCATCCTCGGATTGGGAAGCCTTGCGTTTTCCAGCAGCACTCGCGGATGCGAGTTCCTGCGACTCCCGCGCGGCTGCGCGCTGGCGCCGAGTAGATATGATGGAGCGAAATGGGGTGGATTGGTTGCTCTTGGGCGTCGAACGCCCTGTGGAGGACGTCAGCTCTGTGAGGGACGACGAGGACCGCGAAGCAGACGCGCCGACATTGCGGTCAGGTGTCATGAGATCAGGCGTAGTGTGCTTTGCAGGGCTGGAGCCATCAGAAGGCGGCATAGAAGTCGCCAACGACGTTAACTCAGACCCTGTGTCCACCTCACGATCGGCTATTAACTCAATTTCATCATCAGCTGGCACACCGATGGCACCCGCCAATGGCACCTTATCTTCGTCTTCTTCATTGTCGCTGTCGTCGCTGCTTTCCTCTTTCGGTTTGGGTTTGGTGACTGCGTAAACCCCACGGCGGGTCCGCCGCTCGTTGACGTTCAAGGGCCGTTCTGGAAGGTCGCTTTCTGCGTCGCTTGACGAAGTATCAGAATCAGAGTCCGAGTCCGAATCCGAGCCTGAACCCGAATCTGAGCTAGACTCCGCCTCCTCATTCTGATGTTCTGGAGAGTATCCTCCCTGCCATTCTTCTCGCACGTCTCGCAGAGACAATGCCTGTTCTTCTTGCCAACTGGTGAAAATTAGTCAGCTATGTCAGTCAGTGGAAACGAACAAGGATAACGCGCGTACAGTAGCCATCGCCGTAGTGTGCGGTTATTTCCTCTCCTATAGCAATCGGCCTGAGGACTCTAAATGTGATATATCTGCCCTCACGGAATAACTCGCAATTGTTATCACAGTCATGCTGTCGTTCTATATCAGAAAAGGACGTCATAGGACATGAAAATCCGTTCACTCACGTTGACAAAACGGGCCGGCCCTAAGAACAGGTGGTTTTTCTTCATGGATTTCGAATGAATAACACTGAAATCACGACGGATGTCAGAGTTCCTGAGATCTGTGCGTTTAAGTTCTTTGTCTTCTTCGTCCGTGAGGTTGGCCATGGAGCCCTTGAGTTCTGTCACGACAGTGCCAACGGCGAGGTTTCGCGTTGCTAAAATACATAATTCGGATTTGCCTGTGTGGTGGGAGTAGCGTGAGGTGTGTGCGATTTCGATTGAACCCGCGGGATTGTATAGCTCAAAGTAACGGGAAGCGTGGCTGCGCAAGGCGGGCGTACTGTGAGAGAGGGGGGTGTGATGTAGGACTAATGAACTCACGTGGCGAAGGCGTTAATCTGCTTTTGGGTATATGACTTGAGATAATAGCGTATAGGAGGCAGTCTATAACGGAGAAAAGGAACAGTCAGAATGCAGGCACGGAGGACAGCCATGAGCGCGGCGGGGGTAGTGTGGTGACGGGGGCGCCGTGCGGTACGTACTCGAGGAGTTCATCGACCGCCTGGCGGATAGCCTGCTGTAGAGGGGTTCTGGAGACGACGAGCTGCAGAAAGACACGGTGGGTGAGCCAAGTCGCGTAAAGATAGAAAATGCGCGCATGAAGGACACGCATGGTGGAGAAAACGCACGCGTCGGACGATGCGCATGAGGTCTTGGGTGTCCGTCTTGGGAAGCCGGCGCGACGAGTCCATTTTGTGGACAAGGAGGGGCACGGTGCCCGTGCCTAGTTTCTCGACGAGGAGATGGGAGAGGAAGTCGTCGTCCTTTGAGAGGTCGCGCATATGCATGATCTTTGTCGGGCGCCATGTGATGGCGCCGCTGGCGGAGGAGACGCGAGAGGAGGCGGAGGGCGGGGCCATGGGGGTGGCCGGGGTGGGGGAGGGGATGGTGGTGGTAGGGGATTGAAAAGAGGTGTGGCGGCCCTGGCAAGTCCACCGTCACCTCGCCTATCTTGTCGGGACAATACCTCGGACTTAGGTAAGCGGGTCCTTCACACCGTCACTCGCGCCGTGTTTCATACATCACATCTGATGATTCAAGCAGGCTGTATACGTCGTTTCAACTATATATTACAATCCAGTGCAGCTAAATACAACAGACATGCCAGTGGCGCCCCACGCAACTCGGACACTTTACAATCCACCACGGAGACGCAGCACTAGGAAACGATCAGCACCGCTATTCCGCCCACCACGCAAGCAATCACGTACCAAGGTGAAGAGTAGACTCCTTCTGGATATTGTAGTCGGAAAGAGTGCGCCCGTCCTCAAGCTGCTTGCCTGCAAAGATCAATCGCTGCTGGTCAGGGGGGATGCCCTCCTTGTCCTGGATCTTCGCTTTGACGTTGTCGATTGTGTCCGATGACTCAACCTCCAGTGTGATCGTCTTGCCCGTCAACGTCTTGACGAAAATCTGCATACCACCGCGGAGACGGAGGACAAGGTGGAGAGTTGACTCTTTCTGAATGTTATAATCCGAAAGAGTGCGCCCGTCCTCGAGTTGCTTGCCAGCGAAGATCAGACGTTGTTGATCAGGGGGAATGCCTTCTTTGTCCTGAATCTTCGCTTTGACGTTGTCAATGGTATCCGAAGATTCAACCTCGAGGGTGATAGTCTTTCCGGTGAGGGTCTTGACAAAAATTTGCATACCACCGCGGAGACGAAGGACAAGGTGGAGGGTTGACTCCTTCTGAATGTTGTAGTCGGAAAGCGTGCGACCATCCTCGAGCTGTTTTCCGGCAAAGATCAAGCGTTGCTGGTCAGGGGGAATACCCTCCTTGTCCTGGATTTTGGCCTTGACGTTATCAATGGTGTCAGACGATTCAACCTCGAGAGTGATGGTCTTTCCAGTAAGAGTCTTGACGAAGATCTGCATACCACCACGGAGACGAAGGACAAGGTGGAGAGTCGACTCCTTCTGGATGTTGTAATCAGAGAGGGTGCGACCATCCTCGAGCTGCTTTCCAGCGAAAATAAGACGTTGCTGGTCGGGGGGAATACCTTCCTTGTCTTGGATCTTCGCCTTGACGTTATCGATTGTATCAGACGATTCCACCTCAAGAGTGATCGTCTTTCCGGTCAAGGTCTTAACGAAGATCTGCATACCGCCACGGAGGCGAAGGACAAGGTGGAGAGTTGATTCCTTCTGGATGTTGTAATCAGACAAAGTACGGCCGTCTTCGAGCTGCTTGCCCGCGAAGATGAGGCGTTGCTGGTCGGGAGGGATACCCTCCTTGTCCTGAATCTTTGCCTTGACATTGTCGATAGTGTCAGAGGACTCGACCTCAAGGGTGATCGTCTTGCCCGTGAGGGTCTTGACGAAGATCTGCATTCCTCCACGAAGACGGAGGACTAGATGGAGAGTGGACTCCTTCTGGATGTTGTAGTCCGAGAGGGTGCGGCCATCTTCGAGCTGCTTTCCAGCGAAGATCAGGCGTTGTTGGTCAGGAGGAATACTAGGGTGTCATGATAAGCTTATCGGTAACCATAATAGGGTAGCAAGAGTCAAGATACTTACCCCTCTTTGTCCTGGATCTTTGCCTTTACATTGTCGATGGTGTCGGAGGACTCAACCTCCAAGGTGATGGTCTTTCCGGTGAGAGTCTTCACGAAGATCTGCATGCTGTAAATGACTCAGTAAGCCGTTCAACATAGAATGCTGGGTATAGGAGAGACATACTTGACTGGATCTGATGAAAGAAAGAAGAGTTAGCTCTAGAGTGAAATAAAATGAAGAAGGTCTGCGTACAAAGTGGTTGAGAGAAAACTGGTTGTCAAAGGCGGTGGTGGTGGTTGTGGAGAAAGAAGGTAATATGGTATGTTCTTGGTGGCGCTCCCTCTTTATGGAACTAATTACATAATCATCGGACGCCGTCATCAGACTCGAGCCCGAACTTGGCCCGAACCGCTGCCCTTCGCTTTGTTCTTTGTTGTTGTGACTCCCTTTTGTTTCCTGGTTTTTTTCTTATCACAGAGAAGCAATACTATGCTAGTATGGAAGGTGTGACAGGTATTGTCTGCTTGTTTTTTTTCTGACGTTTTATGTTTGGTTTTCAAGTTCTGACAGTGGTTCGGCCTTGTGCTGCACAATGCACAATTTTAGTCCTCTGAATCCGAGTCACGTCGAATGATCTTCAAAAATTCCACGTCACATCCGTATTTTTGTAGACGTGGAGCCAGTCTCTGCCATCTAGCAATAGTCGACTCCGGAATCGATAGTTCTGCACAGGTTACAGCTCAGACATACTCAACACATGCTGCCGACGATGCCACTGGCGGACCGTTCTGGATCCTTTCAAGCACCTGTTACAAATGTGTTCTGGGGACTAGACACGCACGGCTCCTCCTTATACCCTCAGAGTCCGGACGCCAGTCAAAATGTGTCACTGTCAACCAGCGCGATTCCGCATGCAAAACCCTAGGATTCCAGCGCCAAAAGATAACTGGGAGAAACGTGCAACACCACCCACACAATGAAGCAAGGCACATGCGTGGCTCCTCGGAAAACACCACGCTCATTCCCAGACTCGCAGTCTGGCGAAAGGACTCATTTCCGAGCCCTCATTCCTCACAAATCTTGCGCGGAAATACGTTGCTGGTGGCGTCCAATGACGATAATATTCAGTTTCATTGAGGCTTACTCGTCAACCAAATTTCTTCCGAGGGCTGGGTCACTTGCCACGCGCGCCTTCTCTATCTATCTCCATTGGCGTCAAAAGTTTGAACTGGGTCTTGATGCTGCGCGGAAACGAGATGTGAATATAGGTTAACATGACTATGCTATAATTGCTGCTGCCGACGGAGGGCACTTGGGTTAATGTAACGGCCTCTGGATGCAATTAAACTCCGGATGGCTGCTATGTGCATGGTTCTTGGCGCATGGGCCATATCTATAACGCTCCTTGAATGCAATCTATCTCGAACTGCCCAATAAGCTTACTCTAGAATTTACTGGTATACTTAGACACTCGGAACACGATACTCCGCCTCTCCATCCTCGAATTATGCAATCCGACACATCAATGCATCAACTCTTGCCAGTATTATGCTCACTTCCCAGATAATCAGTGACACCAAGTTCGTACTTAACACCAGGCTCGCGACCTTTTTATGGCACTTTCCCCGTTCCACCCTGCGCTATCTATATATATCTAACTACTTATGTGTCTACTTAAACCCATATCAGCCATTCGTCACGAATTCTTACTCTTCTGGCATTGGAGCACCGTGACAGTCCCTTCACCGCTAACCACAACACTCTCAGGTCTGGGTTATAAATACTTGCCAATCCTTGCGAGCGGGGTCGCTGATCTCGGGCCTACCATTGAACTACCCCGTGCATGTTCTCACAGGTACGCTGAGCGCCCACTCTCTGCTCGGCCTCGATTCTAATGGTAGCGCAGGCCGCAAATGGAGAAAGTGGCGGCTGTCTATATATATGTTCCGTGACGATGCCACCGACGCATTGTACCTATCCGTCGTGGATGACGCGAATAATTGTGGTTCTTTTGCCACAGACACGCATATGGTGCGTGGTTAACTGAGGGTGATAAAGGATGATAAGTATTGCAAGTGATACATGCATCATTCTATCCACGTATTCACAGCGAATAACATACTTCATCTGCGCTGAGAAGTCATAATTGACCATGCTCATGTTTCCCATTTAATACAGTGTCTTGACATTCGTGCGCTAGTTTTGTTGGTGGCTTGCCACTTTCTGATAACACACTCCAGAGCCTCGTGCGATGTGCGTTGGGTGCGATCCCCATAAGGTTTCGACCTAATTCCTCCATGGAAGCTCTTTGACATTCTGGTTTGGTCCTTCTATGTAGAAGCGCGAGGACTGCCATAAGGATATGCGCACGCTGTACGCACACACGCTACGCGCGCCCGCGCTCACACAAGCCACCTGAATATGTAGAAGGGCTACCAGATCCCAAGGGCTGCCCGCCCTGTCGTCCGAACCCGAATGCCCTAGTTAATAGGCTTCGAGTCTGTCTACACTCAAATACTTGCACCAGCGTACATGCGCCCCACGGGTGTCTCCGTCGGGACCGCGCCATGCGACGCGGCCGGGTAATCGCCTCATTTGGACTGCCGTAGGCAGAAATACGATTTGGAACCCTGTTAGAACCACCTCCATGTTGTTTGCAGATGGCAAGATATGGCGAGTCCTATGACCTATCTCAGTTAAAAACGCTCGAAGCACTTACGCACATAAGAATGGGTAGATATGATGAATATGAAGGAGCATATGAACACCTCCCATGGTAGGGTTCAGTAAGCAGAATCGGTGTGAAAAATCGTGTGCGCGTCCAAGCCATTTCAAGGAAGATTTGCGGTGGCGGACTTGAGGACTGTCCAAGTATGCAATCGCGATTCGAGGCCGAATTTGAGGATATCAACCCGTATCGCTGGGTCCTTCGATGTTATCGTGATCAGTGATCATGATGCGTCTCGACTCGGAGACCTCAAGGCGTCGTTCCCATTCCCTGAGGACTTTGTGCCAATCCCAGAGGTCAAATCGGTAGCACCGAATCAACGATCAGGAAAATTAGCTGACCAGAATCAAGATATCTCGCAGGATCAGGATCAATAACAGGAACGATCCCAGGGATAATTCTTACTTTTGTGGGTATGTATGTACATACTTGTTACTTGGGAGTGTTTAGAAGCATGACGGAAAATTAACATATTTGAGGAATATTCCCTAATGTTCCATGGGCAAAAGCCGGAGCCTGTCAATGCAGCCTAACCTACACGGAGCAAGCCTCCTCAATACGGAACGTGTGCTTTGCTCCTCCGCCGCGAGCGTTGGTGGTGGTGTGGCATGTGCGTCATATGGAATATGGGATTTCCTCACGCGTAATCGTGCTACCGACTTCTGCTATTGCTCAGGTGGACAAGTATACGGACACGCATTCGAGCGTATTGCTCCATTGAGATAAGCTCAATATCTGCAGCGACTGATAAACATGATTCCAGGAAGCAAATTCACTGACATGAAGATGTCGCTGCGTATCGCAAGTCTGATGCGGTGTGATTCCGCTGACTTTTCCGGCATCCTGGGAGCCCGAGGCCTCTGGTCGTGCGTATCGTCAATGTACATACACACCGAAATTATCTGCCACATCAGAAAGACTCCAAGTTCAAGAAGCCAACAAGTTCATCAAGGAGGGGGGATTAGAAAAGTCCACAGAAGGCGCAACGCAAGATTTTTAGTCTGTCAGAAATTGTCTAAGCCATAAGCATCGCAGTATTCAGCGTGAAAAAGGCCGCAAATAGCATGATTTAGCAAATTTGGTGCTTGGTCGGCGCTCAAATGGAATTGGGATCGTCAATCGCTGGCTGGGCTCTGCTGGGCTCCTATTACGGCCACCGGGCCGGCAATGTCGGCGTCAATAGTCAACGTTGTCAACGACGATGCACACGCGCGTCTAAAGCGCTCTGCAGTGGCACGGTCGCTTGTGTTCCGGAATTGCGTAGATTGTGTGGGTGCACTTGCCGACGCAGCGAAGTGAGGTATGTGCGCCACAAACGCCGCCGTCACTCCGCAACTGAGGGAGCTAGACGAAGCAAGTTAAAGTTTGTTTGACGTACGGCGGCGGTCGCCATTTATGCTATAGTATAGATCTACTCGTTTTTGTTCGAATACGACAATCACGGTGATCATCACCGACAAGTCTACAAGAAAACTTCGAATCCGGCTGTAGCTCATCTGATTTATCTGAAAGCTGATCACGCTTACTGGTATCAGGCTCAGAGGTAGATGCGCCCGATAATCATCCAGATCAAATGATCTACTCTGTGCAATTCCCCCGCTGTTAGCTGCTAACATCATTAAACTCATAGTTTCTTACTTACTTACATTCGTATTGCACGCTTTAAAATATTAGACCGTTCAATTTATTTTTCTTCCGTCTCAAAGCCGAGGCGCCAGCTCCCAACTGCCGGAATTGTTCAGCGAATGATACCATATACCATTCACCTGGCTTCCTCCTTCCCTCTCCTCCAATCCAAGCAGCGGTAGCTTCGTAACCTACACAATGGGGCATACTCGCAATCACCGCCCCGGCAGAACAGCGCGAAACGCAGGACCGGTTGCGAAAGATAGAAGAACGTCCCACACCCGCCCTGTATAATTAAAACACGACGTCCGGACGCGGTCATATGTCTGTGCTCGCCTGCGTCACGCGGGCGCGCGGTGGAGTCGAGAATATGGGTATGAAAGGCCAGTTAATAACGCAGCGCGCCGGTGCTCTGGATATGTCCCACGCGCGGAAGATACATGCATTGGGCGTTGGTCGTGCCACATTCAAGATTCGGCACGCCGCCGTAAGTATTACAGCGGCAAGGAGGTTCACCCGTGCAAGAAAGAACACCAAAAAAATGCCTCTTCATCTGCCAGTGCCTTCTTCTAGCAAGGCAGGCACGTCCCATGCGAAGTTAGGACAGGAAGCAACAGGAAGCAACCTCCCTCTTCCCCGCTGCCGTACAATCGTGGCGGAAGCTTTAAAGCGTGTTTTGTGGCACGCCGGCTCTATTGTATATTCCACAGTAAGCTTCAATGTATACTTGAAAGACGGTTGATAAGTCAGGTTTACATAGTGATAAGCAATAATAACCTCTAGCCTGGGCATTTGCACGCTTCCCCCCCCATGCCGTGAGCCAATGATCAAGCACATCTCTTCTCATGATCGGTTCCAGACGCTGTCCTTTGCGGAGAAGAAGAGCACTTAAATAAAGGAAGGAAGGACGCAGGAAGAGATTCAGAGAAAGAGAAGGCCATCGACTGCGATCCGGTCTGATCAATGTTTTTTTTTCTAATGTTCTTCCGTGGAGCATAAGTACTCTCTAAACCCTCTCGCTTAGCATCCTGCACGCACACGCACACGCACACGCGCTGCATCGCTGCGCCACCAACCCTTCGAGAAGCACCAACTGCGGTCAAGCAGGAGCGCGCGTGCGTGCGTGCGTGCATTTGCCTTGCGCCGGCCGGGTCCGCTTAGAATCCTGCACGCACGCAACACGTCGCGCTGCATCGCTGCGCCACCCGCCCTTTGAGGAGTACGAACTGCGGTCAAGCAGGAGCGCGCGCGCGTGCGTGGATTGCGTTGCGCCGGGTCTCGATTCAAAATGCACACAGATTTAGAAACCCTCCGAGTATGTGCGCAGCTGTGCCGCAGAATCCATTTAGTACCCCAGGTCCTTGGCGCATGCGGACATTAGCTAGGACGCAGCTCCCGTAGCTGGATACTTTATTTTTAAGCACTACGCAGGACGTAGGAGGTCCATGTCGCGACACGCCTGCCTGGGGTACGGACTCCGGAGGCTCGTTTAAGAAAGTGAGTAGGTACATATACTGACGTCACAAAGTCTTTCCATTTCCTCCGTTCCTACCCAAGTACCGTGCCCAAAATACACTCCAAGTATCGGGTTACACATCACAGGCAGAATTTTGATTTTGATTGGGTTCTAACGGAGATGCGGATGCTACATACAATTTTGATTTTGGGGGGGATATCAGAGGATCGCAGACGCGGAAAGTGTGCATAACGAACGAAATTTAATGGAAACACCCGAAAAAACGGAAAAATGAAAGAACGAATAACAAAGATATGATGATGGAGAACGAAACGAATTTTCGACCGAAGATAGAATGGAATAAACATAAACATTGCCCAAAAAAGTGGATGGAAAGCGGAAGGAGGACATGAGAACGGGAAGTATGCATTCGTCGGCTGGGTATAGGGGTGGGTGATTCGTACGTGCGTTCATGCGTTTGTCATGAGTGGGTAAGAGAGAAAAGCGAGAACGAGTGGGACACCTCGGAACAGGTAACGGGTACTAGTACAAACGAGGAAAGAGAGGAATAAATTTGGGTACAGGACGACATGGCATGGCGTGGCGTGGCGTAGACAGGGGGGTTGCTGACAGCTTCTTTCGCGGTGCGTGAGCGCAAACGGCGAAACAGAGCCAGAAACAGACGGGCGGCGGAGGGCGGAGGATGTAGAAAGAGGGATGGCAACTGAGAAATAACAGGAATAGAGACAGATACAGAAAGAGACCGCGAACTCGAAAACGAGGGGAGGGAGGGCCGCGTAAACCGCATATCGCATGCGCGCACACGCCCGTACGCACGCACACAGCCCAAGACAAGAGGTGGCGGAGAAGATGGGAGGTGATGCCGGATAAGCATTGGAGTAGTTCTACCTCAAACAAGTGGGGGGGGAATTCCACCAGTCGCGATGGTCGTGAGAGTTCGTGATTGTAATCGTGAACGTGAAAAGAAGGCTGAGCACTGGGAAACAGAAAGAAGTGGGGCTCGCCATGGGAGTCGCCCATCGTCGGCGCCGCGGATAAAGTGGGCATAGCGGCGGATGCGAAAAGCTGCATACATTCGAGCGAGCGTGCAGCGGGGGGTACATAGCGCGCTCTTCCCCAGGGTCGTGATCTGTCTCACCGGTTGAAAAGCATCGGCCGCGGTCGCGCTGGCGATGCGGGTCGCCTCGCGCGCTCGTCGTGCGCAACGCCCGAGATCTCACCGCTTCGGGCGAGGTGGTGCCAGAAGACGACGTCGCCGCGCTTCAGGGATGGGAGCGGGTGCGGCGGCTCCTTGTGGTCCGCGGGGTAGAAACTCGAGTTGGAATTGGAGTTGAAGAGCGCGGGTGAGAGGGGCGGGGGCGGGGTGCCCAAGGGCGTCGCCAGTGCGTCTTCGTCGTCGTCGTCGTCGTCATAAGCCGCGTGGGGGTCCATCGAAGGCGGCGATGCAGACGCGTAGCGCAGCCGGGGGAGCGGAGGTGGGCTCCAGGACGCGTGCGCGGCGCGGGTACGGTAATTCGGATACTGCTGGACGAGATAAGGCAAGGTCAGGTCAGCGGGGCGGGTGATGAGCGCGATAAGACGGGCCGGACGTACAGGGGCGGTATCGTATGGAGGCGCGTGGGGTGCGGAGAGGAAAGAGGGGGTAGCGAATTCTAGGGGCGGGGTGGGGAGATAATCTGCGCGGAAGGCGGGAGACGAGGCGCGTTGGTGGTAGTCGCGGTGGCGGTGGGGCGAGGGCGCGCGACGCGGGTCGAGGCCGGGAGGCGGGGCGTATTCCTGGTAGTTGGGCAAAGGGGGCGAGTGGGGCGGGTCGAAAGGTATGACGCCGGGCTCGTCGGTGATATAGCGGCGCTCGACGCCGATGACCTCGTTGGAGTGGAAGACGAAGCGATGGCCGTTGGTAGCACGGTTCGTCGCGGTGATAGACGCGGTGCATCGGGGACACTGGGCAGGGTGAGCACAGATGGAGAGAAAGGCGGATGGCACGTACAGGGTAGACAATCATGTAACCGATGGTGTTACCGCAGCCGTGGCAGCAGAGGCTCTGGGTCAGACATTCGCAGGTGCGCGCGGGGCGGGGGGCTTATGCGCGGCGGGCTTTGGGGCGGGGGGATCTGGGCTGTATGCGGAGCAGTTGACGGGGAGGGCGTCTGAGGAGTAGAGGGAGACGTTGGGGCGGAGCAGGAGGACGGCCTGGTGCTGTGAGCAGGGGCGGACGTGGGGACGGGGACATACCTTCATGCCGCGATTGGTAAGGAAGCGGCCGCAGGAGCGGCAGTCGAGGATCCAGACGCGGTGGGCAAGGGCGGGGGGCGGCGGGGGCGGGGGGTAGGGGTTGTGCTGGAAGAGGTGGCGGTGGTTCTCTGGGACGGGCATGGCTGCTCGTCCCGCTGCTTTCTCTCCCCTCTAATATACCCAGATCCGTGCCCGATCCCAACCAAATGGGGCTCCCTCCTCTTCCGCCTTTTTCGCTGACAAAGCATCCATCCCTCTCATGAACACCAACCTCGCCCTCCTCACAAGAGCCCACGGCGCCGTCGCCGCAAAGAAGCGCGCTCGCAAAGACCAGATCAAGGAGGTCGTCTTCGACGACGATGCCCGCAGGTAACCCCCTCCCACCCTGCCCCGCCACCCACTTACCCAAGTCCCCCATCCCCAGGGAATTCCTCACCGGCTTTCACAAGCGAAAGCTCGCAAAGGCCGAGGCCGCCCGTGCAAAGGCGAAGGAAAGAGAGAAGCAGGACAGGCTCGAAGCACGCCGTGACGTTCGTCCCTTTTTCTTCTCGCGCTGTCGTCTCTCGTCGCTGACCCTCGTCCATGCCCATCCATCCCAATCTCCATCCAGCAACGCCGCATGCTCCGCGAACAGGCCGCTGAAAATGCATCCCAGGTAGAAAAGGCCTACGGCGCCACCATAGGTCCGTCTCCATTCCCTTCTTGCTCGCCTCCCTTACCGACACTGTCGCAGACGCAGACGACGGCGATGAAGACGACGACGCCGAATGGTCTGGCATATCTCAGCGCGAGGCTACCCGCGATGACGAGTATGAGGATGAAGAGATGCTCGCCACCGTCACTGTCGTGGAGGACTTTGACCCCGACACCATCATCCATGGACCCTCCAAGGCCGACATCCCTACCCACACCGATCCCACCGCCTCGGCTTCATCCTCATCGCACCCCCCATCACGCACCACCAAGACCCCCGACGCCTCGGGCAAGCGCCCGTCCAAGCCCAAGGTCCGCGAGCGCAAGGTGCGCTACGAGACGAAGGATGCGCGCAAGCGCGAGCAGATCAAGCAGCGCAAGCGCCGCACTGAGAAGGCTGAGCGCGCGGGTGGGAAGGCATCGCGGAAGCCCTCTGGCTCGAAAAAGCACGGCGCTAGGCGCTGACCGTCGCTGCTACCTCTATCTCTCATCTCTCAGACTCGATCCCTCACCCGCTCTCCCATCCCCGGTCCGGGTTGGCCCATGACAGCATCTCGATTCGCGATAGCCCACCACAAAATAGCCTGAGACACCACAGCACTAGAGCCATCCATCCATCCACTCTTGTTCTGTTGTTATCCCCGACCGCACCCCCCTACACAAGCCCCATCGTGCTTCCAAAATTCCAGCATCTGAATTCCAAATAAAAATTCAACCGCGTCTTTCCATGTTCCATGTTCATTCTGTTGTTATCCGCGTCAACTGAATCCTGATCTCGCCCCGTGTTTGTCGATGTCAATAACTGCCAATGCCAATGGCAAAGTGGACAGACGGGGTTGTGAGGCGCATAGAAAGGCGGACGCAGAATAGATGTCCTCCACCCACTCGACCGGTGACCGGTGACTGTTGTTGAGATGGCCTGGTTGGCTCGGTGGTGGAAGAGTGACCTATCGACTGACTGATGACTAGTGTCAGTGATGGATTGGGTGCGAATGGTGATATTAGCGTTTAGGTTCGGCGTAAGATGATCTTTTGTAATCATGGACTCGGAAATAGATGTACGGGTGTCCAGTAGTGGGTGGCTATGATGACCGATACATCCGGTCGAAATCTAAATGGCATTCCGTTCATCCATCCCGGGCCTACCCTTGGACAGTCGTGAAGCATACTTATCATTGATTTTCCTCAATGGTCTCCTGTGTGTAACGCTTGCCAATGTCAGTATATCCGGTACATTCCATTTTATCCCAGCGTGGGTGCCCCGTATAGCATCCCCATCGCGCAGAACTATCACGGGCGTGGACATGAAATTTGCTCTATGTACAGTCCAACAGCATCTAAGTATGTACATACGCTGATATTTTTGTCAACCCAGCGGAGCACGAGTATCTTGCGCCAAGACTGGAGATAGCGGCGCCGCTGGATATTCTCAGTGTCCAGTTACTTTATCCGGTATTTCGTCCATCCCCAATGCAGCTCGCGCTTCCACGCCCCATGACTCCTTGGAAGTGCGGCGCTTCCTCAGTTGTGCCTCCATCGTGAGTAGTCGTGACAGTGTGTAATTAAAGGACGGTCAGGACGCACGCACGCACGCCCGTCGGGTGAGTCCTTGGACTGACTTCTTGGGGCTGGAGAATATTCTATTCTGTGTATTCTATTTGTTCTAGGTATCATTTCTATAGTTGTTCTATGGTGTTGGTTAGATCGTTTGCACCCGCTTCCAGAATAAATATAAGCAAGTGCGTTATAGTTAACCCTGGCGTCGTTCTGGTAGATTTACGGGGTAAGGAAGTATTGCCAGGTCCTCTACTATTTTGCGGCCCTGGTGATCCGCCAATGCCCCCGATGTTCAAGAGCTTTCCTTTTCTAGGAAATTTTGAATAAGATAGGCCACACCTTCGACATTTCGTCCTGGTGTGAATTTCGAAGCAGAAATTTCTGTTCCATTCGCCTCTGGCTCGGACTTCCGTTTGATGTTGGCTGTAGACTCGACTATGTTGGCTGCGAAACATCGTGAAATATAAATATAAGAATGGATAAAGGATAGACCTAACAGAGACTTGATAGATATGCAGGTCCATTGGGGTCCGAACCTGGAGAAGAACCCAAACAAAGAAAGGACAAACGCACATGTACGTGATTTCTTGAATATGTTTGGAGCAGAATATAAATATGGACTGCGCAGTGGCAGCGACGGGTCCTTCCCTCGTCGCGACGCCGCAATTCTGCGCGGCACACCAATGTCGCAAAGGTATATATTTTTTGTAGGATATGTAGTTTTGTAGCAGGGTGACCGTTGGCGTGCATAAGCGTTATATAACATATCGAGTACATGGGGAAGGGAGGCTAATCCACATAATCACATACGTACGTACTTATTAGCGCTCGTCCGTTAGCCCTGACGTGCTTCGGGCACACCCGCGGATCCATCTGATTCTTACTGCATATGCATGGGGATTCCCCAGATGCGACACACTCACACTGGCTCTGTGTATGTGCAGATCCGCATGCTAAAATGTACGTGATGGCAGAATTGCGGTCGTGTTTTGCAGCAGATTCTGGACGCCTGTGCGGGGCTAAAGCTTGTTGGTGGCATGCGCTACGGTAGATTCACCAATTGCGCCCAGAACGGAGACGGAGACGAAGGCAGACTGAGGTGAGTCCTGGTGAGCTTTAGGCTTTCCCCGTTATTCTCTTTTGTTTACTCCAAGGAGTATATGCATTGGAATAAAGCCAGATACGTACTCACAAGTGCAGCCGTGTGCCAGTATGCGTATGCTGATCCGCCGTTGCGTTAAGTATCCTGGGTGCGTCCCTTGAGTCCGAGCACCGCGCGCGCAATAATGCCATACTGAATTCAAAATATATACTTATTGGTCGTTGCATTCGCAGTTGGCTAGGAGGCGGCGTCTTCATCTGACCATACGGTGTTAGCGAGCTCATTGTTTACGCCGGTAGTAGGGGATTCCTAATTCTCAGTCCTCAGGTCCGCCTGAGCCTGTGGTTTGGGGTGGCGGCTGGTTGCGGGTCTATAGAGGACTGTATACAAGGAAGTACTGGTGTCCGTGAAATTCGGGCGCGTCATCTGTAAGTAAGTAAGTCTGCTCGACGCTGCCAGCGGCGACCAAGCGGCGACTTGCCAGAGGGAGATGGATGAAGTGAAGGGTACGGTTTGAATTCGGTTTGAATTCAGAATTGCAGCCGTGCCAAGGATCTAGAACGGCCGGCGGCTGGAGCCGCGGAATGAGCACTATTTTGGGCTTGCAGTATATCGTAGGACGTGAAACCCAGAAGCTTCACAGTGGGCGTTTGTGGCCGTACTTAGATGGGAGAACTGGGTCAGAGTTGCGTCAGAGAAGGAGTTCTTCAAGTTGGGCCAGGTGGTGTTGTCTGAATCGGAATCGTTGCCGCTGCCGACGTGAGCTTGCCGAGGAGTTAGCGATCTCCGAGAGCGCGCGAGAGTTGTGCGTACGGGCGTGCGTAGATTTGGCGTAGTGCTGAGCTTGTACTCAACACCCTCGGAGATAGTGTGGTTTTTATACAGGACATTTGATTCTCCACAGTGCATATGTACGATGTTGTGTTTGTATTGAAGGATTTGATGTGTATTGCGAACAAAAAATAGCAAGCCAGTGAATTTTATGTCTAACTGCGCTGGCATGAGTCCATGGATGCCCGGAGTCAGGAAACAGCTTCGCAGAGAAATCGCCTTCGCTGATCGCGAGATGCATAGTGTGGATCTAACCCATGCAAAATTTTGTTTGAAGTCGGATGAATATTATGGAACAATATGTAATGGAAAGTAGGATTGGTTTGCGAGCTTTTGCGATCCTGGATACCAGTGAGTCCATGGCAGATTCATTATAATCTTAGATAAGAGCAGATAGTAATTAACATATATAGATATATAACAGTTCCTTCGGGAAATGGAAGCTTCTGCAGGTCATTTACTTTGTTAAAGATATCATGCAGTTCAAGCACCCCTGCGGCCTCAAGGCCTGTTCAATACCCATTTGAGCATGGTTGCACGATCTTCTTCTTAACCCCTTCACAATTACAAGCCCCCTCGCGTCAACGGGTCGTAGTTCCAACGTTACTATTCATAATACAAGGGAGATAATGAAGCTCTACAAAACCTTGCGTTCTATGTTTGATCTTGGGCGCTTATAAAAGTGATACTAGTTTGGTCTTGAAGGACACAATGCCGGTGTGATGGATGGACTTCAGCACAACCTCATTTATGCGGTCTCCAAATAGTAGGGTTTTTATCCTGCCAGAGATTTTATATCGCTCCATGACATGGTTCTTGCCAATTGCCTGGCAGTGGGGAAATAAAGGCAATTTGAAGGAAATGAAGGATCTATTTATAGTCCAATGAAACCAAAGCCAATGATTATCACATGACGATGTGGAGTCAACGTGTCGGCTGTTCCCGTGATGCACATACACGATCCCAACGCAGCTGAGCTAGTGCACACTGCATTCCCTATTGCTATCGACCTCTCGTGCACATTGTGCATACTGCACAACGCACGAAATATCCTACGCCATCCACCCCACAAGCCTAGGATTACGCAGTCATGAACTCTCTATATACCTCCGGCGTGCGCCAGACCAATTCCTTACAGGCCGACATGGAGAAACTGCGGAATGGCGACAACTCACCAGCACTTCTAGGTAAGCTGAATGATTTTTTTTTGGTTTAGATACAACTGATTAACTGACGAAGTGTTTGTGAACTGTAGGACAGATATCTGCGTCGCTTTTGCTATGCACCGAACGATTGACGACTATGACTCAATGACGAAACGTGAAATCATAAAAGCTAAACAAGAGAAAGCACAAATGTGCGATACTTCAATTCCCCCCTTCATATTACTAAAACATAATTTTTTGTGCACTCTTTCCAGGCGCGTGCAAAAATTCCGTGCTGATTATACGGAGCTACGAACCCAGTTTGAACGGCTAAAGGAGGAGAACACTGCTGCTGTACGTATCTGCGCCTGTCTTACTTCCAAAGTCTGAACATGCACTATGGCGCGTAGATCCACGAGTCTAACCGTGCAGAACTTATATCCGCATCCGCTGCATCTGCCGCTCCATTGTCCCCTTCTGACGCCCGCCGACGCTACCCCAAGCACAGCCCAATCATTCGACCCTCCATCCTGGCCTGCGACCGCAAGGGAAACGATATCCGAGTCGCCATTTCGAAGTTCTACACCAGGAATAGGCGGCAGAGAGTTTCGTGCGTTGGACGAACATAGTTTCATCCAGAATACGGATACGCGGTTGGACGAGTTTTAGCACAGGGTCGTGAGGTGCTGGATAACCTTGTTGACCAGCGCCAAATGCTCAAAGGAACGCAACGGCGGCTATTGAATGTGGCCAACACACTGGGACTGAGCAGAGATGTTATTGGGTGGATTGAGAGACGCAGGTGTGTTACTGGTGCTCCTTTACGTATTGTTCTCTGAAGCTAATCTCGTTGTGATACTTTCAGTACGCAAGACACCTATATCTTCTTTGCTGGTGCTATTTTTACGTTCTTTTGTTTCTACTTGATATGGAAATACCTAGGATGATCTCTTTTGTCGGTTTTGTAGGTTAGGTGTATCTTTATTTCCACTGGATTGTCTGCTATAGAATCCTACTAATACCCCTTTATATCGTGGTTGTCTTTGCTTCCAGATGTGATTCTTGAATCACCTTGTACATGTCTGACTATTCTCATTCTGTATAATTTTTGGTGGGTATGCTGCCTTACAAGTTTTTCATCAGGCAAGGAGGATCCAAATTATTGATTTACATTAGTGGACCGCTTTTTTGAAGTTGTGGCTTGATTTCTCATCTATGTTCTGAATTCACGTATAGAAGGGTACTAACTTACACCTTACTACTATGTTATTGAGTCTAGTAGGTTGATATGCTAAATCGATATTCATTGCCATAAAAACCGAAAATTAATATTTCCAAGTAATCTTTTCGGCTGTTGAAAGCTATCTTGATCCAGCACTGAGTACTGAGCACGGAACGTACAAGAATGACACGCAGGCGTTGGCACACCGTGGCAGATCCGTCCATTGATTTTTCGAAGTATCACTGTCTAATGTTTCGCTTGTCCATATCTTTTACATACCTTTTTAGACGCTGAAAACGTCAAGGAGCTATCGAAGGTATTCACATTCAATTACAGCAGTTACAGTTTGGACTTGGTTTCGACAGCCTGAGGCCAGGAGTTGAATCTTTGATGACTGCATGTTGATCCGTCTTTGTATGGCCTTGTTTCTCTCGGAAGCTAGGTCGGTATTGTTGCCACAGGAGCGCGTTAACAGGCGTTAACTTGGTAGCCCATGTCTAAAATCGACTTCAAAAAGCAGTCGAGCAGGAAGAGCAAGACTCCGCCTGCTTCATCCTACGCCAGAGGACATCCCAGGATGTGTCACCGTTTTCGATGATTACCTTGCCTGCAGCGGTAAGAGAGAACAAACACAGCGTTGTCCTTTTGCAGAGGTTGACAATAGATGCTACAGTCATTCGCAACCAAATGAAATCTCTATATCGATATGGTCGGAGAAGTAACTGCGAAGGCAAATTCGAGGAGTTTAAGTTTTGTTTGACGCTGAAGGTCATGCACCCAGAAGAGCAGCGCGAAGCCTGGATTCGTCGTCGGGCAGAATGGTGGGCAAAGCGACGAATAGGCAAGAGTAGCGAAGACGTTTGGGATATGAGAGAGTGCGTTTCATCTTCTGGGCAAACGAGACTTGGATGAGGTTTCTAATGGAATATGGACAGGCAACCGATACCAAATTTCCCGAAACCTATCACACCTGAGCTCATGAAAGAGGCTGGGTTCGGTACATTCGAAGCTGTAAAACCGGAATTATCGTAGCTGGGCCCTTTCCAGTTTTCAGGTAGTGCGGGATGTCTTTTTAGATTTATAGGCAGTAATGTTAGGTGTACTTATGTGTGGACAAGTTAGTGCTTGAACCAGATTGAGGCTCCGCCTGAACGCGCTATTGAAACTCAGCTTTCAGAAAATTGAACGCGTCGCGTATTGTCATTAACTTCCTTCCTACATCACTGCATAATGGTAAGAGACGCGTCTTTTCATCTGTTAATGGCTCTAAATGGTTCTAATAGCCTCCCCGTGGAGCTAAACGTCAAAGAGACTCGTCTCCTCCCCCTTCCTCTCCCCCACAACACGCGACACCGACGCGTCGTCCCTCAAATTCGTCCCTTCCATCATCGTCTCCGCCTGCTCCCTTTTCCGACACCGATGATAGCCTGGATGACCGAGATGCAATCCGCGACGTAGAGGGTGCCGACGAAGATGCGGATGGGGAAGACTTGTTCGGAGAAACTCTGGAAGAGTATGCGTGCAACACTCTGAATCTCAACACAGTCACTGACGGGTGCTGTATCACAGGGATTACGCTGCAAACGACGTCCTTGACAGGTATTCAGAAGCCGGAATCGACGACGATGACGAAGTAGAAGAGCTATCAGCTGCTGCACGGCGTGCCGCTGAAGCAAAGATGGCGCGTCGTGACCGTGCAGAACGTGGGGATAGGAGAGGTCAACGTGCGGCTCGCCGAAGCCATGCACCTGCTTTCTTGGGCAGCGACAATGACATGGACGACGAAGATGGCGATGAACTAGGGATATCGACTATGAAAAGGCGCACAAGGAGACAATATGACGAACGCCGCGATGCTGATGATCTTGACGGTATCGAGGATGTAGGTCTCCTTCAAGCCCCACTTTTGTATTGCCTTTTTCATGTGTTACCTCAACAGGAAATCCCTTTGGAACAACTCAGTGATATCAAGGCAAAGTCCATTGTCGAGTGGATTGCTCATGACCGCGTCCGCCGATCGATTGTCAGGCATTTCCGCCAATTCTTAACGACCTACGTCGATGAACACGGTGCATCGGTCTATGGTCAACGAATCAAACAATTGGGAGAAAGTAAGCAAAGATGCAACCACCTCCCTATTTCTGACTAACTTGATAATCAGCCAACTCGGAATCACTGGAAATATCCTATCTTCATTTGGCACTGTCTAAACCTATTTTGGCATACTTTCTGACCAATTCACCTGCCGCTATGCTCGAAATCTTTGATGAAATCGCACTCAATGCCATCCTCGTCTTTTTCCCATCCTATAAGCGCATTCACTCTGAGGTTCATGTCCGCATCGCCGATCTTCCTCTGAGCTCTACCCTCCGAGATTTGCGCCGGTCTAACCTCAACAATCTTGTTCGAGTTTCTGGTGTTGTCACACGAAGGACAGGTGTTTTCCCTCAGCTTAAATATGTGAAGTTTGATTGTCGGAA
Organism: Pholiota molesta; assembly: GCA_014925825.1. Classification (NCBI taxonomy): domain Eukaryota; kingdom Fungi; phylum Basidiomycota; class Agaricomycetes; order Agaricales; family Strophariaceae; genus Pholiota; species Pholiota molesta. The sequence goes on along the minus strand of JACGCK010000006.1, from coordinate 758,717 downwards.
GTGTGGTGCTGTTCTCGGTCCCTTCTATCAGGATGCATCCAGAGAAGTGAAGATTAGCTATTGCGCAAATTGCGAGAGCAAAGGTCCATTTACTGTGAATTCCGAACAAGTATGTGATTACACAATTTGAAGATGCATTCAGCTAATTTTTTTTTCTCTTTTGTAGACTGTATATCGTAACTACCAAAAGATGACCCTTCAGGAATCTCCTGGATCGGTCCCTGCAGGTCGCTTACCCAGGCATCGTGAAGTCATTCTTTTGTGGGACCTTATCGACAGTGCAAAACCAGGAGAGGAAGTGGTTAGTGATCGAATGTCGTCTTTTATCATGATACTTGCTAATAGAATAGGACTATAGGAAGTAACTGGTATTTACCGCAACAACTTCGACGCGTCTTTGAATGCAAAAAACGGATTCCCTGTCTTCTCGACCGTCATTGAAGCCAATCATGTCAACAAGAAAGAGGATTTGTTCGCCGCATTCCGTCTTACGGAGGAAGATGAGAGGGAGATGCGAAACCTGGCTAAAGATGAACGTATCCGCAAACGCATCATCAAATCGATCGCTCCTTCGATTTATGGCCACGAGGACATCAAAACTGCTATTGCTCTGTCGCTCTTCGGAGGCGTGTCTAAGGATATCAACCACAAACATCGCATCCGTGGTGACATCAACGTACTCCTTCTAGGAGATCCCGGTACCGCGAAATCGCAATTCCTGAAGTATGTCGAAAAGACTGCCCATCGTTCGGTCTTCGCCACAGGCCAAGGTGCTTCAGCCGTCGGTCTCACCGCCAGCGTACGCAAGGACCCCATTACGCAAGAATGGACTCTCGAAGGCGGTGCGCTCGTCCTCGCGGACAAGGGCACCTGCCTCATCGACGAATTCGACAAGATGAACGACGCGGACCGAACGTCCATCCACGAAGCCATGGAGCAGCAGTCCATTTCCATCTCCAAGGCAGGTATTGTCACCAGTCTCCAAGCGCGCTGTGCGATTATCGCTGCTGCCAATCCGATCCGTGGGCGGTATAACCCAACGATCCCATTCGCGCAAAATGTGGAGCTTACGGAGCCTATCTTGTCGCGTTTCGACGTGCTTTGTGTGGTGAAAGATACGGTGGACCCGGTTATGGACGAGCTGCTCGCGCGATTCGTGGTGGGCAGTCATTTGCGCAGCCATCCGAAGTTCGATAAGGAGACGGAGGAGATGGCTGTTGCAACGACTTTGGATGCCGATGTAAGTCTTTATCCCCTCCAACTTGATTGAGTATTTGCTCAATATTGCAATTATAGATTATCCCACAAGACATTTTGCGCAAGTACATCATATATGCAAAGGAGAAGATCAAGCCCAAATTGTTCGATCTTGACCAAGAGAAGCTCTCGCGGCTCTTCGCAGATTTGAGGCGTGAATCAATGGCTACCGGATCTTACCCAATCACAGTGCGTCATCTGGAAAGCATGATTCGCATGGCAGAGGCTAGCGCGAAGATGGCTCTGCGTGAATATGTTCGTGCGGATGACATTGACCTGGCAATCGAGGTCGCTGTTGGAAGCTTCGTCAGCGCGCAGAAGTTGAGCATTAAGAAAACACTGCAAAGAGTGCGTTTTGTCCTTGCTGTCATTCTCCGTGGTATATTGGATATTAATTGTCATGTACGCTTATAGGGATTCAGGAAGTACCTCACCCAGTCAAAGGATCACGAAGAGTTGCTTGCATTCCTACTTGGGAACCTCATCAAGCTCAAGGTTCGCGAGCACCAGTTAAGGTATCATGAGCAACCCGAGAATGTTATAGTAAAATTATCTGAGCTCGAGGATAAGGTGCGTTATTTTTGTGCACGCTCCTTCAAAGAAAAAAATACTCATCACCAAATTTCACAGGCCAAAGAACACGATATCTTCGATATTAAACCTTTCTTGCGCTCCAAGTTATTCACTACCAATGGATATGTCTTGGGTGATAAGGTCATTGAAAAGCACTTTAGGATGGATTAGAATGTATATGGACCCGACTGCTTGTTGTTTCTGCTGTAATTCTGCTGTTTTGCTTGTATACCTGGTTTTATCTGTATTGCTATATCTCGTATTTCATATCCTTTCAGACGTCCTGCTTGCTTCTGAGTGTTCTGCCTAAACGTTAGCTCTCCACCATTTCAAGGAGTACTAATAGCAGCCATTGGCACAAGGATATTAATCCCGGGTGAGTTCCATGAGTATTATCAAGTCCTAATAGACATTGCTAAGTTTCCAAGGATTGACGAGATGAAGGTAAGTGGGGGGTCCGAATAGATAGATTAATAATGCGATATGAGTATGTCTACAATGCGGGTCTATAAGTCCTCCGATGATGGCGGTTTTTGGTTTTGGATGACTTTCAAGGCAGATTCTGCCCTATGAGTCGGTAGAAACAGGTGTGTCCAGTGGCGACTTTTCAGGGGTCGATGGAGCTTCACCTTCGAGCTTGCCAGTGTCCAAATGCTCTGAAGGGGGTAGAGCACTTGAACCTTCAGCATCAGTGGTGGCTGGCGATTCGTCATCGTCATCGTTCATGATTTCTTTAGATATGATAATTGTTCAGTCTATCGTGTCAGGTCGCCAGCAAGGAACATACGCACCATCAGCATAGACGTCAGGATGAGCTCTGAAGCAGTTCTGCATGTTCTGGAATTTGTCCACGCAGTTAATGCCCTTTGGCTCAGCTTCAGAGAAGACAAAGCAGGAGAACGCCTCTCGAAATTCAGGTCCGCAAGGACCATGGGCCATGCCTCCAAGACATGGGCAATCCCAATTGATCTCGCCAGTTACAGGGTTGAACGCGCCGCCTGAGGCCGCAGCCTCGCCTGACGGGGTCTCTCCTTCTCCTGATGCGGTCTCTCCCTCTCCTTCTGTAGACGGGGTCTCGGCAGCTGCGGCTGGAGTGCTTTCTGGTTCGGAAGGCGCGTCGGGGACGAACACGTCGACTTCGACAATTGTCGTAGAGGAAATGGGTTCTGAGGGTGCCTCAACGGGCCGTGATAGTTTGGCAGGTTGAGAATGCTCTGTAGCTGTCGCTTTCCATTCAGCGCACGTCTCACGGGGAGTCATTATAGATACGTACAATTCAGTGAGCGAGGAGAGTCCATCCAAATTTGATTTTTCTCTTGCGTCATTTGCCAAGTCATGTAAGTAGCCGTAGCTGCAGAGATGCCAAAGGCAACTCTGGCTGCCCTGCCGAGCGAGCTAGCTGATCGTGCAGCGCCAGCGCTTGTATGGAGACATCTGCGCAGGGGGAGGCGAGCAAAACGCGAAAACATTGGAGGAGGTCGAGGAGGGGACTGAGTAAGCTTGAGAAAAGATGCCGAAATTATTTATTAAGCCCAATGTGTGTGTCATACGTTAGGGGCTCCCGAAAGAAACAAGTACAAATAGGTGGTACATATTACAATTTCCTTTTTTCTTTCTCCATGAGCTCGTTGAGAATCCGAGCCACTATCCCAACCCCTTCCTCCACCCCCTCCCGCTCTCCCTCGGGTATCCGTCCAGCGAACCGTCGGAATCTGTCGGGGTGCCACCGTAGCTGCGCGCTCCGAATCCGGTCCTTGCGCGTCTGCTTTTGCGAATGCAGTGGGGAGAAAAGGAACGCGACAATCGCGTCTCGCGTGATGTCGCCCGTATTTCTGGGTGGTATAATTACCGGCCACGGTGTCTTCTTGAACTCTAAAGGCTCCGAAGACGACGCCAGCGCTGTCCAACGTGTCTCGTAGTTCGTCCATGCATCCAGAATTAGCTTGTCTAATTTAGCGCGGTCGCGCGCCTCCTTCTCGCGTCGTTCTGTGACAACCTTCCGGCGCTCTTCACGATCGCGGGCTTCGGCGTCGCGTTTCTCCTGATAGCGCATCTCAATCCTGCGCAGCTCATCCTGGATCCGAATCTTCGCTTTCTCTCGCTCCTCTGCGATCCGGCGGGCGCGCGCCTCTTGCTTCATCCACTGGTCTGCCTCGATTCCGTACACGTAGATGAGCTCCTCCCATTCCTGTCTACGGATCTTGTTCGCTCGCGGTCGTGCGGCTGCGTAGTCATGGGTTTTAGGGTGGAGGATGTATTGTTGCTCGCGCACCCAGTCCTCGGTCTTGATGCTGCGTTTCTTTCCCTTCATGAGTTCTTCTTGATCTGCAACCCAAGCGTAGGCTTTGGTCATGTGCTCCCAAGGGAGGGTGACGCGCGTTGCCTCGACGGCGGGTGAATGGGAATGGGAGTATGATTGAGGCAATGGTTGCCTTGGCCGTCGCTGGTGAGGTCCAGGTGTAGAAGTGGTGTGACGAATTTCTGTCATTGTCGAAGATAGGTTCGATGGCGGTGGCGAACGGGAAGGAGCACAGAGGGGATGGAAGCGCTAAGCTCAGCCTAGTCTAATATGTTATGCTCTCCAGGAGGGACGTTTACTCCGAGACAGGTGGCTGTCTGGGGAAATTTATAGGGATCAGCTCATCGCCGCGTTGTGCGAGCACGATAGCCATGCGATGAGATAGCTGCTCACGCACCTTCGTCAATGCCTATTCAGCGTCTCGTTTTGCCCATTTGTAGATCAAATTGAGGCCTCCACGTTTAACTTTAATAATAAAAGGGCGGCGTGTGTTTGATCTCGTCATGGCCAGCAGCTCGATGGAAACATGATGTTGATGATTATTGGGGGGCTTAACGACCACGTTGCCGCACAGCAGTTCCTGGCGCTCTGCGGCTTAGGTTAGATGAAACATAAACAGCTGATTCCACTGATTGTGTAGGCATCGCAATCTAATTTGTTAGGAATTGAAGGCGAATAAATCTGATTCGAGTATTTTTACGTTAGGTTTAATATAAGTGTGTGTAGATTGGGCGAAACTTCTATCCAAAACTGTTGAGTGCTAAACAAATGATACAAACATATCAGTAAGAAACATACGGGAGTATCAGGATTCGGAATAAATATCTGTATATACTTAATATTCAAGAAAGATGTGGTGATGAGAGAACGTGCGAAAAATTGAAACAAGTAGCATAAAGAGAGGTGGATAGGTGAGGACCGTCCCATGATAACTGGTAGCTTAGAATGAACGACATGGCAACTGCATACATGAATTATAAAGAAACATAGAGAGTGACGACGACATAGAGATACAGTATAACTGCAGGGAAAAAAATTAGATGATTAGAAGGCGATCATTTGACGAGAGATAGCGTGACGTACTATGAAACCGATATAGGTGGATGCAAATACTAAGACGGAACTGCGGGACTATCAGGCGAGCCAACCTGCAAATACGAGAGAACGAGCGTAACCGAGCTATTCTGCTGACAGTGCATCTCGAGATCACGAGCAGTCCAGAGAGAACTGTCGAGCTGTTCAGGCGTGATAGCCTTATCGCTCGACTCTGGCGTTGAATCGTTACTCTCAAGCGAGGTGTTCTGTAGCCGATCTGCAAGCTCCAGCTCATTCCTACCCGCCCCGTGTCGGTGGTAGACCCTGCTGCGTGATTTCGACCGTGCATGGGCAGAGCCCGCGAATGGCATAGTGGATCCGGCAAGGTGGGGCGGACTGGCACCGTTGGTGCTATTTTGCGTCGAATAGGAACCAGTAATCCGATGGGATGGGGTGTAATTTCCCATCAAGGTATCCTGAAGAACCTTGAATGCAACAGCGTCTGCAGCTTTACGGAATTTCAGTGCATCGTGAGAGGGTACACCAGGCATCGAGAAGGCAGATGCTGTCGAGGATTCAATGTGACGCAGCAGAGATTTGGCCCATTCATTCCTGATAATTGGATCGTCCACGCTAAACATGTATCTCCGTTTTGCTCCCGACTGGTTGACAAAGGCGAGTTGGAAAGTATTGCGCATGAAAGCACGTTCAACAACGATGGTATGGCTTAGAGGAATACCGGAATATTTGATTGCGTTCGGTCCTGATCGACACATAGTAATGGACTTCGAACCTAGCGACGTTCCCATGATGCGGAAAGATGCTTCTGAGGACTTCGTGAATTGTAGCACAGGTGGGTCGAAAATCATGTCTTGGCCATAAAGTTCAATCGTTAGTCCAGGATCAGCCTGCGGTAATCGGAAAACGATGGGTTCGGATTGTGCCTTGTAAGTGAGTCTGCTTGGCAAAGGGCGCTTGATCGTAACGGGTGTATCTTGTGCGCCACCGGTCAGAGAACTAGGGATTGCCTGGCAGAGGCGCTCGTGGAATATTGAACGGTAGAGTTCCTGCAGTAATTCATCGGAAACTAAGTAGCGCGCATCATACCTTCGGAACGCCTCGAGGAATTCTTTGCTTGTGACATTGCGGCGAATGTGGTCTGTGGGTCCAGGCTCATCCGTGATCGCACCGTGTAGGCGTTCATTCAGTTGAGCAAGCGCCCACACGAGACGAGCGGCCATGTCCTTGTCGTACGCCACAAACTTCGCATTGGCTTCGTACCACCGGCTGGCAAAAGACTCTAGAAGATGTTCGAGGGCACCATAGGACTGCGAAAAGCGAGAAACGTTGATCGAATGAAGGAACACACGTAATGCGACGTCCACCCGCAAGCCCGCGAATCCGAAGCTGTCGAGATAGGATTTCAGCACGGCTTTCGACGTCTTCCTGGACAGGTATTCTCCTAGCCGGCTTCTATCCAACTCCAGCGTCTTGAACAACAGCTGTCCGAGCAGGGCGGGATTATCTTGAACGTTCGACTTTGAAAACAACGCTGCAATGGCGTGGTCTGGCTCCTTGGAAAATTGGACCACGAAGGAGCGCAGAAGAGTATTACGAGGACCAGCGGCTGGGGACTTCCCCTGCACTTCTGATCGATCCGCACAGAATCGTATATTTCGCAATTGCACCACACTCTTCACAGTATACTTTCTGTCTGGTAGGCTCAATTTGTAGGTATCCATGAGGCTATCCTGATCAAAAGTTACAGGCTTTGCGATGACGAGGATGTCATTGAAAAGGAAGAGGAACCGATCCTTCACCGTGTTGGGGTTGACGACTTGAAGTACAGGCGAAGACAGGACGAGTTTCCGAGGTGGGTCGTCGATAGTAGATGACCACATCGGACTCCTGAACCCTTTCGAGAGGTTTTCATCAAGACGGTCGAGCACAAGTTGTCCCTTATTGACACCCGAAGATGATTGGGACGATGTCGTCGACGAGGATTCCGAAGCGGTGGGTGCGGGATAATCACTAATAGAAGAAGGATCGGGTGTAGCTGCTGCGAGCCTCGTCGCGACTGAAAGTTCGTTGGGGAATTTAAATGGCGAGCTACGCCCAGCGCTGAAGTCGAGAGGTGGGATGTTGTGAGGTATTGAGGCCTGAACCTTCTCCGCATCGTAAACGACGTACATCAGGTTCGCATCGGTAACAGGAGTGCCATTTCCCGAGGGTGATGGTAGCTCATTCTCTCTAAATGTATTATTTTCATAGTTGGATGGCCCAGATCGGTTTACTTCCCACTCATTATTTGTCTCGTTGTTCTTCTTTCCGAAGATATCGGACAACTTGTTCGAAAATTGAGAGCTTGGAGAATCCATGACCGGAATAGGTGAAAATGACACAGTTCCCGGAGTAGACGAAGGAGGAGTCGCCGTCTTTTTCTTCGAATTCTTGCTCAGCCATTGCTTCACACCAGGAAGAGTAGTGGGCAGCTTCAAATTGTAGCTCGTTCCATTTTGTTGAGGGGAGGGAGATACGTCGATGTAATCCGGATAATATGGCGAGGAAGGACTGGCGTTTGTGGCATCCGCACCATATCCGGTAAAGAGACGCGTTTCGGAGTTCTGAGGGGACAGTTTGCGGTCTTTCTGCATATCAGGCGTTTGTGTGGGTGTATTCGAGAATGAATACCCAATAGGTGGGGCCTGCATGTCTTCCTGAGCGTTCGATTGCATAGAAAAATCCGGGCTGGTAGGGACCTTCGCGCGTCGCTCTTCCTCTAACTTTAACATGCCTGGGAACGGGAAGAGCTTCGCATTCTGATATTTAGACATATCGGTCGAAGAAGGCGGTGGAATAGGCGACACGCTGCCTCGAGGAGGGGGCAAATGAGGTGCAAGTGACAGAATAGAAGCCGAAGCAGACGGGGTCTGCATCAACTGCGGGGCTTGCACTTGCACTTGCGCTGAAAGTCCTGGTGAATCGCCTTTATCCGTCTTGCCACTGGTGATGCTGGCGCCACTTTCTCGACTAATGCTAGAATCAGTATGATCCCGTCGCTCGCGCGTAACGATGCTGTTTGTGCGAGACCGCCTGCCCGTGCTTGATCCGGCCCTTGAAAACATGTTTTTGGCTTTTTCCCAAGGGCTGGCAGAAGGCTCGCGTTTGGACGAATCAGCGGTGCTATACTTATCTTCCCATTCTGAATACTCGGCGGGCAAGGGCGAGCGATCACCAACGCTTTGTATGCGAGAAGCAACGGATAGCCGTGTTGGGAAGAACTGGGGCGAGACTGAGCCATCGACTGAAGGAGGGTGCGAGAACGGGGCAGGCGATGATGGGGATGCGGGGATGTAGGAATTGAGGTTTTCTGGGGAAGTTTCCGACTCGACCAAGATGCTCTTCGAGCTGGATGATGCACGAGGAGAGGTATCATCAAATGCCTCGGGCGAGAAACTATTTGAGGAGGTCGCTGACGGTGGAGCTTCATCCCCATCATCCTCTTCGGGGCCGACTTGCACCTCTACTTCATGATCAACTTCCTCATCGTCATCGTCATCGTCGTCAATTGGCATGCGAATCTCTGGGACTAATGTTCTTTTTAGCTATGTAATAATTGTAGAAAAATATACATACCTGGAGATGCAACCCAGCTGATTTCGCGATCATATGTATCCACCATATTCGTGTACGGCGTGCGGGGTCGAGCCACAGTAGCAGGATACAAAACTTGCTCCTCATCCTCGTCACTCAGAGGCTTCTCTTTCACAACGGGAGTAAAAGCGCTAGTAGGGAACGTTTCGTTTCTCGATGGCGCCCTTTGACTGAAAAATATGGGTACGCCAATAGCAGATGGTGCCCTAGAGTCTGCAGAATTATTGGAAGGCGTTTGTGAGGCGTTGTGTGCACGAAGGTTTTCAAGAAAGGTATATTGCGGCGTCCCCGGCTGGTCATTGTATCTCTGCGGGAGAGACTCTTCCCTGTCTTCATCATCCTGATCTTCCACAAGGACACTTCTTCGCCGTGTTTGCTCTTGTCCTTTGGATGTTTCGTCGAAATCATGGTGAGTTGGAAGCGGAGGCGGGGGTGTCGTTCCTTCTGATATGCGCTCATTACTGTGATTTCGAGAACTCGAAAGCTGATTAGGAGTGGTAGATTGCGCACGGAGTTCAGCATAATGGTTTTGAAGAGTAGGTAGTGGTGTCGGTAGGACGGCCGGTGTATTTGGATTGGTAGAAGTGAAATCCGAATCAGATACCGTTATATATTGATTCGCGGTAGTCGATGTTCGCCGAGATCGCCTTCTACGGCGTTTCGGGGTTGGAGAAGCAGCACCTCTGTCCTCAGCACCACTCGCAGCCTCTGCGTCAGCCTCCTTCGTAATCCGAGTGCCGAGGCGACTCAGCATGTTCTGCCGCGCAGCAATACGTTCGCCCCCAGATACTGTGTTATTGCGGCTGAGTTTCGGCAGAAAGGGAGGTGGCGTTGGAGACGGCGATGGGTCATAAGTTTCTGTGCCTCCCGTCAGTTTGTGCATTGCCATTCTTCGGCCTGCTGCGGCTGAGCTGCCGGCACTATTTGAGCGCATTAGACCCTTCTGCAGGTCCTCCAGAGTAGGTAGCGGTGTTGATGGTGATGTCCCTGGATAGAATAGTGACATGTCTGGCGTTGTGGGTGGAGGAGATCGCAGGAAGCGAGACTGTTGCAGAAATGGGAAATGCGGTACTGGTGATAATAGCGGAGGGACCATAGGGAGCATAGCGGGTATTGGCACTGGGGGATTTTCATCTTGGGAGGAGTCGCCCGCGATTTGAGGGACAGGGGATTGTGGGATTTTGAATTTTCCTTTGAGGTCCTTGGAGCCTCTTGACCGCGAGCGAGACCTCGACCGCCGCTTTTTAAAGACTGTAGTTGGCGAAAGGGGACGCTCCTCAAACTCAGTGTCTGCCTCCAGGTCGAGTTCCGCAGTTTTTTCTGTTGGTGCCGAAAGATGATCACTGTCAGGGTCCGACAACTTCAGCTCGACCTGCGCCATCTCCTGCTGGTCATCGGCGTGGTTTTGCTCGGCCTCGCCCTTCACATTGTCCTCTTCGCTTGCTACTTTGTCCTCTTCGCTTGGTACCTTTTCGCCCTCACTGACCGCTTCGACATGCATAGGCGGTCTGCGCCCGTCTTTCATTCTGGGGAGCGACGCCGCGCGTTTTAGTTTTGCGACGGCAGCCATCCTCTGTTCAGCTCTCGAGGGAGGTTTCTCGTGATCTGCCATTGCAGCCTAGAATCGAAGATTAAGCGCTGAGGTTGGCGAATGCCGAGTGACATGAGGGGGGGTGACTGACTGGTGGAGTACTCGCCTACGGCGAGGTCTGGCTGCTTGTGGTAGGCTTACAGGGGTGGTACCCGCGTACGGAGGGGAGGAGCAGGCGTGTTCGAACAGAATGTGGTGAAGAACAAAACTGGACACTGGCTTCAGGTGCTATAGCAAACACGTGGTCGCTTTTGCTTCCGCCCAATCCCTGATATACCGTCTTCGCCCTCCTTCCCCGATAATGAATCTGATGAACTTCAATTTGTGCAATAACCAAGCGCACGGGTCACCGGCTACAATTCCGTCTTCGATTCTTTTTAAAGCACCTGAGGTGGCAGAATCCATTTCAAGTCCTTCGCCTTCCAACGTTCTTTCTTTACAGTCTATCGATCGCATCGATAGCATAGTTTGACATGGTCTATCTGCCTTCTTCTGTCTACACTCTTCTATGATATGTCATACATAGCACATTGCAAATTCAGTTGCCCACATCAGAGAATCAGGACATATCCTGTGTGTAAAAAAAAATCACAAATGGATGAGATCAGCCATCTCTCCGCTTCGCGAGATTTGGGTATTCATCTTTAACAGCTCTCCATGAAATCCGAGGCAGATCAAAACCTTCCAACAATCTGGCATAGGTCGTGCCTCCGAGACGCGCGACGGGTCGTAATTTTCCTGGATCGATGCTTATGCCATCTTCACTGAGAACAGATTCACGGACATGGATCTTCTTAATAAGACCTAGCACTATCGTCGTTGTAGGTTCTGATGAAGGAGACGGCCTAATGTCCTGAAAGCTATATAGCTGTGTTAGGCGTTAATAAGCTGGACAGACACGGATAGGAGTCAATAAGAAGCTGCAGCCATTGCCCACGAACCTCGCATTCCATGCCAATGGGGCTCTCTCGGACATATGGAGGCCTCACTGCACTCTGACATGGAGACATCCAGTCAATCACAAAGCCGAAGAGTCAAGGAATGAAGACATACGCTCTTCTCTTTAGTTAAGCCACTGATAATCCACTCATCCGTGTCTGCAGGAGATTCGACAGATGTGGAATTCGCAGCTTCAACAAAGGATTCCGTAATTATGCTGACCGTGAATTCTTTGGTAGAAATGATATTGTTTCTTGTATCCTTTGGTCTGCGTGTGGACAAGCTGAACGATACGCTAACCATTGGTGGATTGTGTGCAACCTAGAAAGATTAGTAACTTATCTGTAAGGCCAAGTCAGCCAGAGGCAAGCCTACCATAGAGAAGTAACTTAAACGGCGAGGTCAGCGTAATGATGATAATGTTATCATATATCCAGGACGTACCTAAATGGTGCAAGGTTTGGGTGACCACTGTCCGACAGCGTGGATACCAACGCGATTGGACGAGGAATTATGGCGGACGTCAAGAGTCGGTAGGCATTCCTTTCATCCGATTCAGAAAACAGCGTTCATTTCCAAACCTGGGGTCCAATAAGTACCTCGTATCCTCCGAGTCTGTGTTCGTGAGGTCCCATGTCTTCCTGTTTGCGCTGCTGATGCCATGAGCCTTTTCCCATTCGACCATTTCATGCTTTTGACCGTCTCCTAGACGCCATTCGGCTGCAGGCGGCTTGACATAGGTGAACGTAGAGTGGAAATTAAATGTTGGTCTTGAGGCTGGCGTTGATGAATTGCAGCGCGTGGGATGCCGACTCCATTGACGCGCTCCCGTGACCGTGTATGAACGGAAGCGAAATGAAAATGAATCTTGCAATCTTCTCTGGACCACTAAGTTCATCGCCTCAATGATTGCTGACCTTCGCGAACAAGTTAACGAGGTGGAGAGGCGGGAGGCAAGGCGTGTGCAGAAGCCGACGCCGGAATCTATTGTAACTGGCTAGGAATGGCATAAAACTCACACTGTACAGGGGCTTGGGCAAGCATTACGGGATCCCATGATGTCAGTTTCCTCTTCTCAAGTATGATCGATCTACCGGATAGCTGAGCAATTTCTAAGCTATCAGTAAGCAAACCCAGTTCCTTTGTTTAAGATCCCACAGACCTCCAGCTCTTCCTTCTTTCTGCTAGTGTTCCGCTATGTCCAGTCTAGACACTACTACCTTTGATTCATCGCCATTGGAGGGCGCGTATAGTTGGACAGACACTCTCAAAGGCGTGTTCTACGGTCCAGGCTCGACCAAGACAGCATTACCAAAGCTATTAATTACACTTGGAGTCAAGAAGGCTCTTATCGTCACCGGAAAAAGCCTGCACGAAAAGGCGAGTGCGTTGCAAGATGCTTGCTTTCATTTGCGCTGATTCTTGACATACGCATATGATATCTTGACAGACCGATGTAGTCCGAACGGTAGAAGCCATTCTGAAGGAGCGTAATGCATGGGGCGCGACCTTCTTTGAAATCGGAGAACACTCTCCCATCGCCGGGATACGTAAAGGAATAAAACACTACAAGGAGACTGGGTGCGATTGTATTGTCGCTGTTGGCGGTGGCTCGCCCATAGATGCTGCAAAGGCAATCCTATATAATATTCAGCTAGAGGTAGGCGGCAAAACCCCTCCTCAAATTGCTATTCCCACTACACTCAGTGCGGCTGAATATACCGTGAGTTGTGCGCTATTTTCGCGCCATGCTTGTTTGAAACTTGAGCTGTATTTCAGGTTGGTGCTGGCTTCACGAATGATGAGGGTGTCAAAGTCGCCGTTTCTTCCCCAGAGTTGGCACCTGCTGGAATCATCCTTGATTCTGAGCTAACTTTGGCCACGCCAGAAAGACTCTGGTGCGCTTCCCATGTGTCTGCTTGACATATTCAGCCTAATCTCAGAGTTATATATAACAGGCTTTCCACCGGCATTAGGGCTTTGGATCATGCTGTTGGTCAGTTCAAGTCGATAAGACAAGGATTATTTGGGAGTTCTACATATATGCTAATCTCCCATCAGAGAATTTGTACAGACCTCTAATCACCCATCCCCAGAAAGTTCTTTGCTATGCGGCAATAGCAGATTTGTTCAAATACCTTCCTGCGTCAAAAGCAGACCCAAGCAACATCGAGGCTCGCCAAATGCTGCAACTTGCATCGTGGATGAGCATATGGCCGATTAAGCTCGAAAGATACAGGTAATTCTGCAAGATGCAGCTCCCTGTCCATGTCCGATTTTAATGCTGTTAGGAAATAGTGCTTTGGGCCTATCCCATGCTCTCGGCCATAAATTGGGAGCGAGATACGGAATTCCCCATGGTATAACCTCGGTAGGTTTGCCTCCTTGACTCTAAAAGTTAAAAAGCTTAATATTTGTGCAGTGTCTTACATTGGCGCCCACTGTTCGCTTGAAAGCGGAAGTTGCTTCAGAGATCGACAAGAAGGCACTCGCAGCTTCATTGTTCCAGCTGCGCGAACCTTCGACCGGTTCAATTGATGGAGACGTTCGTCGTTTGGCGACCCTCATTAACGAGTGAGTAGACCATATTCAGACAATTCTACCTAATAAGTTGATTTCATTGTGATCAGACTGGTAATTAATTTGGGTCTTCAATCAACACTTGCGCAGTATAATGTACCAAAGGAGGATTTATCCCGCATCGCTAAGGAAGCTTTGGGGAGGGATGACGATCCGCAGTTGCCCAAGGTAGTTCAACTGCTTGAAAGCCTCTATATTCCTCTCAAATTGTAGAATAATACCGTAAGATGTGAGCCACCTCGTACTGGCACATAGTGGTCATGATTGGTATCAACGAATAATTGTGGTGCGAGCTGCTTCGGTTGGGTGCGCGGAAGAGAAAGCGGATCGAGAGCCTTCCAGACGCCGGAGTCAGACACTGGACTGCGGTAAGGCCGATAACCCTTTTCTTTCATGGTCACGTACGATCGCAATTCCGGACTGGGGTTCCCATAGCTGAGAATATATTTACGGAGTGAAAAAGGAGTGTGCGCAGGTTGCAATCCGCCCCAGCCTGGAGCGGCAATACCTCGACATTCCAGAGAAATCAACATCGGAACCTGCGATACGTCGGGGTCAGAACATCACGTCCCCATGATATTCCCCGCAGCTTGGCCCATAACATCCAAGGCCAGTCGACGCTATCTTCTTTCTGCCAAATCCCCCTTGGGTGTGTACAGGACACGTATCCAGATCCTGCTGTCGTGTCACTACCCCATTCCGACCGCTTCCCTGACTGACGGCGTTACCTCAATTCACCGACATCTACAATTCCGTTCCTTCTCGCTTCTCCATTCTGTGCCCGCCCCTTCACCCTGCCTCAGAATGCCCCAGACACGCTTGCATTCCACCAAGAAGGAGTCGAGTCCGTCCAAGCAACCACCCGCGGAGAACGGGCACAATCACACCAACGGACACGAGCACAATGAACACGATCATGATGAACACACCCATTCACATTCAATATTCGGACATTCACACTCACACGCAGAGGAGCACACACACGACGCTGAGCAGATCATCGCAGCTTTGAAAGGATCTGGTATGTCTTACTATCACATTCATTCAACGTCATCGTAATAGCCACATACCATCAGGGGATCGCGGAAGCTACATCACATTAGTTGGACTGTTTTCCAATGTAGCGCTGACGGCCGCGAAGGGTGTTGCTGGGTGGTATCTGCATTCAGCGTCATTACTCGCTGATGCTGGACATTCTTTGAGCGGTGCGTCGCGTACTTCCTACCTTGGTCTTGTCACCATTATGCTCATCTTCATCCAGATTTGCTTGGCGACTTTGTTACTTTGTTCTGCTGGCGCCTTTCACGAAAGCCACCTTCTGAAAAGTACCCTTACGGTTTCGCTAAATTCGAGACTCTCGGAACGACGACTATTTCCCTGCTGTTAATTGGTGGTGCTCTTGGGATTGGCTTCCATTCATACCATCTGCTTATTGTGGCGCTCGGCGAGACAGCCACACACTTGCAACCAGGAACACTACACGACGTCCTAGCGTATATCTCATCCAGTGCTCCTATTCCTCCTATTGGGCATGCCCATGTACATGCAGTAGATGTGAATGCGGCTTGGTTCGCCGCGGGTGGTGTGCTCACCAAAGAGTGGTTGTACCGGATCACCAAGACCGTCGCTGACGAGGAGAAAAGCCCAGTACTGCTAGCAAATGCTATTCATCACAGAAGCGACGCATACTCCAGTCTAGTCGCGTTCTTCGCGATTCTCGGCACCTGGCTCTTCCCCGCATTCCCACTAGACCCGATTGGAGGCAAGTGCATTCGATTCAAAGCAGCATTTGCACATGCTAACGAAGTATCTCTGTAGGCCTCATTGTGTCAGTTGTAATTCTCAAGCAAGGATTCGACCTTCTTATCGGAGCTTGGGGGGATCTCACAGACGCCAGCGCGTCACCGCGGATACGACAATCGCTCAAGAAGGCACTCGATCCTTTAGTAGACAAATCGGGTGCAACCAGACTGGTAAACGACCACGATGGCTCGCATCTGCCTCCATTGCTGTCGATCCAACAACTTCGCGCACGACACGCTGGATCGTTGTTATTCGTCGATCTTATTGCCGAGGTCCCTGGGTCGATTACAGTGTCGCAGTCTTCCGCGCTGGAAAAGGAGATTGAGCGCAAGCTGAAAACCGCGAGAAAGGAGGTTACTGAAGTTCGAGTTACATTCCGGCCGACTGACAAGCTGAAGCAATCCTAAGCTGAAACTGCTAGCTTCCAATCATCTGGACACCACTGTCTACTATCTTTAATAAGTTATCTTTCACTTGTATCATCTATGTATTGGGCAATACCGTACTCGGTCAACACTTCCTTAGATCGTCTCGTCGATACCTTCCTTTGCTATTGCATACTTTGATTTATTGTACTTTATATTGGAGAAATCACAAAAACATTTCACAACTATTTCCTTGATGTACATGTTACATGGCAAATCACAGTACAAATATCGTGGGATGCAAGTTAAACGAACAAAGATAAGACAGTATTGCGAATGTGTCCATCGCGAATAGCCTAAAATAACGTTCGCGAGTAAGCCCAAGACATACAGTATGAAAATGTCGCGACGTACTTCGTATATCTTGGAAATGTTCTGCCCGATGGACACGTCGTCGTGACCAATGCCGTTGACAAAGTGCCCATGATTCTCCGCGCCGTGCATCTTAATTCCCAGGTCCTTCCGGATGAACTCGTACATGCCCTTGGTCTTTCCAAGCTGAGCACTAGCAGGTGCGGAGCCCCGTGTGCCAGATAGGAACTCTCCCCTCAGCGCCTCTTGAAGTTCAGTAGCCCTTGAAGCAATCTGAGCGCGGAAAGTAGAGAGCACGGCAAGAGAGGGTGTTGAAGACTTGAGCTCAGCCTCGCCGAGGTTGACAAAGATGTCGACGAGAACAGGTGTGGTGGCCGCTGCCATGGCCTGCATCTGGTCCGCGGCATCCATGACAGTTGTCTTGTCGAAGGTGTTTACCATGGTCGAAAGCAATCTTGCGGAAACGACATTTTGGACTGGCGTCGCAATGAAAGGGCCGAACGAGGTCGCCATCTCCTCCTGGAGGATGATCTCGAGTCCGCGAAGGAACTCCAGACGAAGAGTGCGCAAATCAAGTGCTAGAGGGAATTTGTTGAACGTATATGTTATGGTATAGATAAGAAGTGCTTACCTTGGCAAAGGAGATAAAGATAAGAGGCCATTAGCATAGACAATACATCCAAAGAAGTCACAGTGGCCCTAGCAGATATCAAGGCAAGAGAGCTAGATATGTGGGTTAGATCGAAGATGCAAATTCAGGGCACTGAAAACAACATACTTCACTGCCTGATTATGCATTTCTGCAGATTGGATGTGTGTAGAGACAGGAGCAGCGAGGTAGCCGAGCTCTGCTACATAAGAAGCGGTCGCAATGTCGACGCCCTTTCCATGATAGTTCAAGGAAGGGTTGGTGGCAGCGAGAGAAGGTGGCAAACCATTGTTCATGGCAGGGTTCAGTAATTCGGTGCTTTGAGCAAACAAAAGCTTTCCAATGTGATGCAAAGCAAGGCGCGATTTTTCCATCGCATTGGTCACGGCCATGGCCTGGAAGTTGCCTCCATGGTGGGCGATGCCCGTCTCACTTTCGATGAGAGGGTTATCCGTAGCTATTGAAAGTTATTAACGCGAATGCCCAACGTTGATAAATAAGAAATATACATACTCGAATTACATTCCTGAGTAATAGCGGTCAACGCAGAGAGGAGATCTTCAATCTGAGGACCAAGGAACTGGGGCGAAGTACGAAGAGGATAACGATCTTGCCTCAAAAGATAACGATCTTCTTGCAGCGTCACTTCCGCCTCATGAAGTTGTGCAAGTTTGCTGCCTTCGAGGAGGCCGTAAATATTGTGCGCACATTCAACCTGGAAAAGTCGTGAAGATTAATCAAAGATATTATAAAGCACGAAACTAACCTGGCCAGGATGAGGGCGGGCAACAGCGTGGATAAATGGGACGTAGGAACCCCGAGTACCACTCAGAGCTTCCGTGCCCATCGCGGTACACACCTGAGCTAAAAGAGCGAGATGTACGGCATCGTCGATGGCGAGAGCTGCCACAGCAGCAGAAACTGCCGTTCCATTGACTAATCCAAGGTGCTCTTTAGACGCTAAAGCAATAGGCTCGATGTTATGGTTCCTCAAGGCTTCGTGAGATGGAACCTTCTGGCGAGGACCAAAGGCTTGGGGACCATCGTATACCTGAATAGACTCGTTTCCCACTGGTTGGTGTTATTAGTCGCTAAATCGATGAGAATCAAAGCCGTGCGTCCTACCTAAGGCACCAGCAATGTATGCTAGAGGAGAAAGGTCTATACATAGAAGGTTTAAACGTTGAGATGCAGGATCCATGCGGTACAAAGGAATGACACTGACCGCCCGAGGCCGAGATACTACCTCTTAAAGGAATAACGGGTATTATGTCGGCTGTGAGAAGCTCGTTCATCTTTTCGATAAGCTCCCATCTAGAAAATTGCCCCATATTAGACTACTTCACTGAACAAGCTTAACAACTAACCTAATGCCTGAGTGGCCCCGAATAAGGGAATTCATCCTAATCAAAATGGCAGCGCTGCAGATAGATACAATATTAATTATATGAAGCAAATCATGAGACTCGATGGGAACGTACCGAACCCAAGATTCAGGCATGGTCGTCGATGTGCTGGGATCCTGGAGAGGGCGGATGCTTGGTGGGTCAGCTGAGGTCGGCAGAATACCAATGTGCTGGTGCTGGAGAAGCGCATGTCCTAGCATTAGCGGTTCATCAGTACGTGTATCGGCTGTATTTAAAAGTAAGTTAATCCACGTTCGTTCAACTGTCGAAAGATTTGGAAGCTCACCGCTACCGCCGAATCCTGTCGAAACGCCGTAAATGCTGGCCCCGCTATCTACCTTGTTGACGACGACTTGTCGGCTCTTGTTGACACGCTCTCTGACGTTGGAAGACTCATCGAGCTTGACAGCAGCAGAGTAACGCGCAGCAGCGACAACTGCAGCTGTGGTCAAGTTATGACCATCGACATTGACAGGCTGAGTTCTGAGAAATCTCGTCAGTGGTATATAGCGTGATGGAAGGAAGTCGGATCTTACTTGAAGCTGGTGAGGTCCCTATGGGCTTCAATGAACTTCGCCAGTAAAGTTAGCGGAGGGGTTGTTTGTGGAAGAGGCTGGTTTACAGCCGACGATATCCCGTTTACGGGCTTGATAGAGGTTTCATGAGTGTGACCATTGAGTACCATTGCCACCAGAGAGGTGCGTTGCTACCTTTGCAATGCAGAGTCTTTTATAGCTGGAGCCTGGAGCATTGGAGATCTGCGGATGAGATCCGTATCTGGGATTATTAGGTGCGCTCTGCGCGAAAATGCATGACGTTCAATTCTGTTACAGCTAAATGCAAACCTAGCACCTTCAAAATTCGCTGTGCGCTGCTGTTTGTACAAACAGATGATTTAGGCAAGATTCTGACGACATAGGAGCAAACAGAGCCTTACCTGGTAATTACTCCACAACGTCGGGAGTGCCAGGAGGGCCACTGAATGGGGCTGCGAAGCACTCTCAGCGGCACGGCAACTGGAGAGCGACGGCAAGCTGAGAAATTGGGCAGGTGGCTAGGGTTTTGCATTAGCTGTAAGTCCAAGTTATATTCGTCGATTCAGGGCAAATGTGTTGAGAAAGAATTAATTTGGAGGTGTAATCCCATCGCGTCATATTCTCTGTAAAACATCCATATCAGAAATTGAGCCTTACAAATGACATCGGGACGTACAATACATAGACTTGACTTGGATTTCTAAATGACACCGTTAGCAAACACAGTTGCTTCGTGCCAGGTCGTCATATAGAGGGTTGTGTCGAAGAGGCCAACTGGATGATACACCTGACGAGCGCCTTTTCTGGTAAATATATGTCGCTAAAAAAAAGGCGCCAATTATAGGATTAGATAACATAACTGAATCATGCATTTCTCGTGAGTAGATTATGGATCCATAATTCAAGATATATGGTTGTTTATCATATAACAATAATTGCGCCCAACAGACTACTTACCATTGGCTGATGATCCTCCCGAGGGCAGAAAAGGTATGCGTGATGCGTTCCAAAAAAGCCCAATCCGGTAATTATCGTCGGTCGCGCCCATAGAAGCCATGCGCTCGAACGAACCAGATAGGGCAAAACTCACTTCCCAGTAGATCTGCACATGTTGTCCAGGTGAACAGGAGTTCGAATTGAACGTCAGCGCTGTTATCATGATAAGTAGCGATACGGTGTAGCGCAGATCGGACGCTTTTGAAAGCCAGGTATCTACTTGCATGTGCAGGATTTCCTTGAGTATGCTGTCCAGACTGTGGGTCGGATCTTGGGGATGCGGTGTGGCGTGATACATATCATCTGGCTGAAAATTTTTGGGGTACGAAATGGATTCGATGTAGGTGAGAATCTGATGGAAGATAGATAGCATAGAAGCTGGATTGTATTTCAACGTGCACAGCAGTTCTCCTCGGCCTGTATCGTGGAGGAATACAACTTGAACGGCACTTGACCCCGACTTGACTTCTAGATATGAAGCGTTATTCATGTCAATGGCTCTGGACAAGATTCTGAGTCGAGTATACGTTCGCAGGCTACGGGAAACCAAAGTTGATGATTAGAAAAGTGATCGTGTTGATGGAGTTAAGAGTAAAGCAGCGCCGTCGTCGACGAAAGAAAATGTTAGTTGTACGGCCCGGGCCGCCTTACTGTCCTCAGTCATTACTCGTTCTCCGCAACGGCCACTACCTCTACGCGCCAATAGCAAAATGCCACCTTCCAAGGCAAACGACAGGATGGAGGTTGACTCTGATTCGGACATTTCCATAGACCTGGAACAGCCCGCCACAAAGGGCAAAGGGAAGGCGAAAGCAAAGGCAGTCGACAAGCGCAAGCCAGATAAAGGCAAGGGCAAGGCGAAAGACACAGTGCGTGGACCATTTGGACTGCTTGTTTTGAGGGAAATGAGGCTCAGGGTTCGGGATGTGCGCTGCAGCAAGCATATACTTGGGAAGCATCATTTACGCGTTCTTGGGAGACGGTGCAAGAGGATGAGGCCGGGAGTCTGCAAACTTCTGTCGAGGATCTCATGGCGCGAGGGCGCCGACGGAGGTGAGTTATGTCTCTAACCACGCTACTCGGTATCGATGTGTCCAATGCATACCATGCCCTGCACATACATGCTCATATGACTCTTCCAGACTTTTGGCGCCCGCCGCTGCCATTCGGCGCACAATCATCCGACATTTAGTTCTCATCCTTGACCTTTCTGCCGCGATGCTTGACAGAGATATGCGTCCCACACGTTTCGACCTAATGCTGCAGTACGCGCGCGAATTCATTACGGAATGGTTCGACCAAAACCCGCTGGGCCAGATTGGGGTCGTTGGCATGCGTGCGGGGCTTGGGGAGCGAATTGGAGAGATGTCAGGTGCGTAGGTATATCCTTAGACCTGGAGACCTTCAGCGTTCCGCTCTTTCATTCGTGGACGTACAAGGTACGAATTTGACGCTCATGGCCATGTTTACAGGCAATCCCCAAGAGGTGCTAAAAGCCATTGCGGACAGGCACAAGATGGAACCGACCGGCGAGCCAAGTTTACAAAATGCGATTGAGATGGCACGCGGAAGCATGAGGTGCGAAATTCATGCCCTCAAATGCCATGCGTTCGTGCAGCTCACTTTCCTTGCAGTCATCTACCCACTCATTCTTCCCGGGAAATGCTAATCATCTTTGGCTCACTAACGACGTGTGATCCAGGGAATGTGCACGAAACGATTGACGCGTGTGTCAAGAGTCGGACGCGCATCTCTGTCGTCGCGCTCGCTGCAGAGATGAAAATTTGTCGTGAAATGTGCGACAAGACTGGAGGTGCGTCTTGTCATTTAACAATCCTTTCTCAGTTACATTTTTAGGCTGGAACACTTAAATTTCTTCTTCCTCCTGAGCAGGCCAGTTCGGAGTCGCGATGAACGAAGGGCACTTCAAAGACCTCCTCTTCGAACTCGTACCACCCCCAGCACAGCGCGCCCTTATGCGTCCCTCCATCGCGGTGCCGCCGGGCCTGGAGCGGCTGCACCTAGCGTCGCCAACCCCGCCGCCGACCTTATGATGATGGGTTTCCCCACTCGCCTGCCCGACGCGTCGCCACCGAGCCTTTGCGTGTGCCATGCTGAAATGCGGAGTCAGGGCTTCCTGTGCCCGCGCTGTATGAGCAAGCTATGTGACGTGCCGACAGACTGCGACGTGTGTGGTCTTATGGTGGTGAGCGCGCCGCATCTCGCGCGGAGTTATCACCATTTGTTTCCCGTGAAGCCATATGAGGCGGTGTGAGTCCTCTTTTCACCTTCCACTTAATTCTATTGTGGGTTTGCTGACCGCTTTTTTTTTGTGCCTGCAGGCAAGAAGTGGATGGTATCCTCCCTCCGGCTGTCATGCTTGCGCGCGTCCATTTCCTGATAAACCTGTCGTGGCGAAGGAAGGGCTGAGCCCATTGGTCGATATCGATGTCCGGAGTGTCAGAACGATTTCTGCTCTGAGTGCGATGTTTTCGTACATGATGTTGTCCACTGCTGTCCTGGATGTGGAAAGTAGACAGTCAGGTCATCAATAGCTGCTCGAGGGTGAGACGAGACTCGTAATCTATTCTATCATATTCAGCGAATCCTTGCACGGAGGGTATAGTATTCGAAGATGTTTATTAATTTCTACTACTAAAAAGAGATCATCTTTGGAGCAACATTATAGCATGTAAAATATAAGGCGTGCTTACAGTAACATAAACATGGAAGGTGGTGTGAATATGAACCACAAATAAAATCACCAGACCCCGATGAGCGAATCAAAAAAATGGGAAAGTGTTCGTATGTGCGTCAGTGGAATCCGAAATCGTCGTAGTCATGCTGTGGTAGGACCATTGTTTGTCGTGATTTTCGTCGGGAGTACCCTCGTCGAGTGCTACCGCTTTGGCCGTCCGATGACTTCACTCAGCTCGTGTGCATCATCATCGACATCTCTAAATGGGTCCATTGACCGCCGATGCCGCCGTTCATCGTGAACCGCACTCACAACCCTGCCTTGCTTCACCCAGCCATCATCCTCTTCCTCTCTTCTCCATCCTCTTCTCGGGCTACCAGGCCTGCGTACTCGTCTGAGCCGCGCCGTGCCACAGGTGGTGGCCGAGGATCTGTGCTGACCCGACTTTGTTGTGGATGGGATGTTGGTGATGGTCAATGTCATCATCCAATCCCTCATCGTCTTCATCTTCGTCGCTCTCCTCGCCTACGGCCCATAGGACTTCGCCCTCGCTTCCACGCGATTCCAATTCTCCTTCGGCATGACCGTTGCATTTCCATTCCCGTTTCTGTCCCTGGAGCTCCTTTGGTTCCTTTCTTTTGTTTCCGCCGGCGTGGCGCAGTGCTTTTGATCTTGCCTGTCACTGGTTCAGGTTTCTTGTGGGTGAGGAGAACGACGCCCGCAATGAGCACGCCAATAGACACGAAGATAAGGAAGAGCGTCCAGCCCTTGTATGCCCCAACTTCGTCGTTGAATATCAGGGAGTCGAGCCATCTGTGTCATCGAAAGCGTGTCAGAGATCAATAGACGCTAAGAATTTGGAGCAAGTTATTTATAGACATACCCGGTAGCGGTGTAAACTCCGTAGAAACGGGGACGACAAGTGTTGAGTCGTAGACCTTGAGTCCGCGGTTGAGGCAGATGATTTGTAGGACGGCAGTGATGACGAGGAGGATAATGGTGAATATGGGTGCTGCATGGCCGAATTGGTTCCCTGGATTCTCATGCGAGAGCGAACCCGAAAGTAACTTGACGCTACAGACAAGCGAGCATAACATCAAGGTGATGAAAATTGTGTAAGATGCACGGGTTGATAGACTCACGTCGCTTTCGCAAAACGAGACAGCCGCCAGCTAGCCCACCTCCGCAACACGCCCATCCGATACCCAGAGTCCACGCGACCTGCTTGTCGTCTTTCGGCGCGGCCCATAATTCGAGTTGGTCGGTGACGAAATTGATCAACATGTCCCATCCAGCTTTGATGGCATAAAATATGCCTAGAACCATACCCAACCATGAGCGACGACGGTTTGGTAAACTAACGGGTACGGGCAAGCCGGAAGAGGGTCGACCCTGAGGACGGGTTGCGGAAAAGGAACCTGCTGCGAGTTCCGCGCGCTGAGCCAGGATCCAGTCGAGGCAATAGGTAAATATGAGGACAGAAATGAGGGAGAAAGTCATGGTAAAGAAGTAGCCGAGCCAGCCGCCGCGTCGCCATAGGTAGGTGATGTGGGTAACATCTGTGGCAGAAGTGAGTCCACTGTTGATAGAACCGAAAGCGACGATGCCAATGACACCGAGGACAACTATGATGGTGCCCTGTGAAAGGTTCAGAAAGAGGATTGGCTGAAGAAGAGAGAACGACGCGTACATAGATATCCGTCTTGGTGACTGGAGTACCGACGAGGAAGCGGGCGAAGAGGAAGTTAAAGACGAGGGAGGTGGAGCCAAGGGGCGCGACATATTCTATGGCAAGAGTTAGAGAATGCTTCTATACAAAATGAAGACATACCAGCACGCATATACTCAAGTGCGAGAGTACTTCCTATCAGTTGGGATAAACTGGAAGCGTATAAGCACAGCGAATGGGGAAGCAATGATATAGTCTACATGTAAAGCAGCATCCCAAGGAGCCATAGAGGCCGCATCCAATCTCTCCTCCTGGCGGCTTTTGGGACTGCACTTGTTCTAACCTGGAGACACGGGATGGTTAGGATATGAAAAGTAGCAGTTGATAGAAACGGACATGGTCGAGTTTTGTAAGATTGAGGCCTGCAGCATTGAGGACAGATGCGAGTAAAATGATGCCGAGGCCGATGATGAAGGAGACGACGGGGTTGATTCTGACGGCGGGGACGGTGTCTGGAGTGGTGGGGGCGGTGGACGCCATGGAGAGAGTCGCCCGGCACAAATCGCAGAGCTCCCTCGGCCTCCATCCCCATCAATTACGTCAGCGCATGTGTGGTGCATCCCCAAGTCGACCAAACCGACTAGTGGCAGTGGCACGGCCCATCATAAAAGCCAGCCGTTCCGTGCTCAACACCACCATCATGTCGTCTTTACATCTGTCATCGCTGGCCGTGATAACCTTCTCGCTGGTCGAGCAAGTTGCGAGTATGTCCGCATTCCATGCAATCCTTCTGCTCCTTACATGATACCTTTCCCTCCAGTCTTAGCGACCCCAGTTGCCAGCTGGCAGACACTCATACCTTCCAAACTGTCCATGTAATCTATATTATTGTGGCCACAGGGAGTCAGTATTTTTACACACTACACGCAGCTCTAATTAGAATGCTCATGATCATTGCACGTTTTACAGTCTTCATTATTGGCAGTGTCGTTTCCATCTTTCTCATCATGCGCCAGAGACGAAAGAGGCGCGAACAACAGCAACAGATGGGAAAGTTGCCTGAGCCATCCAACGCGCCCACTTATAATTATGATCCATCCGTGGGCCGCCCTGTCCAAAATGTTTGGCCAGGGAATGCTCCGCCGCCAACATATAGTCAAGTGTAGTTGGTTCAATGATATACCAATGTTTGAAAGGCAACGTTTATTCGTGCAGGCACGATAAACGACGCTGATGATGTCTAATATTTTGACTTGTACTCTGAGCTGTTGAGGAACCATGCCCCTGTCACTACAAGTTGGTTTCCAATTCGCTGCCGATTGTAGGTGGTCTATGAGGGTGTCAACTGCCTGTGTCCGAGTACACCTTGGCCATTGGCGAATGCTCCCATTCTTCAACAGTATTGATGTGTAGACTCGGCGCTGAGCGCTGAGCGATCTTGAGCAATGGACGTCGGACGCTCACCCAGGAGCCAGGGCGTATATCTATTTTTGGAAGTATCGCGCCTTCGCTCGCCGGACTCGGGATCTGACGTCAGCCAGAGGAAAGTCGCGCGAGTCGTCCTCTGCTCCCGCCTGCATGTCTATTCCGCCCCACTTACTCGTACCCATACCCCATGGCCCAACAGACTCCGGTGATCCACATACAGATGCCTCCGACTCCTCCCACAACTTTGCCGCACTCCCATTCGAGCTCGTGGAGGCCCTCAACCAGACATACTTCCTCCACCTGCTCGTAACGCAGCCAGAGAAGGTCGTGCCGCCTGGAAAGTCCATTTTGTCGATGATGACGCATGCAAATTTTACGGCCTCGGAGGATGGTGCAGGAGGGGATGCTGATAAAGCGAGCGATAAGCATAAGGCGATCGAGAAGAGGGTCAAGGAAGTCGCTCATAGGGCTTTTTGGAACGAGGTCAGTAGGCCGTGGCTTTTCTCAGCGCAAACTGAGATTCATTTATTCCTTGTTTTAGGCGTTGGAATCGCTATCTTCTCCACTTCCGTCGGTGCAACTCCCCCGACTCAAACAACTGTATCTGGACTTGCGCGAAGCACTTGCGCCACTCTTGCCTCCCTCGCATCCTGTTTTGGTATCCCTCTCGGCGCCTCTTCCTCCTACATCTTCTCCGTTGCATTCTACTATTATCTTCCTCAGAGAGATCGTTGCCGCGCTAAGAAAGCGATGTGCACCGGTACGCGACGAAGCGGTAGATACCTTGGCCAGAGAACTAGAAAACCCTCCTCCAGCTACTGCGGAAAACCACAAGGAGCTAGCCCAATTTGTGCTCGATAGGATGAAAGGAATTCTGGATTTGGCGGAAGACATGAGGAAAGACTTGAATACCTTTGTCCTCGGTGCGATGACGGAATCTCAGCTCAAAGGTGTTTTGATGAGAGATGTGAAGGCACGCGAGCGTGAACTGGTGGTGAAATTGTGGGGCGGACAGGACAATGTGAGGCGGGCATGGCGCGAATGGGTTGCGGAACTGAACGAAGAAGCGGAGGACGAGAAAAGGTGGCTCAAGAGGCTGTTTTTGGCGCTTGGAAGCGATAGGCCTGTGCATTGCCATTTCCCAACGCCCGACGCGCCTGGCACAAAAACTGGAGACGCCCATCAATCAACGCAAGTGAATGGTGTCGCCCATGCTGGAGCCCAGCGTCCTTCGGCTACGGATACAGAAATGAAGCCTCCAGACTCAGCGGTGGACAGACAACCGAATGTTGTGACAAAACCAGAGATCGAACGCCTGCCCCCGCAGCTGCTTTTCTTCACGCCAACACTGATATATGTGCAAAACTATATCCAAGCAATTGTGATTGCAGGTGCACTTCGTGCATTGACGCGTCTTCCAGCGACAGCGGCGTCAGAATCGGATTTTATGCAACGCGTGTGGACGCTGCTAGAATCAGAGATTGACGGTGACGTGCCAGACATACGGCACGCCAGTGGAAGTGATGGAGCGAGCGAGGGCCAGACGAAGCTGGTTAACCTCGCCGATGAAGTCGTGCGTGCTCGTCAGCGCGTGTTGGGCACAACGCTGAAGGCAGAAGACGAAGTCCAGCTCCGTGCCGCTGTTGAGCGCACATTGCGCACAAGCGATCCCGTGTTTCTGCTGCTGAGACGGCGACTGGTGATGGCGTTGGAGCAGAAGGTCATAGCGCTTAATGAAGGGGGGACAAGCAGCTCAACTCCGGGAATCCCATTGAAGATGCAGACTGGAAAGGATGTGCTGGGACATCGTGATCGTGCAGGCAAACGGATACGATTGATGCTGCCTGATGACATTGGTCAACCGCAACTGGTCAATGGAACGAAAGTGGATGGGCCGTCTGTACCTGGGTTTGAGGATCCTGTGCTGCAGGGCGCTATTGGGGAAGTGACGAGGAAGGTTTTGGATTGTGTGACGTGGACGGAGGGTGTCTGGGGAGATTTGGTGTAATCCTAATCCAGTTCACTCTTTCTTGATATAATTTATGATAGAATCAAGGCCTGACTGGGTCTGTATATCTATAGTTATTCGCTGACTACATGTGTATCACGGTAGAATTTCTGTAGCATTTGAGAGTCTGATGCGATGATCGATTAAAAATAGAACGCGACGCGACGCGTCGTTCACAGGGTCATACCGATCAAGCAGGACACTCCCATACCATGTGCATCTAACACATGGTGCAAGTCGTGCGGTCGTCCTCTGTTGTCTCCCATACCCATGGACGGCAAGAAACCGACTTTCCATCCTATGGCCTCTAGCGCTGGTGGTGAGGGTACGACGAGGAGCCCTCCAGCTGGAATGCAGCGCTCAGTGCGCGCAGCAGTCTGCACTAGCTTGTTCTTGACTCTTTGCTTGATATATTACACCTCACCAGCCCAGTTCAGCTTCGCTGCATCGCATACCAACCGTCCATCCCATGCAGCGAGTATTCTCGCGCGGTGTAGCCAGTTGCATGCACTGCCCGGACCACCACCCAACTTTCACGAGCGGACACGCTCCGACCGCCTCGAGCCTGGCACGCGGCCTATCCTCATTCGCAACGGGGTGCTGTGGACTGGGGCGGAGAACGGGACTGAGATCCTGCGTGGCAGGGACATCCTCCTAGACGGCGGTATTATCCAATCCATTGGCCATCTTGGGCACCTCGTCGACGGTGCGGGGGCACTGGCCGGCCTCGA
The DNA here is from genome assembly GCA_014925825.1 of Pholiota molesta. Classification (NCBI taxonomy): domain Eukaryota; kingdom Fungi; phylum Basidiomycota; class Agaricomycetes; order Agaricales; family Strophariaceae; genus Pholiota; species Pholiota molesta. Next base: position 730,128 of record JACGCK010000006.1, on the reverse strand, counting down.
AGTGGTAGACGCACAGGGCAAGTGGGTCACCCCGGGCCTCATCGACGTGCACTCGCACATGGGGTCGAGCTCCGCGCCCGCCCTGCAAGGCGCCATGGACGACAACTCGCTCAAGGGCAACACGCAGCCGTGGTTGCGCATTATCGACGCGGTGAACACGCACGACATGTCGTATGAGCTGACTGCTGCGGGCGGGGTGACCACTGCGCTGATTCTCCCTGGGTCGGCGGATGCCATTGGGGGGCAGGCGATTGTGATCAAGCTGCGTCCAACGTCGCAGCGTTCGACGTCGGCAATGGTTCTCGAGCCGCCCTATAATATCAATACGTCTTTCCCGGACCCGAATTTGCCTTTTCGATGGAGACATATGAAGTGAGTATTCTATCTCTCTTTTTCAATAATATTTAGGTCTAAATGCTATTGCAGACATGCCTGTGGTGCGCATAAACTCCTTCGGGAGAAACTCGTTTGTTGATTTTAGTGCTGCAACTACTCATTAGGTGAAAACCCAAGTGAGTGTCGGGACCCCATTTTAATGGAATTAAGACCGAACTGACCATGATACAAAGGCGGTGTGTACCAAGGTACACGAATGGACACAAATTGGGATTTCCGCCAGGCGTGATTATCCCTTGCTATTGTCTCCATCTGAAATAACTAGCTAATCTGCATTCGCAGATATAATACAGCGAAGAAGATCAAGGATGCTCAGGATCAATATTGTGTCCGGGCGCTTAATGACGACTGGGATGGCCTTGGCGATTTCCCTCAAGACCTTCAATGGGAAGCACTTGTGGACGTGCTGAGAGGCAGAGTCAAAGTACGTAGCGAAAATTCTGATCAGCTGTGAGTCTGAGCTCTTACTAATTAGCTTTTGGTTTTGTCAAGGTTAACACGCACTGCTACGAAGCTGTGGATATCGATGCATTTGTTCGGGTATGAACCACATACTTACTTCCTGACATATATTTGACTGACATCGTCGACATGTCCAGCTTACCAATGAATTCAAGTTCTCTGTCGCGGCATTTCATCATGCCAGTGAGGCTTATCTCGTTCCTGAGCTTATCAAGAAGGCATATGGTTAGTTTTCCAACATATGTTCGAATTTTGAATGAAGCTTAATATTTGATATAGGAAAGCCCCCGGCGATTGCTCTATTCGCTATCTTCGGAGGATACAAACGTGAATCTTATCGCGCGTCAGAATTTGCACCAAGGGTGTTGGCTGAGCAAGGATTGACTGTGCTCATGAAGGTTTTTTCTTCTCTCACTGTTGCATCTTTGAAATCCTTTTCAATCATCGCATAGAGCGACCATCCAGCAGTGAACTCGCGATACCTTCTGCACGAGGCCCAGCAAGCATACTTCTATGGTTTTCCAGCTAATCTTGCGATTGCTTCAGTGACGAGCAATTCGGCAGAGACGTTGGGGATGGGACATCGGATCGGATATATCAGAAAAGGTGCAATAAGCATTCTTCAATCATTCCAAGATATTCTTACTAAGCGATGACTTGAATTGTAGGATACGATGCCGATCTCGTCATCTGGGATAGCCATCCTTTGGCTCTGGGTGCTACACCCGTACAAGTTTTCATTGACGGAGTCCCTCAATTGCGAGAACCAGCCGTTGTTCCTAAACCGAGGTCCTTCCAGACCACCCCCAAAGTTCCTAACTTTGACGATGAGGCGAAGAAAGTAGTGGAATACGAGGGCCTCCCCGATCTTACTCCAAATAAAACACTGGAAAGAAACAGCGCAATCTTTACAAATGTCAAATCCCTACACACGATCCAAGACGGGTCAGTTCAGGAAATGTTTTCAGTGCAGGATGATATGGGATATGGGACAGTTGTCGTCCAAGAAGGCTCTATAATCTGCCATGGACCCGGCGGAACATGCGCGCAACTGGCAGATTCTGGCGCTCTTGCTAACGCCATTGATCTAGACGGAGGGGCTATCTCTCCTGGTCTCGTATCATTTGGATGCGGGCTTGGACTCGGGGAAATATTCTTGGAACCATCCACGACGGATGGACCCGTCTTCGACCCCTTGCAACAAACAGTACCAAGTATCGTTGGTGGTAAGACATCCATAGTACGTGCTGCGGATGGGCTGCAGTTTGGAACAAGGCATGCGTTGCAGGCCTATCGGGCTGGCGTAAGCTCTTCTTATATTCCCCACTCTCATTATCTCAATGCATTTGCCTTTGATCCTATTTCAGGTAACCCTTGGAGTGACAGCGCCGTCCAACGGCGGCGAAGGATTTTTACAGGGACTGGGAGTATCTTTCAGTCTGGGAGCTTGCAATAAAGTCGAGGAAGGGGCCGTTTTACAGGAAGTCACTGGGGTGCATGTGGCCGTGCACCACGGCGTAAATGGGAAGCCTAGCGTGAGCACGCAGATCGCTGCGCTGCGCCGGCTTCTCCTCAATCCCCCAGAGGGAGAGATCGGGGTGTGGTTTGGCGAAGTGACATCGGTAAGACCTTGGTAACCCAGATTGATATGATTTGATTCTAGCGAGCTATAGGGAAACATACCACTCGTCGTGGAAGCTCATAGCGCAGATGTTATCGCTACACTTATCCTTCTGAAGAAGGAAGTCCAGGCCAAAACGGGGACGGAGATTCGCCTGACTATCAACGGCGCCACCGAGGCCCATCTACTTGCCAAAGAATTGAGTGAAGCGAACGTTGGTGTGATTTTGGTACCTGCCAGGCCATTCCCACATACTTGGGAAGAACGTCGAATGTGAGTACATACACTTGCAATATTCTGAACTCTGGCCTTTTCATATGTGCGTGGATCTGATTGTTTGTTAGACTGCCAGGCCCGCCACTTTCGAATAATAGCGCCGTCATGGAGCTTGTCTCGAATAACGTAGTTGTTGGACTAGGATGTGAGGGCATGTGGTCTGCCAGCGCACGGAATCTGCCGTTCAATATTGGTTGGGTGAGCCATTTCTATGCCTACCACGAAAGTTCCACATTGAAGACTGTCAATAGGCTGCTATTGAAAGCGGAGGAAGGCTTTCGAAGGAAGAAGCTATCGCGTTGGGTTCTTCAAATGTGATGAAATTACTTGGAGTTGATATAGGCGATGCAGGCGTCGATTTAGTTGCCTCCCGTGGTGGAGAACCGCTTGGACTTGACTCAAAAGTTGTTGCCGTCATTTCTGCCAGAGATAAAAAGATCCATGTATTATAAGGTATAGACTAGATATGTAAAACTAGGGGATCAATAAGTTATACGTTTGAATTTTCACTATTCTATCGAAGGAGTCCTGCCCCAGATATAATGGCCAAACGATGAAGGTTGGTATATCGGAGGTGATTGGATGTACATGATATGTTGAGACATTGTGGTATAGGTAATATGCGTACAGAACAGCAAAATGACAGCATAACGATAACAGGATGATAAACAAGGAATAAGATGAATAAAATATGCCCAAATGTGATATACAGTACTTATGTCGTGTATGATGTGTGTGCTCACGGATGAACTAAAAACAGGTGGAGATGCGAGCAGCAAGACTGGATGCCAGGACAGAATCCGGTCCAGAATTCACATGTTCCAGGTGCGTGTCTGCATATCCTAATATGCCATTAGAAGAGTGAACAATTGGAGAAAAGCAACATAGCCTACCAATGGAAACAGACTCGAAAGCTGAAGGAAGAAGATAGGTCCATTAGCATAAGCCCAAGATGTGATGAAGGCTAAACAAGATTATTTACCTCGGGATCTTGGAAGTTAGTCATCTCCAAACTCATCGACTTCTTTCTCCTAGCCCGTTTCTTCGGTTGCGGACGCTCGAGGGTCAATGTTGCTTGCCCGTCTGAATGACGCCTTGGCACGATTTTGCGTTTGGATGCTAGTTCCTTCTTCGCCAAGTAGGAAGCCACCCTCTTTCTGTGTTGGCGTGCGTTGGTGTGCAAATCGAGATAGATCTGCTGATGTATAGTGAACCTAGCGGCTCAAATAAATATTTTCATCAAACGTGACTACAAGGGAAATCATACTTGATATGCTGCATCATGTTATAAAGAATGGGATGTGGCTCTTTTCCTGTTTGCGATTGTAAATCTTGAGAGGAAAGGGTATATAATGACGAGACATACGCAATAGCTCAATCAGAATTTGGGACATGGACGCTCCCTTCGCATCTTCCCAGGTTTTTTGAGAATCCTCAGACGATGATAAACAGACCTGGGACAGAGGTGATATTGGATGGGTTTTGAAACATATTTAGAAATACAATACTTACAATATCTGCATGACGTTGGCGTTCGTCCATCGAACTAGATTGATGACACTTGAAGCCATCGCAGAACAGGTCCTTGGGTGATGCGTACTCTTGAACCGGAGACGCCATGAAGACAGGTGCGGCGTCGTCGATGTTAGTCGTGAGGATTTTTAACGTTTTTCGGGGAGCGGGAGTCGTAGGCAAAGTGCTTGACTCAAACACGCTCTGCATGGAAGGTAAATGTACATCATCAGCCGATAGGTTACGGGTGAGTTCTCGCAGTTGCATCGATGAGGGCCACACTATTTATATGGGGTAAAAGTCAATAGTTGAATGGGGTCATAGCTGCTCTTTGACTGACTAGCATCCTTCCTGACTGCATGATTGTCAGCTGGGTTGTTATAAATAAAAATAGTTGGACTGTACCTGTCTCGTAAAAACGTGTTTTCGTCCTTCGCTTCCCCTTGCTGATCCAAGGTACGTATACTCGATTACACCGGTGGTGCTTCAAATCTAAAAGTTTCATTAGGTGAAAAATAGTAATTTCAGAACGAAATGCACCGACCAAGAAGTGAACAAGAGTGACAAGAATCCATGATAGCCGTTAAAGTGGAGCCAGGTGGAAGGGGCGCGACAAGTCGCTCGCATAGGACCTGGCAGGCGAACGACATAAAATAAGTGTTAATGCAAGAAAAATTCAACGCATACATTGTCTAAGATCTTCCCATCAGAAACCACTATGTCTAGAAAAATGTATTGAGAAACAGTGGGTGATTACGACCATCAGTTCTAAATGTACTCACACTCGTCCATTCCATCTTCCTCGCCAGGATCGTCGGTTTTGTCTTGTCCTGCGTGGCCTGCAACTAAGGCGCACAAGGTGAGTTCGCGATTCTGTCCACAGAAAATGACACTGTATATAGGCTCACAGTGGAAAAAGAAGCGATCGCCTGGCCTAGCGTCGCGCACCAAATCATCCATCGCTTTTAACTTGCAAGATTGAATCAGTGTTGGTCCATCACGGAAATTTTTTCAACGCACTATGTTAATTATAGTAGGCTGAACATGCTCGAGATCCAGATCGTCAAGCAGTAATGTAATGTCGGTGGGGGCATAACCGTATACCTCTGCGAAAGCTACGTTGAGCGACGATGCATGCAAAAGCTCAAGCACCAGAACGTACGTACCAATTAAGAGGGCGCGCATGGCATTGACATCTGTATGAGGCCCCTTGAGAATGTCGGACCCTTCATGATCTTCAACGGCCCGTGTCTTGGGCGCTAGGCGAGTCCCGCAGACTCCAATGAGGAGCGCCTTCTTCTTGGGCGCGGGGACTATTTGGGATGCGCTTGGGTATGTTGTATGAATAGTGGTGAAGAGAGACCGGAATGGTGTGAAATGAGTGATGGAAATGAACATCTTCCTGAGCATGGACAGAATAGGGAAGGGGATACGAAGGGAACATAACAGTTTGGAGAGCCAGGGGACTAGATAGCGTTGATCCATCTTTTCCTGTGGCGAAGAGCAAGCGACGAGAGCGTTCAGCCTCTCTGTATTTTATACGAGCTGGCCGCGAAGATCATAGTAAATGGCATCGGCGATATTTTGGGATTCATTATAGGCTGTGAACTGCTTGTAATTGTAACCATCGGTCCATCCTGTAACACGTTGATAGGTCAATGTAACGATGAATCAATCATCATGCATCATGATGCAGTGCCATTCGGCAAAATAATGAAGTTGGAGGTAAGTACGTATGCGACGGACGAGTGGGAGATCATGAAGCCAATGAAGATTGGAATCCGAGTCTGCATGCCATCTCGGACATAATGATGGAGCGTTGGGCCTGTCAGGCCATATAGAGTGGGTCGCGGCACGCATTCAAACCCTGGGGTGCGCCCGACGCTCACATCCTGCGTATTGTGCAGGAGGACGTTCGATCGATGTGGCACGATCTCTCAAGATCTCAAGCCCGGCCCGGGATCTGTGTCGCTGGGACAACGCTGTCATCGCAATCCCTCAAACCAGTTTCAAGCGACTCGCCCACAACCTCCAATCGCGCGAAAAAGATCCTGAAATAGAGAAAGGTAAAGCTTCCTCTGCCTTCATTTCGAAAACACAGTTTATATTCCTCAGGCGACAATATAAGCACCATAGCTCATTGTAGACAATGATTTTACGACGGCTCGCCTGCCAGAAATTCGCCAGGAAGTGATTTACATGTTGGGGCGATAGTCAAATATATAGTATATAGCATATGAGTATGAGGGTATAGTTAAGCGTCAGAAAGGGTATGATTGTTGACCCAAAGGGATTTGGAAGGGATATAGATAGATATAAACGGGTGGCGGCAGTAAAGCGTCTGTCAGAAGAAAAGTGGACAGTCCTTTTGCGGAAGTAAGTCACAAACGCAAGGGTTTATAAGTTCCATTTGCGAGTCTTCATGTCCTAAAAGTCTGTGAGAATAGGACGTAGTATGGAAACGGAGTGGCTTACGACAGGAAAATGACTCGAAAGCTAAGGAAAGGAGACAATCGATTCAATGACGTTGAAAGGAATTATGAAAAGAATAATTACCTCAGGGTTTTGGAAATTACTGATCTCCAGGCTCATTGCCCTTTTGTTTTTTCCCAGTCTTTTGACTTGCGGCACTTCAGATTCTACTGGTTCTGCGCCCGAATTTCCGTTCAATGGGACTTCACTGTCGTTTGATTGGGCTGATCGAGGAGTCGTATCTTTCACGCGACTTGTGACCCAAGATTGATGGTCCTTCTTATATTGTCGTGCTCGGTTGTTTCGCTCATAGGCGGCGTCATAGATAGTAAAGCTGTAGTTTTTCTTAGAAAACATTCAGAATGTTCAGAAGTAATCATACCTGATATGAGACATCAGTTTATCAAGAACTGGATGTGGGTCTGCGCCTACTCAATTATAAATTTGAGAGAAAATAAATTGGATATGATGGAAAGACCTACGCAAAAATTTGACCATAATTTGAGTCATAGACACCCCATTTGCATCTTCCCATGTTTTCTGTTCATCCCTCGAAGATGATATACAGATCTGCACGAAAGGACTATTAAATGATCCGTCCTGATAGAATGAATAAATGGATCGAACTTACAACATCTGCCCTAAGAGTTCGTTCGTCGATTGAACCAGATCGGCTACAGTTGTTCCCCTCGCAGAACCGGGGTGTTGGCGACGCACACATAACCGGAGATGTCGTCCAAGCATTATCGTCGATATTCGTTTTGCAATTGATAGACAACGGAGTGAGTAGTTTGCGAGCTGCAGATTTGGCGCTAGTGGATTTGGTGTCGAGTTTCACCCTCGCGAATTTGGCACTTGACGCGAACACGCTCCTAATAGATGGCAGGGGTTCATTTCTATTCGAAAGAGTACGGACCCGTTCCGGAAGTTCGCCCGCCCCAAAAACTGTTTGTAGAAGACAGAATCAGTGAGTGAACACTCCTGTGATAGACAACAGACGACTGACGCGCTGGCTTCCTGCCTATATATTTGTTGAGTTCGTCAGATGAATAAGCACATGGATAAACGAAGACGATATTTACACGTAAAGAATTGAAGAGTCTTTGTCCTACGTTTTCCTCTATTGATCCAAGGTACGAATACTCGATTGCAGCGAAAATGTTTGAGATCTGGATAGTCTTTTCAGAACATCCATAAAAGAAGGAAGGGACAAGTATGCTGACCTAGCATCGAACAAGAATGACAGGAATCTATAACGGCTGTCAAAGTAGATTTGGCCGGAAGAGGTTTGACAAGTCGTTTATTCAAAATCTAAAAGGTACGTAATTGTTGAGAATTCACGTCTAACTCGAAGTGAGTGAAGTGTGATGCTCACATCATCTAGGATCCTTTTTCCATCGGAGGTTAAGATGTCTACAGGAATGGGTAATGATTAGAAACAATGATGACAATTCATGGGGTGAGCCTACATTCGTTCATTCCATCCTCCTCCTCTGGATCATTGGTCGGCTTTTGCCCGGAATGGCCTGCAACTAAAAAAAAATCAGTGTAATTATTGAGAATAGATAATACAAAACAGACTTACAGTGAAAGAAGAAGCTGTCGCCCGGATTAGCGTCTTTCACTAGCTCGTCAATTGCTTTCAGCTGGTAATATGTCAGTCGACGTCGGCAGTTATCACTACCTTGAACTCACTATATTAGCCCTGGTGGGCTGCATATGGTTGGGATCATCGAGTAGCGTTGTGATGTCTCCCGGAGCGTAGTGGTACACCTCTATAGAAGTATGCGTTGAGATGAGCAACGATAGATTATGACGCATAGCCAGGCGTGCGTACCAATCAACAGTGCACGCATGTCGTTGACGTCGTTATGCGGACCTTTGAGTGGTTTCTCTTGAGTTGGTGCTTCTTTGTCCTTGGTAGGCTGTTTCTTCAATGGTGGGCGAATCGAGCGGACTCCGATGAGGAGCGCCTTCTTCTTCGGCGGGGCTTGTTGATGTTGAGCTGGATGTTCTTCATCTTTAGGTGGCCTGTGCGTAGCACCGGGAGAAGAGCGGAAGAGCTTCCATCCAGTGGAGGGATGGATCATCCTTCGGAAGAGGGAGAGTGGGGAGGACGCAATGTGCAGGAAGCTGTCGAACATCTTGAAGGGTGAGGACATCTTGAAGGGTGAAGCGATAACCTGGGGGTAGCAACCGTATTTTATAACTTTTGACGTCTGGAGCGCTTAGGCGTGATTACTTGTTCAATGTAATTGATCGAGACCATGCGAGGCTGTGAATTGATACCTTATGCCAGGAAACACGCTGATAATAGCTGGCTGTTGGAGGGGCTGTGAGTATAGCATCGTCGTTAAAATAATGAAGATATGATATTCGTAGTGGAGGAGGTGAATGAGAACGGAAGTATGGTGTGAAATAGTGAGCGTACTCGGACAACATTCAAATCCGAGCATCGAGTAAGCTTTGACAGTCGGCACGCCGGCGACGTACGAAGCAATGGGACGCTGCAGAGTAAAGAAGAAGGGGACATGAGAGCTTTCCCAAAATAATGCGGCTCGAAAGAAGAACAGCTTGCAAGTTGCAGGCAAGCCGTGCTTCACGCTTCAAAGGTCAAGGCATCAAGCTTGGATATCCAATGCTGAATAGCAAATTTGGAAACATAGATCTGTCGGTGGTTCTGGGAAACTCTATTACGACATAGCGTGCGACGCACATGCGTCGTACACACAGTAGCGGTGAGATGAGACGCCGACAGAACAGTGGAAGCCTGTGAACTGTGCGCGAACCAGGTGGTTCACAAAGATCCCATGAGGCATAAGCTGTCGTAATATTCATATATCGCAGGGATTGAATGCAGCACGTTCCAATAGCCACTATACTGCCACGGAGTCCCGTGAATCTTGCGTGAATCGAGCCAAATCAGGTAGCTTGGGAGTCTGTCTTCTTTACGAAGGATTGAGAACAGGCGGCTTTCTGTAAACCTCCAGAACAGGTTACTGTTTGCCTGCTATTGCCTGTAGGTATCGGTATGGAGAATGTAGGTTTGTTTTGGGTTTGTTAAAGTTTCGGAAGAATGAAAAGTGGCTGTGCAAGTTGAATGTGGTTCAGACGCTGGGCTGGGTCCGAATCAAGCGCTCATGGAGCCTGGCAACTCTGGTGCCCCCAACAGCCAGCGCACACCCCCGACCCCTCAGCGCACAACTTCCCTTCCTTCTCAGGCGTAGATGCTAGCACTAGCCTCAGATCGAGTCGCCGACACTCCAGAACGACTCGCACGTCCGAGCGAGAGTCTCTGGAGGAGGAAATTAAACGCACGTCAAGGCGCTGAGGGACCAAGTCGACACCGAGCGCCGGCGTGCCGACAATGCTGAAAGAAAGGTCCGGGAGATGACCTCCCACTTGAAGGCTGTAAACGACGCTAGACTTGAGGCTTTACGGGATGCAGGTCGTGCAAAGGAGGAACTGCGGTAAGCTCTCCTTCCAATGTGTAGTGCTCGGGGTTAGCATTTTAATCATCCCCAGGATGTACAAGATACAGCTGGAAACTGCACAACGAGAAATATACCGAGCTCAAGATGTGATCGCGCTTGTTGACAGACAAAGGCATTCTGCAGAGACGGAAGCCGCAAAGAATCGAACCAAGGCGCGTCAATTGAATGAAACAATCCTTATACAGGCGGCGCGCGAAGAGGCATACCGACTAGGCATGAAAGAGGGCCTGGATAGAGGACGGGCCATTGCCTTGGCAGATGAACCGTACTATGAAGAAGGGGGAGAGGAAGAAGAGGAATATTCCGTCGATGAGAGCCGATCATCTTCGCCACAAAGCGAGCACCATTCATACCAGGAACCACCCCGCCCGCGATCTATGATAGCTCCCAGCCAGCGCTCAGGACATTCAAGAGCAAACTCGCGCCGGAATGCTTCGTCTTCGATCCCCATACCCCCTCCTCCAGATATCCTTCCCATCAATCCGCCGACTGCAGCACCGAGTGTGCGTGCAACAAGTGTACGCCCGCCGAGCACATATGTTCCGAGCATGCGTGCTCCGAGTCCCAATGCGATGAGTATGCGCGCCCCGAGTCCGAATGCGCCGAGTATGCGCGCCCCGAGCCCCAATGGGCCGAGTATGCGCGCATCAAGCACGCGCGCACCGAGTATGAGGGCGCCAAGTCCTCAGCCGACGCTAGTTTACCCTCCCGCAAGTACTAATGCGGAGAGTCGGCGCGCTTCGAGCATTAATTTGGCAGAGCAGATGGGTCAACCGATAAGCGTGCGTACAATCACCCCTACGCCGCAGCATCCCGCTGTCGTCCCCCCGCCTGACAACCTCATTCCTGTTCTGGGCGCGGACATGCGGATCCGTCTCCCCCCGCCGCATGAGTTTGCCTTGCCGCGGACGCCTGAGCGGTCACAGTCTCCCGCGCTTCCAGCAGCATCAGAGTCAAGCTATACTAGCCAGGATCCGCTCCCTATACCCCCAAGGGCGCATACTCCACAGCAACAGCAACAACGCAAGAGCAGGCATCGTCGGAATTCATCATCTGGCTCGTCTTCGTTGTCTCATCTAGAACTTGTTAATAATCCGTATACGGGTGGCATTCGCTCTCCAATGAGCATTATCGAAGAAGTTAGCAGTCAGACTGCGAGTCCAAATGTCCATCAGAGCCCACGGCATCAGCGTTCATTTGTATGTTTGTATCATTCAAGACGTTGTTTGACTAACTGAATGTTCACAGAGTGAAAATTCAATTCAACAACGTGCACCGCCTGCTTCTGACTATGGAGGGGAAACCCAAAGCCAGTATAGGCCAAAGTCACGATCGAGTTATGCCGGCTCATGGATTCAACCCCAAGGCCCGTCCCAGGGCGACCGGCATTCTGATCGACGTTCTCAGCTGAGTTACGATAACGATGCACCGAATATTCAGTCCAGCCCCCAGTATGTTGCTCGCCTTCTATTCATTCTGGTAATGACAAAATTCTAATATGTACACCCTTAGTCACTGTCCAACAAGACTGACTCACTGAGAGGCGGTACATCTCTGCGTGGCGTGAGCCCTGCGCCTTCCCAGCGTGCGCCTCTAACATCGGTGCACGAAACCCATGAGGCAGGATCGACCCGGTCTCATGGACACACACCAGGGATGCCAGGCGAGTACGCCTCTGATTACTACGCGGCGTCGCCACAGCCGTCGTCCAGCGCGCCCCTGTAATTTCAGCTAACACTCCACTGCGCTATCAAATGCGCACGCCGGACGGGCGTACGTGGTACGAAGACGACGATGGCGAGGTGTCATCCGCACTATCGGCAGAAACGCTGACGACGCCGCGCGGGAAGCATCGTGCACCACCGGAGTCGGAGTGGGGTGAAGCACCCGCAGGGTCTTCGAGTACGGGCGTATGGACCTTGCCTGAGGCAGCGATTGGAGTGTCCATGGTGGGCAGCCAGTCAGGGAGGAGCGCGAGGGGGTCGAATAGGTAAGGTATCTTCTCTTTCTTTCGTTTTGTTCCTATTGCTCGATATCTGCCATACAAAGTAAGGCCCCAATGTACAAATTATTTTATATACCCTATGCAATTAGTGTCGTTTTCGTTTGTCAATTGTTGAGCCTGCTTTATCTGTGCCACAACTGTGCCATCTAAGACGGTACCGGTGTTTGCCGAGTACCAATACTTAACTGCAGAATTACAATTGAACATTTTGTAGCAAATATCTCATCCGTTTGCATCTTCGTCAACAAATACGACTGTATTCTTTAGATATTTGAGAGACCGGAAATTACCTTTGAAATGTTGTCCTACGTGCTGCATCATAAACTCGGAATGAGCAGAAATCGGTATATTTACGAAAATAACCTTATCGGGAGATAAGTCGTAAATAACTGTAAATAGCGACTTCGCGAGACCACCGACGTCCAGCAGGCCCTCGACAACGCGCACAGTGACCGACCGACGACAAAAGGTGTGTCTTCATGCTGCGAGTCCATCCATCCATTCCGTAGCCTTGAAGATTGTCCGATTTGCGAGAAGATTACGACTGGATTTGGGATGGATGGCTGGGACTGAAAGTGGATGACGCTGCGGACGGTTTGCTCACCCCTTGATTTTGCAGGTAAATTTAACCGCCCATCATGTCTCTCGTTGTCCCCGAGGCCCATCAGCAATTCCAAGTGAGTTACTGTCGTTATATTTCCCTGCTTTTACTGATCTATTTGCAGCACATTCTGCGTCTGCTCAACACCAACGTCGATGGAAAGCGCAAAATCATGTACGCTCTGACGGAGATCAAGGGTGTTGGTCGTCGTTACTCCAACTTGGTTTGCAAGAAGGCAGATGTTGATTTGAACAAGCGGTATGTCATTTTAGCGATTTCTCAATACTGCTGATTCTCATGCCAAACAGCGCTGGTGATCTCAACTCCGATGAGCTTGAGCGCCTCGTCACTATCATCCAAAACCCCACACAATTCAAGATCCCCACATGGTTCTTGAACAGGCAAAAGGATATCGTCGATGGCAAGAACTCGCAAATCTTGTCCAACGGAGTGGATTCCAAACTTCGTGATGATTTGGAGCGATTGAAGAAGATCAGGGCTCACCGTGGTCTGAGGCATTACTGGGGGCTCCGTGTGCGCGGACAGCACACCAAGACCACAGGCACGTATTTTGCATTATATTATCCATTCATCTCCTTACATATAGCGTTTAGGCCGTCGCGGCAAAACTGTTGGTGTCTCGAAGAAGCGCGGTTAGACGAGCTACCATGTCTGCTTTTTTATATCCTTCATACATGTGCAATATGCAATTTCTATGTCCAATGAATCATGTTGTCGCCCAACTGCGCTCGGCCTTGGAATGCCCAAAAAGTGCAGTGTCGCCCGGTTGCCATCGTATAATGATCACGTGATGTGGTGCTAAGTGTTGAAATCTTGAAAGTCAATATGTCCTCCCGCCCCCTATAGCATATTACTGACCCCTCGTCCGGCCGTCTCTACACGGCCGGTAACATCGTCTGTGCCCCTATTTCAAAGACCTCTGCTGCATCTGCCCTTCTGGAAATAATAATGGCGACTCCTGGCAAACCACGGCAGTCTAGCATCCCAGCTCCTGGACGCGCAAGCGGCATTCCAACCCCAGGGCGCTCACGGTCCAGTTCTACCGTTCACCAGACCCATCCCTCTATCCCTGATGATATTTCACGCGCCTTTGCAGATGCCATCAAAGCGAACGATCCATCGCAACACCGCATTGCGCCTCCTAATGTTGCACCTCCGTCTTCACTATCTCCTCAAGTAATCTCTTATTCCTTATCTTCTGGTCGTCGTTCAGTTGCCGGCAGAGCCTCATCTTCAGCTTCTACTTCAGCTGTGAAGATCCCAGAACGAGCCAAGACACCAACGTCGGCGCGACTATCAAGTCGCCCCCCTAGTAGACAGTCAGAGGTCATGACTAAGGCTCCAAAATTCTTCGACGTAGGCGACAACGTCAGGATAGAGTCCCTTGGTTTCGAAGGGACTTTGAGATATATTGGCGAAATCGAGGGTAAAGCTGGTTTATGGGCTGGCGTTGAGCTGAGCGGCGGGTTCTCTGGAAAGGGAAAGAATGATGGCACGGTGGGCGGGTGAGTGATTTTCCTGGCTACTTGTGTCCAGCGCCTTGGTTTGCCATCGTCGCTGTTCTCCAAAATTTATGTCCGAATCCAACCAAGGTCAACTGACCGAATCTCCTTCCCCTAGGAAACAATATTTCTCATGTCCAGATAAATGTGGAGTATTCGTTGCATCTACAAAATTATCGGCACCTACAGTTGGACCAGGTGCAGCTCCCCGTCCTTCATCAGTCGCGTCTTCCAGAGGTGGGAGGACGACACCAGCTAATTCCGGAAGAATAACACCATCATTTCTTTCTTCGACATCTCGGACACCATCTGCTTCATATTCAAATGGAAGAGTTACGCCCTCCGCTGGAAGTCGCGCAACCTCTTCGATAACGAACGGACGATCGACACCTAGTTCTAATTCTACAGGAATTGTACGCCCGAGGCCGTTCAAAACACCGACTCCGAAGCCAATCGGTACTACCTCTCTCACGGAGAAGATCACTGTAGGATCTCGCGCCTCCAAATATATGACAATGACAGCCCAGCAGCTCAGTTCTCGAGATCGAGAGGTGGGGCCGAAAGTCCCACTCGGAAAAGCAATGACAGAATTGGTCTTGGAAGTCCCTCCATTTCTCGTACGTTGTCATCTCCTACACGCAATTCGGGATCTCCTTTTTCGACACCCAAAGCAATCAACGGCCGAGCTTCTATGACGGGTTCGCCATCTTTACCGTCCCTTATCAGCCGCACTATGAGTACCCCGCGCGCCCGCATTCCTAGTGGTATTGCAATGCCACCGCCACCATCTCCGAAAACTCTTCATAGCATCTCTCCTTCGCTTGTCACCGACTCAAAGAGTACCCCAGGTCAAGACAAAAAAAGCGCCAATGGATCCTCTTTTTCGTTATCGCGACCAAGTTCCGCTGCGTCCCACAGGTCTAACGGAACTGACGAACCAAGCCTTCTTGATCAACTTCAATCGCGGCTAGAAGCGGCGGAGTACGAGAATGAACGCCTGCGGATTGCTTCTGAACTAGAAACGGACGCCAAATCATCAGCAAAGCAGGAACTGGAACAACTGCGTTTGGAACGGCAAAACCAGATTGAGAAGGCTTCTGCTCTGGAAATCAAACTTTCCGAAATGGAAACTCGCCTGAGTGACCAAGTCGTTCGGACGGAAACTTTGGAGGCTGAGAACGAAAAACTAACAGCTCAGCTCACTGAGGCCACAACAGACGCTCAGCAATCCGTCGCGTTACACGAATCCGATTCCCAGAATCACCTCCTGGAAGTCGAGGCAATCCAGAAGAAAGTCGATGAATTGGATCGCTTGAACAAGCAGAAGGATGAAATCAACGAAGCCAATACATCACAAATCAAGCATTTGGAGGCTAATCTCGAGAAATCCCATAACGATATGGAAGAGGAGAGGAAAGAGCTTGTAGGGCAGATTGACGAACTTCGCATTGCAGGCCAGGTACGATTACTGTTTTATGTTATCTTACGATGTGCTAATTTCTTGTAACACAGGAAACAATCGCGCTTTACGAAGAGCGCTTGTCTGCTGCTGATGACCAGCGCTATGAGTTGGAACACCGTATCTCAGTGCTTGAGAACAAACTGACTTCAATGGCTGCTGAAGACCGATCTCGCGAATCTTCACCCTCCGTCGCCTCCTCTGCAACACAGATAGACAACGAAACTTTGCGAGAACAAGTACAGCACTTGCAAAGGAAATCTGCCAAATTGGAGGAACAACTCGAAGATGCACGCGCTGCACTGGAAAGAGACGCAACCAATTATCAGGATAAGATTGCCCGTATACGTCTAGAGGACGAGCAAAGGAAACGGGATCTCACCTTGAAGACAAAAGAAGTTGACCAATTACTGAAGACCGAGGCAGGCGCGCGTAATCGCATTGAAGAAATCGAAGAAGCGCTTCGAGAAAGCACCGTTGCACTCGAAACTGCACGAGGTGAAGTTGAAGTGCTCAGAGCGGAGCTAACGGTAAGTGTTTAACAAATACCAGGTCAATAGACCTCTCATATTGTTATAGAACCTGGATGTGTTGATCGATGACGCCACTGAGGACGACATCTCCTTGAAACTCGTCAATTTCACCAAGAAGGTCTCTGCGGACAAAGCTCGATACCAACAGGAGATAACCAATTGGAGCAAACAATCCAGGACCTGCGCCCGTGAACGAATCCTCTTCGAAGGATAGTGAATCTAGTCCATCTACAGATTCGATCGTACTACAAGAGACTTTAGATTCTGTCAACGGGGAAAACGACGAAGTATGTGATTCTTTCATTCATACATGGTTGATGTTAATTTAATACCATATAGCTCCGGGAACAAGTTCTCCACCTGCAAGAGAGATTGTCTGATTTGAAGCAAACTCTGGAAAACGAACATCAGAGTTGGAGGCTGCGCGCAAAAAGAGCAATCGCGAGGCACCTGCAACAACTCAGCGGTAGAGCTTTCGAGATCGAGTTCCTCTAAATCTGATTCGTCTATCGTTCGCGAGGAGGTAGCGGGGCTTAAGTATGATTCATTGCTCTTGTGGTCGATTTGCATAAACTAATATGGACCGCTTAGGCACATTGTCCAAGCATTGCAAAAGGAAAACAATACCTAACACAACAAATCAAACTAATGGAATCGGAAAATCAACTACTTTCAACGGAGGCCGAACAACTACGCCAAGTAAGCCCGATCCCTGAAGATATTGTTTGAAGTCTCACTGACGAATGAATGATAGGAGGTCCATATATTGGAAGATAATTAGATAATAGCTTCAGAGAGGCAAATTCACCAGCTGATCCAAAACCGTCGCCAGTCAAATCTGACAAACAAGCCCCACAACTCACAGAACAAAATAGTCGGTTTGAGGCAGTTTTCTGCGTCTCATATCCCAGGTTGTTAGGTTAACTATTTGACCCATACAGGCGGAATTGGATCAAATGCGGAAGCGTCTAAACGAAGTGGAAATGAAGCATGCCCGTGTGGTGCACGATGTAAGTCCATCATAGCTATAATCATCAAGCATGGAGACTAATATTATGGCCAGCTTAACAAGGAGATCAGTGAACTAGAGGCACTTGTTGAATCTAAGGTACGTTGCTTCTGTGCGATACTGCTATCAACATCGGTGCTGATCTGCCCTCATTGTCCAGATCTACCGCGAAGTGAGTCTGGTCCCATATTCAGCATAGGGAGGAAACTGATATTTGATAGGATGAACTGGAACAAGAGGTCGAGAAACTCAAAGAAAAGCTTTCACGCCGTGACAAAAAGACGTCGAAGAATGGCAAAGAAGGCCCAGATTCCAGTCTACACAGGCTTAGTTCGGCCTCGAGCCTCAGCACTGCCAGCTCCGAGACTCCCCGTGGACAGGAGGTCTGCGAAATTTGCGAGAGGCCGGGACACGATATCTTTAACTGCAGTCTACTGAAGGAGGAAGTAGTGCCAGTAATCTGCGAGGACTGTGAGAGCCCAGGGCATGTCGCGGCGGACTGCCCACACTCGCAGGAGGTGTTTTGAGGACAAGTACTTATGCACAGACTATTATGGAAATAGGCAATAAATAATGAATATACCCCAGTGATGTCACAGACTGAATGACGTCAGATGTACAGCGTCTATAAGAAGGACAACATCGCTGCAGTCCGTCCATATCCATTTCAATGTCTTACGCTGATGTTACTGCCCACAATGCGCCCCCTCCCGAGGCCCAGCCCCATCCAGATCCCGCACTTCTCAATACACCCCTCCTCAACACCCCCCATTGCAGACGACACCGCCAAAGTCAACATCGTTGCTCCAGATTTCAAGGAGCATCCACGGACATATTTTGTAGAAACTGTGCTCGAAGAAACTGGAGAACACTATCCAGAGAAGGAACCAACCCCCCGCTCACGAGAATGTTTTGGACGTCGTCAAACATTACCTTATTCGACCTGGAGTCGCAGGTGGATTGATTGGTCTCGGTTCGTTGTTTCTCCTAAGCAACATAACATCATGTCCTGACGTTCAGTTCACATAGTAAACATTGGATTAATAGCTTCTGTTGGCCGTGCTTTTTACCTGCGCCCTTATCTTCGTCGCGATACATCTACCCTCTCTTCTGTTGCTGCTGCCGCGATAGTCCTGTTCTCAGTGGAAGGATATGCAGCTGAAAAATATAGGCAGACTCCTCGCGGTCAAGCAGAAGAGCGCAGAGCGAAAAAAGAAGGTGCCCTAATATTCCGGCATCTCCGCGAACAAATCATGAGACCAGGGGTACTTGGTGGCATAGTTGGAATAGGTATGAATACATGTTTGCTTCCGTTATACTTTAATCACTCACATCCCTTACTCAGTTAATGTAGGAATACTAGCCACTTGGGCTATGTATCGTACAAGAACTGGAATACCACATGGGACAGGCGGACTGTATCTGCAATTTCCGTTGGGTTGTTAGCGTTGTGGGGCGGTGAAGGGTGAGAATTTATTTTGATTCAGAGAAATGTTTCGCTGATATACCTGTGGTATTCCAGTGTCCTTGCAGAGAAATACGCACAGACGAGAAGTAAGAAATTGAAATAGTCAAGGGATAACGAAGGAGAAGGGACGTTTTGTATTTGATTACGTAATTATGAGCGATAAACGGAGTTTGCCGAAGTGTAAATTTTGTGACTAGTATTGAACGTGTAACGTTACTCTCTTTTCCATTCTCCTCCAAAATGTCCCGCTTCTTCAGACAGGCTGGCGATTCCGACTCCGAGTCCTCTGAATCCGAGGATGAGCTCATGTCCAGCGAGGACGAGGCCCCGGCCAAACCTACGACGACTGCAAAACCAGCAATGTCCCGTTTCTTGCGTACTGCTGGTTCAGAATCTAGCAGCTCTGAATCGGAGGAAGAGAGTGATGAAAGCGAAGCAGATGAAGGAGAAGAAGGCGAGAGTGAAAGTGATGAAGAAAATAAACCTCAAATCGTATTCTTAGTGCTGTCGACAAGAGATTGAAGGAGATGGAAGCGACTGGCAAGGTTATGGAAAATGGCTTGAAGATCAATGACTGGGCGGCCGTATCGAATGGTGCGTTCATAATGCCAATCTCCCTAACGTTTGATTTATATCAATATATGTATCTTCCAGAATTCGATAAACTCGTTCGTATGGTTCAAAGGCAACACAATCTCTCGGAACCCATTCCTGCTTTCTACATACGCACTCTTGTGACTCTCGAAGGCTCTGTCAATACCACGCTCCAAAAAGAGAAGGAAGCTAAAAAGAAAATGAATGCCACAAATGCCAAAGCGCTCACAGCAATGAAGCAGAAGGTCAAGAAAGCGATCAAGGACAATGAAACTGAAGTCAAGAAGTATCAAGAGGTTAGTTGGCTCAGCCAATTGCGATCGTCATGTTTTAACAGGATCTTAGGACCCAGAAGCTTTCGAACGCGAATATGCCGCCCTTTTGGCTCATGCTGCTCCAGCAGCACCAACTGCAGGCCAACGCGCTGGTGCAGCTGCAGCGGGTGCTGCGGATGAAGTTGACGAATTCACCACTGTCGGCAGAGGCGGAAAGGCCCAACAATACACTTCCGAGAGCATCTTCAAAGATTTGCAAGCAGTGCAGGAAGCCAGGGCAAGAAGGTAATCTTCATTTTATCAATCAAAGTCGTAATTTGCTCATGATCGATAATCAAGAACACTGACCGTGCTGAGCAAATTCGCATTCTTGAAATCCTGGTCGATGTCGCTGCTACCTCCTATCAACGTATTCGTGTTCTATTGGCCCTCATTTCCTCTCGTTTCGATTATAACTCCTCGGTTTCGACACACATGCCTCCCGAGCTTTGGCTGTCGGCTCAACGCGAGGTTGACCAATTAGTTTCCATCGTTGCCGCAGATCCAATTATTCTATCCAAGAAATGACAGAGGACTATGATGAGCTAGTCGAGCGCTCCCCTGCTACAGAGAAGGGTGGTGTGGTCCGCATTCGTGGTTCCATCATTAGTTTCATCGACCGCCTCGATGATGAATTTACACGGAGTCTTCAAAATATTGACCCTCACGGCACCGAATACGTCGATCGATTGAAGGATGAAAAGGTCCTTTACTGCACTATTTGCCGCGCTCAGGCCTTCTACGAAAAAACCGCGCAAAGTGATCCATTGAGCCGTGTTATCATGAGACGTCTGGAACACATCTATTCAAAGGTTAACAAAACTTACTGCATATGCATTTGGCTTTTCGACTGACTTATATTTTTAGCCCGATGCTGTCGTTCAAGCGTTGGAAGCAGCAGCCGACACGTCTGAGGTGAAGCCTTCTATGACTTTGGCTGTCCAAGGTTCTACATCAGCTTTGGTGCAGTCTCTCTGCGTCTACCTGTACAAGTCTGGGAACTCCCTGCTCAGGACCAGGGCGATGTTGAGCCACATCTACCACCATGCTCTCCATAATGACTTCTACACCGCTCGCGATATGCTGCTCATGTCCCACCTCCAAGAATCTATCCACTCGGCAGACGTTGCGACTCAAATTCTCTATAATCGTACCGTCGTCCAACTCGGACTTTGCGCGTTCCGTTCAGGGCTGATCAAGGAGGCCCAGGCAACACTGCAGGATATCTTCACAACACAGCGCGTGAAAGAATTGCTTGCCCAAGGTGTTCATCAACAACGATTCCAAGTGATGACCCCCGAACAAGAAAAGGCAGAGAAGCAGAGGCAACTACCCTTCCACATGCATATCAACACTGAGCTTTTGGAAGCCGCCTTCCTGGTCTCGAGCATGTTGGTGGAAATCCCTCTTTTGGCTAGTATCGAGTCCGAGGAGCAGAAGCGCAAGGTCATCTCTAAACCTTTCCGCCGTCTTCTCGACTTTGCCGATCGCCAAGTTTTCACTGGTCCTCCAGAAAGCACTCGTGATCACATCATGCAAGCCAGCAAAGCGCTGCAAGATGGAGAATGGGAGAAGTGCCGTGATCTCATCCAGAGCATCAAGATCTGGAGTTTGATGCCTGAGGCCTCCACGGTCAAGGAAATGTTGGCCTCGTAAGTCGATGAATGATCTCTAATCATGCCAACCGCTCAACTGTTCATTAGGCGCATCCAAGAACAAGGGCTGAGGACCTATTTGTTCACCTACGCCCCCCATTATAGCACCCTTTCTCTTTCTCTCTTGTCGCGAACATTCTCGCTTCCTCTCAGAACCGTGACTTCAATAGTCTCGAAGATGATCTGGAACGAAGAATTGTCAGCTTCTCTGGACCAATCTGGCGGTGTCGTCGTTTTCCAAAGGATCGAGGTTTCACGCTCTCAACAACTGGCGGCTGTTATCGCTGACAAGGTCGCCGCTATGGTTGATCAGAATGAGAAAGCGCTGGATATCAAAATGGGTGGCACTGGCGGTTGGGGTGAAAGGAATGACGGCACCAAAAACGAAAAGAGAGGGGAGCAGACTCAAGAACGTCGCGGCCGTGGCGAACGGACTCGGGGCGCTCGAGGTATGTCACCGTTTTCTTTTCTTTTTTTCAATGCTGTAGTCTCATCCCACATTA
This sequence comes from Pholiota molesta, assembly GCA_014925825.1. Lineage (NCBI taxonomy): Eukaryota > Fungi > Basidiomycota > Agaricomycetes > Agaricales > Strophariaceae > Pholiota > Pholiota molesta. The sequence continues at coordinate 708,231 of JACGCK010000006.1, read as the reverse complement.
CAGGTGGAGCTCGCGGACGTGGTGCTCGTTTCTCTCAGGGTCTCGGAAACCAAATGCCAGGCCAGACTGGCCAGCGTGGTCAATAGGTTATTTCTCCTGCATGAACTTTTCTTTCTATTTCATTCACAATGTCATTATGGTCGATTGAGCAACGGCGCTATTGTACATTTAGCAAGTATAAATGAGATTTCTAGTCAGCTTGTAGCTCCTGATGCTGGGACACAGGTGTGTCCGGATCCGCCATCCAATCAGATACCTCCAACTTTTCTCCTTTGGCAATTTCTAAACCAGATGTCAGCAACAAGCAGAGATAATTTAATTCTATTCACTGACCTCCTTGGCTAACCTCATATCCTGCTTGAGTCACACAGCGCGTCAATTCTGCTTTCTGACCAACTTGAGTGGATTTGCCCAGAATACATCCGTCGAGTTTAGCACTGGAGGCAAAGGTGAACGGACAGCAAATCAACAACGGTCTGAAGCTACTTACCCATCTTCAACGACACAGTGATCTAGCAGCACACATCCAGTAATCTTGACCATCTTGCCAATGGTGCAATGGCGCCCAATTACGGAGCGCTTGATAGTTGCGCGTTCAGAAATCTGGGTCGATTCGCCGACGATAGAGTCTGCAGATATTTGGGCTTTGTGATCGATTAAAGAACGGTCTTTGGGATCTACAGGTAATGCGTATGTAGCTCCTGACAACAACTATGTCCTCGTCGATATGGACTTGCAAAATAGTATTTATTTGTTGACTCACCCGTCTGTTAATTTCATGGAACTTTTGCAGTGTGTTAATACGCATCGGAGGATCTGACACATTTTTATGCACGACCAGTCCGATTTTCAGGTCCTTGGAGAATATTGTATCTGACTCTGCATTAACTGGCGTAGGGAGATCTTCATCAACGAAGGGTGTGGTATCGAGTAAAGTTGAATGGTCTAGAGCAAGAGATTGCGATGCTGATTCTCCTATTGAATTTAGAACTAGAAACAAAAATAGTTAGTCGATCATTAAGAATGGCGAGAAAGATTGAGACGGACTGAGTGCATATTTGGCTCTCTTTGAACGTGAATACTGGATTTTGCACAACCATGGGAGGAATTCTTCTCTTAGAGAGGAGAAATGAACTTTCTGTTGTAATAGATCGAGTACAGCTCTCCGGCAAACGTAAACATGGGAATCATCTAAGGATGAAGATAATTTTGTGCGCGGAAACCTAGCCAAGCCACTGTCAGACACATACTACATACAACATGCATGATGGACGTACCGCGACAACATGGACATCTTCAATTCTATTTCCTCTGAATTCCGATCGGCGTCGTCCGGAGTGTCAATATGCAGCAAAGTGCCGGCGGTGGGCTCCCAGACGATGGGGAATTGAGCAGGAGGAGGACCCCATTCGTCGATAAAAGTGCCTTTCTCTGGTGGTGGCGACACGTACCAAAATGACGTCGCGAGGGAGTGTTGAGCAAGAGATTCGACACGGAATTTATTAAGAAGGTGGCTCAGAGGGATGGACGGGGAGGGTATAAAATCACAGGGCACAATGACGAAGTCTTCGGGAATGCGACTTGAAAACTGACGGAGAAGATCGCAGGTACCTATATTTTCGTCCTGAGAGTCGTCGTAAGTCTGGAGATCGATCCTGAGTGTAGAAGAAGTTTCAGAGTGGATATGGTGATGTATTGCGGCGCGGTGGCCGGAGGGACAGATCAGAAGGACATCTGTGAAAAGAATGAGTTAAGCTATTGGCAAGGTGGAACGTGGACGACCTTTGATGCCAGATTTCTCAAGCCAGTCCAAGGTGTATTCTATGAGCGGTTTATTCGCTACTGGCAGGAGAGCCTTGGGGCATGGGGCATCGCCATAGTCGTTTGTGAGGGGCCCAAGGCTGCAATGGGATGAATAAAAAGCTTGGGAGAGGAAAGAGAGGACGGACTCGTTGCCAAAGCCGGCGAAGAGGACGGCGAGGAACTCCCTGGGGCGCTGTCGGTCTTGACGTTGTCGAGGTCCATTGTCAAGACTCGACCGATGCGCGCAAAGATTAGATCCACATCACATGACCTGCGCCATACAGACGCCCATCCCCGTTTCTCGCCCTCATGTCTGTCCACCAGCTCTTCCAGCGCCTCGAGACCGTCGGCAAGGGCGCCTATGGCTCTGTGCACAAGGGCAAACACATTCCCTCCGGAAACGTCGTCGCCCTCAAGATCATCAACCTTGACACCGCCGACGACGATGTCGGCGACATCCAACGCGAGGTGGCTCTCCTCACCCAACTGCGAGACGCCCCCAACATCACAAAGTACTTTGGCTGCTTTATGGATGGTCCCCGTGTTTGGATTGTCATGGAACTCGCCCAAGGCGGCAGCGTGCTTTCCCTCATGAAAGCCTCTAAAGACGGCTGCATCGAAGAGAAATATGTGTCCGTCATTATAAGGGAGGTTCTCATTGCCCTGAACTATCTGCACAAAGTCCCCGTTATCCACAGAGACATGAAGGCAGCCAACGTTCTCATAGACGCCACTGGCAAGGTCATGATCTGTGACTTTGGCGTTTCCGCTCTCCTTGCGACGACATCCAGCAAGCGAAATACTTTGACCGGAACGCCATATTGGATGGCCCCAGAGGTTGTGCAAACCGTACCAGCGTACGACACCAAGGCAGATATCTGGAGTCTAGGAATCATGATTTACGAGATGATAAAAGGTACTCCGCCACACTCCAACTTGGACAAATTCCAAGTCATGGATCTCATTCCAAGAATTAAGCCGCCTCGGTTGGCGGAGAGCGAAGGATCCAAGGACATGCGCGATTTCATGTCTTGCTGTCTCAAAGAATCTCCCGCAGAGGTGAGTTGACTGTCGTACTTAGCCCCCACATTTACTCAAGAGGAACAGCGTCTCCCTGCAGATGAACTCGCCAAAACTAAATGGATTAAATCTATTGCGAAGACTCCTGTAGCGACGCTGAAGGACCTAGTCCTTCGCTTGCAACAAGCAGGGCCCAGAGCTAGTTTGGCGGAACCACTGGATTGGGAGAATGAAATAGATGGGTATGTGGTTTTTTTTTTCGTTCATTAACCTCGGAGGCTGATAGCAAATTTGCAGGCAATCTGACGATAATAGCTGGGAATTCGATACGCTCCAAAGGAACTCATTTATGGCACTAAATGAAGATTTTGCGGAAGACTTTGGAGAAGTTCAACCATCTTCAAATCAGGCAACCCTCCGCGCCAATCAATCGAGGAATCTACCCTCTTCATTGCGCCTTCTCTTTGAAGATGGTAGCACTCCTGTGCAGCCTGAAACCCGGCGCTTAAACCTAAACATGCCGGACTCCGCTCTCACATCACAATTCTCGCCATTACACCAGAAGTTACACAAGTTGAAGATGCTCTACCACTTCCCCCTTCGTCAAGAGCACGAACGCCTTTGCGGCCTTTCTTAAATCACAATGCTTCAACGTCGTCTTTGGAGGTTTCGCAGGTAACTACTACCTCTGTAGATGTTGTTGTTGAAGAGAAGCTATTAAATGGTCGCTTTCCAATTTCCGCTGACGATAATGCGTATATCCCCGAAGACGAAATGGTTACGAACCCAATATCCCTCAACCGCAAATTCGAAGGAATTTCTATACATCAGGATCTCGATTTGGCCTCTCCAGCTTCATTCCAATTTCCTCTTCCTTCTCCAGCGACAGAGCGACCTCTATATAGAGGGTTGGAGTCTCGTTCACCATCAACTCGTCCCGGCACGTCGTTAAGCACGCATCAAAATACACTCTCCCTTGATGCACCGTCTATATCAGCCAAAAATGATTACATACCAACTTCAATGGCAAGATCAAGATCCGCCACTACTCCTACACCTCCTGCCATCGATCTTGGTTACGAAAGGCTGAGTAACATCATGGAAACCAAAAGGGTCGATCTGAATTTTGCGCCTCCCAATCGCAGCACACCTGGCCTAAAGGACGTTCTCAAGGTTCGATTCCTTTCAAAATCTGAAGTTGATTCCCTTAATTGATCATTTTCTCCGAAGATTCCGTCGCTTTCTTCGGGCCATCATATGGGCATGACCGATCTCTTACCACCGTCTCCGGCAGCGCTTACTGGACAGCGGCATTTTCCTTCATTGTCGAGCTTCCTTCCTCCGCCTACCCTAAATTCAGCCCTTAATGAAGACATCTCAACATCATACGACAGTGACGGTATGAGCCACCGCACCGAACAACAGGGAAAGGCATCTTCTTCGGACTCCTCGTTTGGATCGTTGAGCCCATCACGTCCATTAGATTACCCATCCTTAATTAACCAGAGAACGCTTTCCGATACCGAACTGGATTACACCCTGAAATCTCTTGCCAGCTGGCTGGCAGCAATTGAAAGTGGTTTCAACTCCGTCCTCGACAATGCCATTGAAGAAGAAACAGATATGGGTTTCGAGAACCTAATACCGGATGACGAGTTACATCTGGAAACCAGCTTTACTGCTCTGTAATACTACATACATCTACTTTTTGACTGTGTAAGTTAGGTCTCTTGACTTGGCATGTACATGTACTTGAACCCATTTCCATTGTGGTATATTTATTTATAGTGTTATGTATTCTTTAGCCACCAGATACTCTGCAATAATCCTAACGGCTTCAGCCACCTCTACTTCATTGGTTTTGATGTGAATTTCTGGTGCTTCTGGGGCTTCGTATGGCGCGGAAATGCCAGTGAAATCTGAACTTTTTGATAAAAGGAACTCGAATTCTTTCATGGTGATTGCGTACCTTTGATTTCACCCGCTCGTGCCTTCTTGTACAACCCCTTTGGGTCCCGGGCCTCAACGACTTGTAGCGGTGCATCGACGAATACTTCGACGAATGGTAGAGAAGATTGCGCATGGAGCTCGCGTGCTAGGTTTCGGTCAGCGCGGTAAGGAGAGATGAACGCGGTAACGGTGATGCATCCTGCGTCTGTGAATAATTTGGAGACCTGATAAAATGCAAGGTCGGTTAGATCAGATACACCTGCAAGAAAGAATGCAAATACTTCGCCTATCCGCCTGATGTTCTCGTTGCGGGATTTTTCATCGAACCCTAGATCTTTGTTTAATCCGAAGCGGACGTTGTCGCCATCTAGTCGATATGCGAATTTTTGCAAGTGGAGGAGATGTTGTTCCAATGCACATGCGATCGTGGACTATGGAGCACGTAGGTTCAAAAAGATACTCTTGAGAGAACAGGGTATAGATCACTTGCCTTTCCACTGGCACTGAGTCCAGTCAGCCAGACGGTAGCGCCTTTTTGCTTGAGTAGCTGGCCACGTTCAGCAGGGGTGACGGAGCCTGAGCAGTTTTTTTCCTAAGATCAAGATGAAATACTAGGGTACTGAGACCAACCAGGATGGAATTGAATGTTGGTGGCCATGATAAGAGATGCAGATCTGAGATATTATAGCTTGTAAAAATAGTAGATGGGTGGATAGCGATGACGCGACCGTAGCGCGATTCTTTGCAAATCTAAATGGAATGCCCAAAATAGCCCTCATTATTATACTTTTTAAATACTACTATAAAAAATGTGGACAACTCTAAGGGTTTCGCCGTTGCTTGTTCACCTTGACTGCATTGGCGGCCGTGCTATGGCGCGTGTCCTGGGGCTTGTATCCACATTCCCGCATCTCCTGCAATACCAAAACGCTCCGCGTGTCTTCCACTGATATGCATTTCTTTAGGATCGCCTCATACACCGTTATTGGAGGAACGATACCAGCCGCCTTCATCTCTTCCAGATAGAAAAACGCGTCTTCGTAGACCTCCTGAGTCAGGCACAGCTCAATCAACTTTTCAAAAGTTGCACTGTCTGGCTTGATTTTGGCATCCTTCATGTCTTCTAATAGCAGATCTCCTAGCTTTCGATGTTGAGCGCCAATGCATCCATCTAGCAACAGGTTGAATGTTGCGAGGTCAGGTTGGATGTCATAGTCCGCCAACGATTTGTAGATGCCGACGGCGCGCTGTAAATCTCCCAGGAAGATCGATGCTTCAATGACCACTTTGAGGGCCTCGATATCCAGACCGTTTTTGGCTTCGTGGATTTCGTCAATAATGGCCCAGGTCGCGTCGAGAGTATCGACATCGCGTTTTATGGAATCTAAGATGAAGGATGTTGTGCTGGAGGTAGGGGAGATGTCGTGTGATTTAAGCATTCCGAGGGTGATCAAGGCTTCCTTGATTTGACCATTCCGACAGAATGCTTCAATGAGAGCGGAGAAATGGTACTCTTGCCATGCAACATCAGCAAGCTGGAGGACTCGGAGGACATCGGCTGCTATTTCTGGCTCTCCGTGGCGAGCTGCAGTGTTGAGTACCGACAGCATGACACCTTCAGTGGGAAAAATCCCGAGTTCGTCTACGACGAGCGGCCAGCACCGGCGGACACCGTCAATCTTTGAAGGAATATTGAGACCTTAAAGGACGTGGATCAAAGGGAGAGACGTACATATAAATTTTTGGCAGAAGCGGTTAGACAAGCAACCCATAAATGATTCTCCATCCGCCGGCGGGACACATCTTCGAACCACGTCGCAATATCAATTGCAAGGCGAACCAAATCCTGAGACACGAGCAACGACACAACAGCCTGCACGGCGGCAAGTTCTGGCACAATGTTTTGTGCCTTCATAGCGAGGAGATGCTGCAGCGCGGTTTCCGTGTTGCCTTCCTGTGCGAGACAATTTATAATTCCGGTGTAAATGGGCGCTGTTGGTTTAATGCCATATTCGCGGAGTCGTTCAAACGTAGTCCACACGTTAATATGAGGCTGTTCTACTTGTGCCTGGAAGGTTGTGCGAATTCAAAAATTGTTACCGGGAAGGGGCGCGTAAAAGAAATACCTGGATGAGATGAACAAACGTCGTGGGCGTTGGCTTGATACCAGCGAGGATCATGTCGTCAAAAATGGCCCATGCAAAAAGCCAGGCTCGCTCGCGCGCAGCCAGGCTAAGGAGAATGTTGTATGTTTCGGCCTCTGGCTTAATGCCATCTACTTTCATCCGTTGAGCGAGCTGGAGACTGTCCTCGAAATGGCCAGAGTTGGAGGCAGCCATCAATTGGACAGCGTACTCTGTGGCGGTCAGCCTGCGTGAGGGTGCTGGAATTGCGCATCGTGGGACGGAGGAGTGTAGGAGGCGAGTGCGGAGGAGAGAGGACGAGCGCAGGGCCCTGGCCGCGAACATGGCTTTGACCACAAACACAACAACCCGACGCCCGTATATTTGTCGCTTACGTAACACGCGTGCTTTCAACCGTGTGTCCTTTCGACGCGTCTTGTTCTCAGACCACCATGGTACGCTCGTCCCACTCACCCCCCAGCTCACACTCATTTCCTTTATCTACAGTTCTACTCCGAGACCATCCTTTCCCGCCGCGGGCCCCTGGGTAGGGTATGGCTGGCCGCCCACATGGAGCGCAAGCTCTCCAAGAGCCAGACCCTACAGACGGACATTGAACAATCCGTGGGTCAGTCTTATCGCCCCTTTCATGCTGTGTGACGCCTCCTAAATCTCTTTTAGATGCAATTATGGGTCAGGAGATTGAAGTCATGGCACTCCGCCTCAGCGGTCAGCTTCTGTTGGGTGTCGTTCGCATCTACAGTCGCAAGGCAAAGTACCTTCTCGATGACTGCAACGAAGCTCTTCTCAAGATCAAAATGGTGATCTACCACATCTCCTTTCGCTATATGATTTTTTCTGATGTATTTTAGGCATTCCGACCGGCGTGGTGGATTTGACCGAGGACCAACTGACTGTGAACAAGACCGCAATCACGCTGCAAGCAAATGGAATGGGTCTCGATTTACTTCTGCCAGATGTCGACTGGTAAATTACCCCGATTAGCCGCGCTGTTTTATATTCACAAAATTTAGGGATATGGACTTTGAAGACCGACCTCTGCAAAGACAAGGCCATCATCAAGCCCTCATCGAGGATATTACCCTCCCAACAGCTGATGATTTCCCCCAGTTTGGCGTCGATGATCCCTTCGGAATAGGGCCTTCGGGCGACATTGGTTCCTCAGATTTCAGAGATGTCGACTTGGGGATCAACTGGGGGGATGAACAGAATGAGAAGTCGGACGCAATGAGTGTGGATGGAAGCGTTGGCGTTGGTCGTGATGCCGGAATTCATCGTGACTCTCTTGGTCCGGAGCTGCTTGGAGATCACCTCGTCGACTTGGATGTTCTTTCACATAGGAGCAAGAGCAGAGATCTATCCGAGCAGCCTTTCGGAGCGGGTATGGACATTGATCCATTCCCAGATGTCGACCTTGGGGACCTTGGAATTGGCTTTGATGACATGCCACCAAACCTTGATGAAGCTTTCAATGACCAAGAGGGATTCAATGGCAGGACTCCAAGCCAGACACGTTCGCCTTCTCGTGCCTGTATGTTTTCCCTTCCTTCATCCTTATTTCTATGCTTACCCTTCTGTAGCCTCTCCTCTGACCGATGTTCCTCTTACTCCCCCACCCTTCGAAGATCTCGAAGCCATTCCAGATGCCGTGCCACCTCCTACTGAAAAAGCTAAACGCAAAATGAAGGATAAGAAACAAATCATCGATTCCGTTACCGAGCTCCAGAACGGGATTGCCGCCGCTGGCAATCGCGGAAGAGCAGGCGCGAACGCCAACCCTTTGAACACCGATGTTAGCAACATTATTTCCGCCCAGCATTTCCTGCCCGTTCGGCTATTGTCATGCGCCTCCTCGAAATCCGCGACGACCCCGTTACCTACTTCTTGCCAACAGCAGCCAAAGGGAATTCGAACTTGTTTTCCGCCGCCCCGCCCGGCTTGGCACCTGAGCTTGCCGATCTCTTCATGCGTTCTGTCCCCGGCGCCTCGGCGCAGAAACGCAAGGGCACCTCTCCCGGCCCAAGCCCTAGCAAGCGCGCACGCCGCGACGAAGTCGAGATGCCCCGCCGAGCGGAAAGTATTGCCCCTAGCGAAGGCGGCATGCTCAATGCCGATGCCTTTGGACAAAGCATGGACGCTGGCTTTGAATTCCCAGATCAATCCGGCATGGTGGACGACTTCCAGCTGGAGCTGCCCGAGGCGGACGTGCAGCTGGAGCAGGAGCGCGCGAAGTCGGTGCTTACAGACAGGAGCCGCTATTCATCTATGGATCCCGACGGGCTGGACTCTACCCGCCATGCAGACTACGATGGCACATGCACTATATCTATGTTTGACGTGAGTTTGCAGACGCAGCAGACGCAGAGCCAGGCTATAGGTGGGGAGCAGGAGCAGGTGGAAGTGGAGCCCGTTGCAAGTGATAAGCATGGATACAGCAAGAACACTGTTAAAGCGCTGGGTCTGATTAGGAAGGAGCTGCAGCCCGCTGCTGAGGAGGAAGAGGAAGCACCTGAGGCGCTCAGCTTCAAGCAGATGTCAAGCAAGGTAAGTTGACATTGTATGCCTCTCAGCAATAATGATATCTGACTCTTGGAATAATAGGCATCACGCAGAGCTGCATCATCCTTCTTCTTCGAGCTGCTCGTTCTCGGCACAAGAGATTGCGTGAAGCTCAATCAGCCCAAGCCCTTCTCTGACATCGAGATCAAGGCCAAACCGCGCCTCTGGGAGCACCAGCAACACATACCCGACGACGTTGACCGCGTCTCCGAATCTGGACTCTAGACATTTCATTGTATTTATTCCTTTGTCGTGTGTTATCTGTGTTGTAGTTACCACTGGGCTTTCTGATTTTTATGACTATCTTTTGTAGTTTTTGACTGAGTAGCGTTATTAGTAGTCGTCCGCAGCCCTATCACTGGATGGTTGGATGAAACACCTTATGTACTTGGTTTTCTTGATTAGTTTACAATGATGAATAAAAATATACGAATGTGTGCGTTTGTGGCGGATATGTAAGGGATATTGGTATGGAAAGCGAAAGCATACAAAGATGGCAGAAAGAAAAAAAGAGGATAGCTAATGAACCCAAATTCCGATATATACACAAACTATTCTTCTATATTGTTAGAAAGGTATTATGACGCGACCGTCGTGAGCAGGTATTGTTGCGCAACAGTCAATGCCTCATCCGCCTTGTCGTCGTTGAGGCCGACACCTTGCGCAGAGTCTTCTTTGCCGCCGGCCTTTCCGCCGAGGATATCAGTAACCTTCGCCGCCCACGTGCGGGCATCGACGCCTTTCGCCTTGAGTGTGGGCGACACGTAGTTGGCATGCGCGACCTTCTTGTTCTCAGCATCGACGCTGAACACGTACACGCTCTTGCCGAGCTGCTTCGCCTGCGAGAGCACAGCTTGTAGGATCTATCGTATTTTGGTCAGCTAATGCTTATAGGAATTACATGTCTATGCATGGGTTCGTACCTTGGCATTGCCGTCCACGTCGAGAAGCGCAACGAACGCGTCAGACTTCTCGTTATCTTTGAAGTATTGTTGCAGCTGCTCGATCGCCTATAGCAATAGCATATTAGCGCCCAACTCTCTAAGTGGATATAAGAAATGGCGGCTCACATTCTTGTTCGCCTGGGTCTCGCGGTCTTTGATCTCCTTATCGTGCGCCTTACGGATCACCGCGAGGCGGTCCTTCAGCTCCGACTTCTTGATAATTGAGATGTCCGCCTGGTTGAGCTCCTGTACAACCAAAAAGTCAGCGGCTGGCAAGAAATAGCAGGGAATGAAGAATACGTACGACAGTGTATGCTTTCAAGCCGGCATCCTTCGCCTTGCCCGATGATGCCTCGATGCTATCGAGCTTCTCGGAGAGCAGCTGCGCTGCGCGAGTGACTTCCTGCGCTTCGTGCCCAGTAACCGCGACGATACGGCGGATGCCCTTTGCGATACCTGACTCTTCGGTAATCACGAAGTCCTTGATATCGCCAGTCTTCGCGACATGTCTGGTAAAATGTCAGCAAACTGGACTCGATCTTCGAAGCAAACATAAAAGAAAACTCACGTTCCACCACAAAACTCGACACTCGTCTTCCTCCACTTGGGGTTCTCGATGTCCTTCGCCATCTCCTCGACATCAAACTCCAGCGTCACCACGCGCACGGGGTCGGGGTACGACTCGCCAAACACCGCGCGCAGGCCGGGGATGCGCTGCGCGGTCTCCAGGCCGAGGTTCTTGCTGAACACGCGCACGTTGCGGCGGATCCAGTCCACGCTCTGGCGCTCGATCTCGCGCAGCTCGGGAACGGCGACGCCCGCCTTGTGCGAGAAGTCGAAGCGGAGCTTGCTGGGCGCGACGAGCGAGCCCTTCTGGTCGATGTGGTCGCCGAGCACCTCGCGCAGCGCGTAGTTCAGGATGTGCGTCGCGGTGTGGTTGTTGCGCAGCGGCCAGCGGCGCAGCTCGTCGTAGGAGGAGACGACGGCGTCGCCGACGCGCAGCGCGCCGTATTTGAGGTGCCCGGTGTGCAGCACGTACCCGTTGTATACCTGCACGTTCGTGACCTCGAAGTCCGCGACGCCGTCGATGACGATGTTGCCCGTGTCGTACTCCTGTCCACCAGCCTCCGCGTAGAAGCTCGTGCGGTCAAGGAGGATGCCGAAGGTCGTGTCTTCGGGGATATCCGCGGTAGCTTCGATGAATTTTTTGTCGTAGAAGATGGCCTTGACGGTCGCAGTGATATTTCCGAGATCTGCCAGAAGTGATCAGTCATACTCACGTTGTACTAAAGGCAGAAAGAACTTACTGAATTTCGCAGAGTCGTCTGTCTTGGGCACATCTGGGTTCTTCTCCAACACCGCCAGGTCATGCACGTCGAATTTGACGAGGTTCGCAGCACCCTTCTTCAGCGTGCTCTTGCTCGCCTCTTTTGAGTGCGCCTGCGCCGCCTCGAACTCCTCATCGTTGACCGTCAGCCCTAGCTCCTCCGCCATCAGGCGCGTCAGATCAACGGGGAAACCAAAGGTATCATATAGGCGCCACACGTCCTTGCCGCCGAGCTCGGTGACGCCCGCCGCCTTCGCCTTGCCCGCGAACTGGTCAAAGAGCTTCTCGCCGCGGTCGAGCGTGCGCGAGAACGACTCCTCCTCCTCGTCGAGGATCTCCTTGATCTCGTCGACCTTCTTGGTGATCTCGGGGAACGGCGCGCCCATGGTCTCGACGACGACGGGCACGAGGGAGGAGAAGAAGGAGCCGATGTTCACGCCGAGCTTCTTGCGCGCGTAGCGGGCGCCGCGGCGCAGGATGCGCCGGAGGACGTACCCGCGGCCGACGTTGTTGGGGACGCCGCCGTCGCTGAGCGCGAAGGTGAGGGTGCGGACGTGGTCCGCGACGACGCGGTACGCGGTGTCGATGCCGTCGGCGTCTTCGTCGCCGAAGCGGCCCTCGTAGGGGCGCACGCCTGTGAGCTCGTGGATCCTGTCGAAGATGGGGGTAAAGACGTCGGTGTCGTAGTTGGAGCGCCTGTCCTGGATGACGGAGACGAGGCGCTCGAAGCCCATGCCGGTGTCGACGTGCTTGGAGGGGAGGGAGCGGAGGGAGCCGTCGTCCTCGCGGTTGAACTGGATGAAGACGTTGTTCCAGATCTCGAGGACGTCGGGGTCATCTTGGTTGACGAGGTGCGCCGCGTTTCTGCCGCCGATGCGGTCAAAGTGGATTTCGCTGAGTGGGGGATGAGCGATGGGTTATCTATAAATACGTATAGTTTTGGGAAGACATACCTGCAGGGTCCACAGGGCCCAGTTGCACCCATCTCTGCAAGAATGGATCAGCATATGTTCGTCTTTGGACTGACGGAAGGGAAGGGATACGTACCCCAAAAGTTGTCTTTGGCATTGCCTGGGATGATGTGGTCCTCCTGGACGCCGATGTCGAGCCAGAACTGCTTTGCCTCGAGATCGGGCTCGAGACCGCTGCTGGGGTTGCCCTCGAAATAGGTGACGTATAGACGGTCTGCGGGGAGCTTGTAGACGGCGGTGAGGAGTTCCCATGAGTAAGAGATGGCCTCTTTCTAAAAGAGGAAAGAAGAGAGATTAGCGGGTGACGAGTCAGAGATTAGAAAAAAAGTGCTGACCTTGAAGTAGTCCCCAAACGACCAGTTACCGAGCATCTCGAAGAAGGTGTGGTGGTACGAGTCGCGGCCGACGTCCTCGAGATCTGTGAAGGGTGAGTGGGATCGGACATGGGACAATATGGAAAGGGACGGACCGTTGTGCTTGCCTCCCGCGCGGATGCACTTTTGGGAGTTGAACGCGCGCTTGAGGAGGCCATGTCGGAGCGGGGATCGACGGTGCCCAGGAAGATGCTCTTGAACTGCAGGGGAGGTGTGAGCGCGATCCGACGCGATGTGGAAAAGAAGAGGACGGACCTGGTTCATGCCGGCGTTCGCGAAGAGCAGGGTGGGGTCCTCGAAGGGGATGGTGGGGGACGAGCGGTGGAAGACATGGTTCTTGGACTGGAAAAAGTCGAAGAAGGTCTGCCTGACCTTGGGGCGGACCAGGGGCCAGTGTAGGGGGAGGAGGACATGGTGCGGGATAAGGAGCAGCGGGCGACCATCGTCGCTTTTCTCAACATCGATGACTCCCCCGTGACAGGTCACACCTTTTCTTTCTTTATTCCTCTGACTCAACATGCCCCGCATCCCCAATGCCTCCTCGCCGCCCTCCGCCGCCACAGCCTCTGCCGCTAGTCCACGCAGCCCGCCTCTCGCGCGCCACACCCTCCAGCCACACACAGCGCCCGCCGCAGCGCCCTCGCTCTTCCGTCTCGCTGCCCCGCGCGCGCGTCTGCTGCTGCCCACACCCGCGTCCACCCCGCTCTACCAGCTCCCTGTCCGCTTCGCCGCGCGCGGCACCGAGTACCAGCCCTCCCAGCGCAAGCGCAAACGCAAACACGGCTTCCTCGCCCGCAAGCGCAGCGTCGGCGGCCGCAGAGTCCTTTCACGGCGCGCCGCAAAGGGCCGCAAGTTCCTCTCCCACTAGCCTGTCACGGTCTGCCACGCTTCACCTCTTCGTAGCCCCCCTACTTACTTGTATTGCTGTCATAGACCATACTTACACAACACTCCGTTGCTTTGCCAGCACACTCATCACGTCACACGCAAAGTCCAGTCATCGAAAGCTATCAATCATAGACTGTCTACCAAACACAACTGAATGAGCGTAATCCTAATCCTAGCGCTGTCAAATAATCCTTCTGCCCCTACAATAAATAATAAATCCTCCATGATATCAGGTAAAGGTATCAACCTGCAGGGGTATAGAAAGAAAGTGGAAAATGAAAGTTAGTATGTGCAGTCGACTCTTCTCGTCCGCCCATCCGGCGGGCCCGCGAGTCTGTCGCGTGTGTGGTTGTTAGTTTTACAATCGACGCCGGCCTGGCATGATCACGTAGTAGTTGCCCCCGTATGTCTTGCAGCACCTTTATCGTGCGCCGTCGAGGATGCCCCGGACGTCAGGCACCGATGTCAAATCGGCCAGGAAGGGTATAAGGTCCGTGAGCTCCGCGTCGTGCGGGTCGTTGAACCACGACGACACGGGTACTGCGTTGTGCGGGTGGAAGATGTAGGATGCGGGCGAGTTGTCCAGGATAATCGTGTCCGCGATTGGGCGTCCCAGCTGCGAGAGATCCTGGCACGGGGTCAGGGCCGGTGGTGGGCGTGAGCATGAGATCACGTACCTTGACATAGTTGCCTTTATGGTTGAAGCAGCTCTCACGGAAGAGTCTGTGGGCGACGACTTGGTGGATGTCGAGTTTGTCGAGGACGGGGTCCGCATACTGATGACAATTGAAGACGGAGCCATGGGATGAAAATAGAGAAGCGTACCTTGCTGAGAGACGCTGTAAATATGACGATCTCGTAGATCTCGCCCATCTGCTTGAGAAAGTTGTCGACGCCGGGTCGTTTTAATACATGGAAGTGGTGCCAGTGGTACTCGATCTCGACAGGCACGACAAAGTCGGCCTGTTGGATGGCCTGAGAAGGGTTAGCAAAAAGTAGATGGGATAGGGGGCGGGGTGCTACCTTGAAGCTACTGTGGACGAGGTCTCGTCCAGATCGAGGACAAGGCACTTGCGGCCGACGTGCTCAGGGCAATAGGGGGAAGAAGGGGCTTGGGCACGCCGTCCTGGAGCAGGGTGAGTGGGGCGTACGAGGGGCAGGGGAAGAGATACGTACGGGGCCCATGGGGATGCCTGCGCCGCCTGTGCTGATGAGGCGCTCCTCCTCTTCCTGCTCGTCGTGGATGCGGTGGAGAACATCGTCGTCATCCTGGCTGGAGTCGTCCGAGTCCTGGGAGTGGGCGTGGGCGAGGGGCTCTGGGGCGAGCGGGGGCGTGCCGAGGGAGCCAGGAGGCTGGACTGCGCCTGAGGTGAGGCCGTCGGTCTCGTCCTCGGGGAGGAGGGCGGCGCTGACAGGGGGCGGGACGAGGACGTCGGAGTCGGTGGGGACGGGGGCGCGAGGCGAGGGCGGGGGGATGATGAAGCCGGCGAGCAGGCGGGGCTGTCGGTGTCGGAGACGGAGGGGGTGGGCATGTCGTGGAGGGGCACGGGGGGTCTGCGGCATGCTGTGCGACGGGGCTGTCCGGTGCGGAGACGCAGGGGACGACGCGGGTGACGACGCGGGCGAGGAAGGAGGGGCGGGGCTGCTTGATGAGGGAGTGGGAGGAGAGGGCCTGGGGGGGCTTGCGGCGGTAGAAGGGGGCGCGGCGGGCGGCGACAGTGGTGCTGTCGGAGGCGTGCTCGTCGGGTGCGGGCTTTTTATGAAGAGACGGTGGCGGAGGGACGCCTTGGGGATGTCCGCCATGCTCGTCGGCGGCGAGGGGCGACAGCGTCCGCCGTGCACGAGGCCCGTGACGCACGTGGTGTGACGTGACAAGAGGGTTGCATTGGCGAGTGTCTTACATACTCATTCTCTGACTAATACAATGCTATCCTTCACGTCCGTGGGCCACAATCCGCCCGATGCTGCTCAGAATATCCAGACCATGCGTCTCCGCGACGACCCCCCGCCCATAACCCAGCCACAGCGCCCGTCCAAGAAGCGCAAGTCCCCACCCAACCCCAACGACCAGAACACCCAGCAGCAGCAGCAACAGGCCCAGCAGCAGCAGGCCCAGCAGCAGCAGCTCCAGCATGTCCTCCCCCGCCCCACGCCCTCATGCACAACATCCCAGGGCCCCTGCCTCCGGGCTACCCCTACGCACCCGCAGACTACACCCCCGGCGGCATGCAGCCCGGCGCCCTCCAGCACCCAGGCGTCCAGATGCAGCAGCCGCCCCCCTCCCAGTCCCCGCCGCCCTCCAGCAGCCAGCGCGCCCTTAGCTCCACAAAGCGCGCAGAGCAGAACCGCAAGGCCCAGCGCGCCTTCCGCGAGCGCCGCGACCAGTGAGTGTCTCCCTTTCCTCCTCTTCCTGCTTACCCATGCCCTCCAGACATGTCAAGGCCCTCGAGTCCCGCTCCCAGCTCCTCGATGCCGCCCTGGCCTCTGCGGACGAGGCCAACCGTCGTTGGGAAGAGTGCCGTGCCCTTGTCGACCAACTGCGTGTCGAGAACGCCGCCCTCCGCACTGCCCTGGGCCAGGCCCACATGCTGCCCCCTGGTCTCAACAACCAGCAGCAGCAGCAACAGCAGCAGCAGCAGCAGCAGCAACAACAACAGCAGCAGCAGCAACAGCAGCAGCAGCAGCAGCAGCAGCAGGAAGATCCCAAGCCTGCTGACCCGGCTGCCGACAAGAACGACGGCGGCGACAAGCCCGCCGACCAATAGCCGCCTCCCGTCTGCCGTACCTACCTTTTATCTTATCTTGCCCGTTTGTCGTCCGTGTCGCCTATTGTCGCTAGTATCGTTTCGTGTACATCAGTAATGGAATCCGTGTCTGTGTTTGCAAAAAGTCGGGGGGCGGGGGTCGCCATCATGGATCGCTTGTCGTGGTGTCTGATCAAGCACAGATGCTCAATTTTATGTAACCACCCAGCCTTTGTCAACATCTTTGTCATCCGTAAAATACAAATGGCGTGCGTGACCCTCCTCGACGTCGTCGTCCTCCTCCTCTAAGCTTGCTCGCCGTCGTCCAACTCCTCCCCCATCGATAACGGCAACAGAGTTCCCGCATTGGGGAAAATGGCACGACCCCCGTTAATTATATCAACTGCATCGCCGTCCTTTGCGCATTCCATGTCGACCCAGAGAAAATGCCAATAACCATCACCATCGGCCAACAAGTACGTGATTCAGTACAGGAGGCTTGGTACTGCATCCACTGGGCCATTTTCCAAATTTCTCGCGGTGAGCGCGGACGAAGCTGTCTCCGGCGTCATGATCTCTCCACCAGCACACCGAATAAGTAGTGGTACATACACACTTTTCTGCATCCTCCTGATCTTTGCCACACGATACGGGTTATGAATCTTCCACTAAAGAGAGCTAGCATATTGAGTCAAAAGATTATTGTCACCTAAATCTACCATTTTACATTTCTAGGTAGTCCATGAATTTCACCGCACTTCCTTCCTCTTCTTCCGGCCCCCTTCTGTTCCACTCTCTGCCTTCCTTTTGCTCTTGCCCCCCTTCTCCTTATTCCCATCCGCCCCCAGCTTGGCCAGCATCTCCGCGACCTTCGCCCTCGCAAGCTCCAGTATCCGCTTCTCGCCCATCCGCACGATCAGCGCGTGCCGCTGGTTTAGGCTCAGCGCGTCCATCGCGGCCTCGAGCGCTTCGTCCTCCTGTAGTACAATAATAAACAGACCGTCAGATATCGAGTGATAAATGCGCGACACTGTGTCGGCTTACTGCTAGGGTGGTCGGATACATCCCCAGCCGCTTTCCGAGCGCGTCGTGAATTATCCGCAGCGTGTGTGCGTCCGCTTTGGGCTTGGGCGGCGTGCCCTTGCGTTTTGCGCGCTCCCATTCGTCGTCCACTGCGATCAGCCGCGTGAATGCGAGCAGGTCTGGAGGGAGCGCGGCTGCCTCTTGCGAGGGCGGCAGCTCCAGAACGAAGACGCTAGTAGGAAACACTCAAAAGTCAGCAAAATGCATGCGAAGTGACGCCGATGCACGCACTCCTCGCCGCCCTCCTCGAGCCACCAGTCGATGCGCTCCTCCATGTCGTCCGACGCGCCCAGACATTGTACCAATAAGTCCGCGCGCAGCTCTGCGACGTCTCCTGGGTTGCCGTGCCCGCCCGTTGGGAGGGGTAGATAATCTACATGGCCGAACCCACGCAGGAGCTCGCTGTTTGGCAGATCTCCGTAGGTGTTCCACTGTGCGGGTAGGTCGAGATGAGGATAAGGTAGATAGATGAATAGATGAATATACATACGATTTGCTCGCCTGCTTTTATGGGTTTGGTCGACACCATCTTCAGACAGTCGGGCTCGTAAAATAATTTCACCTGTCCAGAATCAATCGATATCAACGATATTGCTCAATGAATTGAGATCCAACATACGTTTTCAGTCTGATAGCGCGCGTTTAAGATGTCCGCGAACGGTATCATCACCACTTCCGCAGCTACCTCCTCTTCATCGTCGCTGCCCTGCTCCTCCTCTTCCTGCTCGTGTTCTTCGCCGTGTGCGTCTTCTCCTTCTTTCACCTGCGCGGCGGCGCTGTCGACGTCCATCGCGCTTCCAATGCTTGTGTTACCTGCATCCTCTTCCGGGGCATGCGATTTATCTTTTTCGGCTGCGTCGTCGGTTTTCTCGAGCGTGAAACTCCGCGAGAGGATGCGGCTGCCCATGATGTGGTATGTCTCGAGCGAGTAGCGCGTCGGAATGTCGGTATGATCAAACAAGTCTGGACGGCTCTGATTCAGAAGATCATTAAGACGAAAATGCAGAACAAAGGACGGGAATCACACACCTGGATAGCGGGGATGACCTTTTCGTTATAATCCTTATTGGCCTGCTCCCTGCCCAGTTTTTCTGAGCAACCCCAAGATCAGCCTTTATCAAGTGCAAAGCAAGCAGGAACCAAGCGCTGAACCAACCTACCACCGAAGTGCCCTGAAGCTCCGCCAAATCGAAGTCACTCCAGAACATCGGCGTGTCAAACTTGGACGGCATGATGTCTGAGCAGAGTGAGAGAGGCATTTAAAGCAATAAGCAAAACCGATCCCAGGCGGAGAGCATAGACGCACCGAAATACGGGCTCCATTTCGACTGCGCGCCCTGTGCGGCCTCCCACATCATACACAGCATGAGCCCTGCCCAGCCCTCGTGGAGGCCGAACGTGCGCCATGCCTCGTCGCCGAAGCGCGTGGGAAGCGCGCTGGTGCGCGTCGAAAGCACGAGGGTGCGCGGGATAGAGAACACGGTGTGGCCTTCCTTTTGTGCGCGGACAGCTGTGAACAGGGGACGAGCGTGAGGAGTGAAGGGGTGCGCACTGGGATGTCTCTGAGCGCTACGGCGCCGCGGTAGCCCTCGGCGGCGGGGAGGTCGACGATGTGGATGGCGGTGTCGTCGACATAGCCATGGTGGGCCTGGAACCAGGAGAGAAAGGCGGGGAGGGACATGGGCTGCGCAGAGGGCGCGTGCCTCATTTTGTCAAAGGCAGATATGGGCGTGGGAAGATGCGCTGACTCGCTCTTGCTCCGGTGCCACCATGTCCTCCAAGGTCTCCTTCACCGTCCGCAGGCCAACCCCCTCCTCAGAGCCCTCTTCGTCCTTCAGAGTACCCCAGCTCCCCAATGAACCCACCCCCATTGGCAGCCCTCTCCCCACCAGCGCCCCTTCCTCTCCTCGACCTCCGCCACCCCCATCCAAGCAGCGGTTAGCCCCAGAGCATCCCGATTACGACTCGAGCGACGATCAGAGCTCAGTTGAGGACGAGCTCGTAACTGGTTTTGACCGGTTTGGTGTCGAACGGTGTGTAATGTCCCCTCCGAATGGGCAACAGTTGTTTCAACTGACACCAGCCCTCTACGAATTCTACAGGCTAGGCGGTGAAAAGAAGCCCGTGAAGACGCCGCTCGTGATACCCGCTCTCCAGAACAAGGACTGGCGCGAGCTCGCAAGGAAGCGTCGTGGCGCGACGAGCTATGTGCCTCCTTCAGCCGCTGCGGTCACCGGCAAAGATGGTAGTGTCGGTGGCCTGGGCACGAGAGACGCCATTAATTCTGGGCCTGTCCTCTCGGGACTCCAGGTCCGTTCCACGCTTTCTGTAGACGCCCATTACCATCGCGAGGCCGAAGAGGAATACGTCGACGTCAAAATGGTGGATGTCAAAGAAGAAGAAGAATCCGAAGACCAAAAGGCCTTGCGCGCCATCCTCGCCGAAGCTGGCGGCGAGTCATCGCACGATGGACCCACCATCGATATCATCCCCACCCCCGTCTCCGAGGCCGATGCTCTCAAGCAGGACGTCGAGGAGCTGCCCGATGTCGCGACGCTTGCAGACTACGCGCGCGTCCCAGTCTCTCAGTTCGGGGCCGCCCTTCTCCGGGGAATGGGCTGGAAGGAGGGCACCGCCGCAACACGCAAACCAGGAAAGGGCCTCGTCGAGCCATACATCCCCGCCGCGCGCCCAGCGCTACTCGGCATCGGCGCCAAAGAGCAGGAGGTGTATGACGACGGCAGCAAGAAGGGAAACAAAAAACCCCGCCCAGAGCGCCGCTATGTGCCGATCATCAAGCAGGAGCGGAGTGGCAGCGGCACGGCGTCGCCTGGAGGTGCGCGCGATAGTAGTCGTAGGAGAGATCGCTCGCGCTCTCCCAGGCGGTCTGCGGCATCGTCAAGGCGTCCGTCGCCCGACCATCATGGCGACACGAATGGAAGTTCTGGGAGACGAGGTGCAAGCGAGAGAGATAGAGACAAAGATATGGATAAGCGCCGCAACGAGGATCGTGAGAGGCGCCGGAATGATGATAAGGGGGGAGATAGAGACCGCAGGCATGATCAAGATCGTGACTGGGATAAACGCAGAGACAATGATGGATATCGGTGGCGGGATGATGGACCTAATAGGCCTTCCAGGAAGGATTCGGGCTATGATAGAAGGAGAGATCATTAATCTTTGTCTTTACGCTTGAGTCAGATTTAGATATAGGCTGAATAGCTATTTGCTCTTTTGCCAATATTTCCTAACATTTTTACTATTCTCATTTCATTGTTTTTCCTATAAATGGTCGATTGTCGTCGCCTCAGCACCTAGTCTCGGACCAGCTCTCTTAATGGTCTCAATTAGTCGGGCCCGCCCAAGCCCTTTGAGGGCAAAAGACTGGACCGGACTGGACTTTCAAGCACTACTTGCGGTTTCCATTCTCGAGCTGTTGAACTGACTTTTGGTCACGATCGACAAGAACCCTTGCCCTCTTTCCTACGCCAAGTTGGAGGCCTTTTTCATCCATGTTATAGATGTTGTGGGGCTTGATATGATATTTCTCGGTGAGGTCCTTCAAAATTTCAAAAAATTCGGTGACCTGGGTTTTGTTTAGAGCACACACATGACAGCTCTCAAGGCCAGTTGTCCACCTCACAACTAGGTCTGGATGATGCTTTTGAAAGCCATAGACCCATTTTGTGGAAACTGAGTCACCAAGAATCACTGCAGCGTATTCGGTGATGGTTGATGGAGACAGGGGTACCCCCGCAGACCAAGTGATTTGATCCAGTCTTTGAGTACAAGTTCATGAGGTGGTGTAAGCAATTGTTGGTGTATATGAGCTTCAGTCCGTGTCATTGACCATTCCACTGTGCCATAAGTTTTGAAAGTGAGACATTGTAGGTGAGAGCGGCCCTTCTAATTGACAACTTTGGATATCCCTGTCCATTGAGGCTGATACCAAGTGTTGATGTAGTGGTAGAGATAGTTGACATGTTAACAGAAGATAGTCAGGAGGAGCAAACAAGAATTAAGCCAATCTACAAGTGAGTTGACTAGCCCCTTTTTCTAGTGCCCCGGATCAGTGAGTTAAATTGGTAATGCTCCATAAACTGTCAAATTTCAATCATCTGCCGTCTTTTATACAACAACTGTTCAAAGTGCTACTCTAGACTGCAATATTAATTTACTCTTGTATACTTGATAGAGCCTGGGACTCACATTTTATGGTAGTATGTTCAATAAATCTAGAGTACAGAATTCGGCCTATAGTAAAATAAGAATTTGTAGCTATTCAAAGATACTTGTTTTATAACAGATATATAGGCTTAGATCCTTTATAATAGAATCTAAAAAAAATGATTTATACTCTTCTTATTTCGAATAATCGTCTACATTACTTTTGGACTGAGAAAAGCGATGTAAGGGAATTCAATCCAATAAAACTTGGAGGCTGCTTGGCTGTGAGAAAAGATTGAAACATGTTGATTTTGTGGTAGTATCATACATATCCAGCACACATAGAAGGGCCTTTATCCCCTCAAGTTGAGCTAAACATCTGCCAGCTTATATTGTACAAAATTCTTTGAGGAAAGACCTCATACAACATACATTATGTAGTGGCAAAGATGATATCACGTCTAAATTTCAGTTTCTGGCACAAATATTCTACTTAATCACAACATTTCTCATTTAATCTGTACTCTATTATTCCCAAAATTTGAACACTATCTTTTATTATATGTTACTACATGTACCCAAATTTGTGTAGCAATGGTGTACATGGTTCACTCTGAAAATGCAGACTGATTTGTTTCTGTGGATGATTTGTTGCAGGTCACATGACAGTACATGTTGTTTATTTATGTGCACATTTGCAAAAGGTGCAGATGATTAATGTTTGAACTGTGGGTAAAAGTGTTTTAGATGCCCAAAGTAATTATTTAAACAAAACTATTAATAACTTTGTCAATTCTTATGCTAAAAATATGATTTTAACATTATTCGAAAGGACTTTTAAAGTTTGTACAGAAACACCTTGACCTTGTTCTTGTCAGCTGCTGCTTTCCGCACCATTTGAAGTGCATCATAACTCAGAGCTTTTAGTCCTTTCAAAAGAAATGCATATGATGAAGAAAACCCATAATGATTAGAGACCTAATGTACTTGGTTATAGACTAGTGCTTTAAGGTCCGGTCCAGTCCGGTCTTTTACCCCCCAGGGGCTTGGACCGAGACCGAGACCGGTCTATCTATTTTTAAAATGCTCAAAAAACCAGACTGGACTGCAAAAGACCGGTCCACTGCGGTTTTTTTGCAGTCCAAAGACCAGTTCAGACCGGTTACAGTCTAAACTGGTCTCAACCGGTTAAAGACCGGTTTAGACTGGTGGCTTTTAGGTAGTATATTGTATGTAGTAAGTAGTACTTCAAAGAATACGAAAATTGGTGGAGAAATGAGTGAGAAACAATTAAAATACTAGCATATGCAGTGGTTGAGCGCATTTTGTTGTATCTCAATCGATTCTCAACCAAAAATTATGGCTATATGCTTGTTACAAAGCTACTTTTTATATCTAGCTGTACCCCAGTTTGCGAAAAGGAGATGTTTAAATTGAATGAACCATAGGCAAAAGTGTCTTTAGAGTAGTCAAAAAGAGTAGAAAGTGTAGATACTACCGTAGCTCAGCCAGTATTTGCTCAAATATTATAATCTAAATTGCGTATTGCAGGTTTACATGTTGTTTACTTATGTGCAAATTTTCAAAAGGTGCGGACAATTAACGTTTGAACTGCGGGTAAAAGCGTTTTTAGACAGCCAAAGTAATTATTTAAACAAAACTATTAATAACTTTGTCAATTCTTATGCTAAAAATACGATTTTAAAAGTATTCAAAAGGGCTTTTAGAGTTTTACAAGGCTACAAATTTTCACGTCTAAAGACCGGTTGAGACCGGTCCAAACCGGTTTTTGATCAGTCCATCTATTTTTTCAAACCTGTTGGACCGTGGACCGGACTGCGGTCTCGGTCTTTTCCGGTCCATCAAATTTTCGGTCTTTTCCGGTTCAGTCCAGTCCAGTCCCGGTCTTTTTTCCAGTTTTAAGACTGGACCTTCAAGCACTATTATAGACTTGATTATCCCTAGTGTTCAAAGGTCCAGTCCGGTCCGGTCTTTTGGCCCCAAGGGTCATGGACTGAGACTGCAACCGGTTAACCATGGTTCAGAGACCGCAAAAAACTGCACAAGACCAACATAGACCTGTTTACATCAGTCTTTGGCAGTTTAACAACCGGTAAAAACCGGTCTCAACCAATCTTAGTAAAGACTGGTTGAGGACTGGTTCTCAACCGGTCTGAACCAGCATTTTAGGCTGATTTACGGTTGATTTTACAAGTAGAACTCATTAAATAGTAGAAAATAGACTAGTTGTGCACATTTAGCTATATCTCAATGAGTTCCTTAGTAAATATTATGGTTAAGGCCTCGTTAGGTAGGTATGGTACCTGGCTACCTTCACTGTAATTTCCAGAACGATAACATTTTTAACAAATGACCTGTCAGCAAAAGTGTCTTGTTAATACTCAGGTAAAGTAGAGAGCATTGGTTTAATTATAACCCAGTCAGATCTTAATCAATTAATTAGGTTCAAATGTGTCTTGTAGATGTAAATGTCATCTAATAATGCAAAAGTTTGCAAAAGGTACAAATACTTAATGGCTGAACAGCAGGGAAAAGCATTTTTAAGCGCTCAAAATAACAAGTTGATGGTAAACTATAAATATCTCCATCAATTCTTATGCTAAGAATATGATTTTGGTATCATTCGAAAGGGTTTCTAGTGCTCTACAATGCTACAAACCGGTTTTTGTTAGTCTTTGATCTTCAGAATTGTGATGGACCACGGACCAGACCGCAGTTGTGGTCTTGACTGGTCCAATCTATTTTCAGTCCACCGTGGTTATGGTCTGGTTTTTTCTGGTCTTTTTCCGGTCTTGTAACTGGACCTTCAAACACTAATTATCCCAGAGAACTAGCCCATTGATAACATTATGGTAGTTGGCTTGTCTGCTTCGAAGATTCAGAACCATTGACATGATCATAGTTTGGCCCTAATTTGTGTTCAGACTTTCAACCAAATTGAAGAGATTCAATGACTTACAAATGCTGCATCACACTGTGTATGAGTGTTCCTATCTTCAATGGTGCTTCCCTCATTTCTGTTAGAGTTGCCTGTTTCAGTCTCAGCTGATGTGGTCACATGTGATCACATGACGCACATGTATATAGCTGTAGAATCTGATTTTGTAGATTTACATTACACCGAGTCTCTAGATAGATAGCGTACACCGCAGCCGATGTCTGACATAGGGCGCGCCCTGATGGACAATAAATGGAATTTAAAAAAAAAAAAAAAAAAAAAAAAAAAAAAATAGCTGTAGAACGATGTCTGGAGTCCTTAGTTACTCACTTCGGACTCCAGGCAAGTAGCTAGCTCTGTTCTCCCTCAATATACTCAGTTACTCACTTCGGACTCCAGGCTCTCATAGCCGCTCTGTCTGATACACTTAGACGGCGAAACTCACCCAGCAGGTGTCTCGTACCGTCCCGAACTCGCCACCTTCCACAGGTTATGGGCCCCGCGCACACAGCGCTTTAAACTCGTTTTCCAACAACAGTCTCAACTTTCCATTTCCACACTCTCGCTCGTTTTGCTCGTACTCGACGCACCGTTGCTCCTATGTTATGATCAAGTCCGTAGTTAGTCATGTGTTTTGTCTCACCTAGCTTACTTAGTCCGTACGTAGCTCATTTGTACGTCTCGTCGAAACAACGCGCATCCTTACTCGTTATTCACGTCCTCGCCAAGTCCCTGACCGTAACAGTTTGTTTCGACCACAACCTAAAAGCTTATCTCGTCTATTTTTGTCTATCTCGCTTCTATCGCCCTTTTCGCACAATGTCAATGCATGGTGACACCGAGGCCCAAATGCCTGATGTGTCTCAGGGCATTCCTGCTCCCCAATCCTCTTCTCCTTCGCCCACTGAAGCTGAAGAGCGTAGGACGCTCTGGCACGCCATCTACGGCCTTGGTCACAACTTCGAAGCGTTCGTCACCCGCCAGGCTGACGAAACTACCGGCAATCGCGCCGCGCTATCCGCAATTGTCGAACGGCTCAATTTGCATCAAGCGCCCGCGGCGCCGGCACCCGTTGCGCCCGCCGCGCCTTCTGGCGGTGCTCCCCGTGTCCGCGAGCCTCGCATGTTCGATGGAACGGCTCAGCAGGTTGATCCCTTTGTGCGTGAAATTTCAAATTCTTTGTTTCTCCAACGCCGTGCTCTCGTTACAAGCAAAGACAAATGTTTGTACTTCGGGTTCTATCTTAAGGATGGATCCCCGAGTGCGTGGTATACTTCCATTGAGAAGAACCACCCTGAGCTCATGGAAAATTATGATTTATTCCTCACTTCATTCAAAAAACATTTCAAAGATTCGGATCGCTATGCGACTGCTTTAGCTAAGCTTCGCAAACTCAAGCAGGCTCCGGGATCGGCGTCTAATTATGCGTCGCGTTTCCGCGAGCTCTCTTGGGAACTTGATCTGACGGATCAAACGGCGATTCAGATGTTTTATGACGGTCTCAAGGACAATGTCAAGGACGCTCTGGCTGTTGCTTTACTCACCGATGTTCCTTCGGAACTCGATGATTATGTTAAGCTTGTCATTAATATTGACAACAAGCTTCATCGTCGCAACCTTGAACGCCAGAATGGATCTTCTAAGGCCCCTAAGCCTTATTTCCCTCAGCTTCCTAACAATTCTCGTCCTTCCACCAACGCTCCTGCGGCTTCGTCGTCAAACAACGATGTTGTCCCAATGGAGGTTGACGCGATTAAGCGTGGACCTATCACTCCGAGCGAACGCGAGCGTCGTCGCAAGGAAGGTTTATGTTTTTATTGCGGTCAAGGCAAACACACCGTCCATGACTGTCCCAATATGTCTGACGTTGCCAAGCGTAAATATACGCAAAAGTCCAAAGCTTCTCCTTCAGGAAAAGCTTGACCGGTAGCCCATCTTCACCAGTCCCAGGGCTACCGGATACAGATGTAGGGACTCATCTCTCACCTTCGGAGCCCATCCACCACGTCCAGCTCAATAATGGACAGTGGATTGCCTTCTCGTCTATTCCGTCTCCTTCTTATATTTTTGCCTCGCTTCGTGATTCGACTTCTCCTGATCATTTCTTTATCAATATTACTCTAAATTTCCCAAATCGAAAATCTATCTCTACTTATGCTCTTATTGACTGCGGCGCTTCCGCGTCTTGTATTTCGGAAGACTTTTGTAATCGACATTCACTTCCTCATCGATCAAAAGATGTACCGATTCCTATTCTCGCTGTGGACAATCGTCCTATAGCTTCCGGTCTTGTAACCCAAGACGTTTTGACTCAACTTTCCATGGACCGACATTCAGAGAATATCTCTTTGAGTGTTGTTTCCGTGGCTTTTCCCATAATTCTGGGTCTTGATTGGCTTTTCCCATAATTCTGGGTCTTGATTGGCTTAAACGCCATAATCCAGACATCGACTGGAATAATCCAGATCTTACTCTCTCATGTTGTGGGCTTTCACGCTCACCTGTCTACGTTCCTGCGAGAGGCTCCGGTCTTGATCGCCTACCTCCTCGGAATACTCTTCACGAGTGTTCAATTACCACCGCCGGATTAGGCCTCGGTCTACATCGCAGTTCCTTGACTTCTTGTTCTCCACGTTCAAAGCCGTCCCCTGCGACGTCTCCTTTCGAACATGATTCCGAAATATCTCTTTCGCCTTCGCCTACGTATCTCTCGTATCTCACGAAGTGGACCGGCTTCGGTCGCTCTTCTTTTGAGAATCCTTTGCCCTCTCGTAAACCTGATATCTCCATTTCGAATCCTCATCGCTTTGCTAAATATTCTAAAAATTCTCCTGTTACTGCTCTTCGTTTTGTGCCTACAAATTCTCCCGCCTACGTCGCTGCGACTTCTTCTCTCGCAGATGACATTTCCGAATCCAAAGACCCTCTTCCGTCTACAGATTCTTCTCCATTTGTTCCTGGAAAATATATGGCTTGGGCCAACACCGTTTTCTCCTCGACTAAGGTCGATAACCTTCCTCCTCATCGTCCTTATGATTGCGCTATCGACATTGAGGAGGGGAAGGATCCTCCTTTTGGTCCTATGTATTGACTCACCCAGGATGAGCAAAAGGCGCTCTCCGAATACGTGGATGAACACGTCAAGAAAGGGTTCATCCGCCGTTCGACGTCTTCAGCGGCCTCTCCCATCCTTTTCACCAAACGTAAAACGGGCGATCTCCGTCTTTGCGTGGACTATCGTGGTCTCAACGCCATCACAAAGAAAAACAGGTATCCTCTCCCCCATATTGATGATCTTCTCGACCGCACTCGCGGATGCAAACTCTTCACGGTCCTCGACCTGAAGAATGCTTTTAATCTTATTCGTATTCGCGCTGGCGACGAGTGGAAAACTGCTTTCTGGACCTCTCTAGGTCTTTATGAGTACCTCATCATGCCATTTGGGTTGACCAATGCCCCTGCGACCTTTCAAGCTTTCATTCAGGACACGTTACGTGACTACGTCGGCGTGTTCTGCGTCGTTTACCTTGACGATATTCTTATCTTTTCTCGCACCCAAGACAGCATGACGCTCAAGTCAAGCTCGTCCTCGACCGTCTTCGCGACGCGCAGCTCTTTGCTAACACAAAGAAATGTGAGTTCGATAAAACAGAGGTCGAGTATCTCGGGTATCTTCTCGGTGCTGACGGCATCAAGATGAACCCAAAGAAACTTTCCACCATTGCTGAGTGGCCGGCTCCTCATGCCACTCGCGATATTCAATCATTTTTGGGCTTTACCAATTTTTATCGTCGTTTTATTCCTCATTATGCTTCAATCGCCCTCCCATTAAATTCTCTCACACATAAAAACGCGACTTTCTCTTATTCTGATGTTGCGCATGACGTGTTTGAAAAGCTCAAGCGCGCTTTCACTTCTTATCCCGTTCTCTATCACTTCGATCCCTCTAGACCTGCTACTCTCGCCACAGACGCATCTGATTTTGCTCTGTCTGGCATCCTTCAACAACCCGACGATGATGGCCAACTTCATCCCGTCGCGTACCATTCTCGCAAGTTCTCCCCTTCCGAAATTAACTATGAAGTTCATGACAAGGAACTTCTCGCTATCGTGGATTCCTTCCGTGACATGCGACCGTGGTTAATGGGAACTTCACACCCCATCTCGGTCATTTGTGACCACAAAAATCTTGAGTATTTTATGTCTTCTCATGTTCTTAATCGCCGTCAAGCTCGGTGGTCTATGTTTCTTTCCGAGTTCGATTTTGACTCGATTGGGCTCCTGGTTCCAAGAACGTCGCTGACGCTTCGTCGCGACGTCCAGACTATTTCCCTAAAAAGGGAGATGACGTCTTGGAGTACCAAAAGAAAGCATTAATTTCTCCTATTCACACCGAACGTATTTTTCCCGCTGATGCTACAGATTATATTGCGGCGATCAATGCCATTTCTTTTTCTCCTCCTGTCAACGCTCTCACCACTCTTGCCATTGACAATTCGGAACTTCTCGAACATTTTAAAACCGCGTTTCGTGAAGATACCGAGTGGCGTGAGGCGGTTCTCAGAGGCGATTCTGACTTTACCTTCCAGGACGATATGGTCTTTCACAAGGGCCGTGTCTACGTTCCCAAGTCTCTACGTGCCGAGATTTTGTTCTCGCGTCATGACTGCGTTCTTGGTGGTCATCCCGGCCGGACCAACACGGTACAGAGAGTCCTTCGTGACTACTCCTGGCCTGGGATCTACACCTACGTGCGTCATTACGTCTCGGCGTGCGATACGTGCTGTCGTACCAAGATACCACGTCATAAACCCTATGGCCTTCTCCAACCTCTCGACATTCCGAACCGTCCTTGGAAATCGCTATCAATGGACTTCATCGTCAAGCTTCCGAAGTCCCATGGGTATGATTCAATTTTTGTCATTTGTGATCGTTTAACTCGCGCCGCACATTTCATTCCGTGCAACGAGTCTATGACTGCTTTCGACCTTGCGTGGATCTTCATCGACCGCATTTTTCGCTACCACGGTCTTCCTGATTCTATTATTTCTAACCGTGGTGCTCTCTTTGTTTCGAATTTTTGGAAAGAACTAACAAAGCGTCTCGACATTGAGTCACGAACTTCTACAGCCTTTCACCCGCGCTCAGATGGTCTCACGGAACGTACCAACCAGACTCTTGAGACCTATCTGCGCGCGTACTCGTCTTACCAGCAAGACGACTGGGTTGACTACCTTCCTCTCGCCGAGTTTGTATTCAACAACAGCGATAACGCTTCCACCAAACAATCTCCTTTCTTCGCCAACTACGGTTTCCATCCCACTTTCTCTCCCAAACTCTCCGAAAATGTATCAGTCCCAGCCGCCTCCGATCTCACTGAACGCCTAGATGTCATTCACCAAGAACTTCATGCCGAACTCACGTATTCGCAAGAAAAACAACAAAAATATTTCAACGAACATGCTCTCTCCTCCCCTCACTACCAACCCGACCAACTAGTCTGGCTCCTACGTCGTAACATCCGTACCACCCGTCCCTCTCTCAAGCTTGATCACCGCCGCCTTGGACCTTATCCAATTGTTCGAGAAGTCGGCAAGCAATCCTATCTTCTTCGTCTTCCCTCCTATCTCTCTCGTCTCCACCCCGTCTTCCACACCTCTCTCCTCGAACCCTATAATGACCCCTCCGAATTCCATTCCCATTCCGATCCCGAGCCTTTCTCTATTTCCGACCCCGCCTTATCCATTTCTAACATCCTCGACTCTCGTAAAACCAGCCATCGTTACGAATACCTCCTACATTGGTTCAGCTTACCCGACGCCGAAAACTCCTGGGTTCCCCTCTCCGACATTCCTTCTTCTTCTAATGAACTTATAGAAAAATTCCACCGTCGTCACCCTCGTGCACCACGGCCTCATCCTTTAATTCTTCAACAACAATTTCCCTTCGATACTAATATTTCTGATCCCTCACAGCCTCCGTCGTCCGTCGCTCCCGTGCCTGCTCCGCCGTCCCCGTCCTCCGTCCATGCCCCATCCGCTCCATTGCCCCACAACGTCCCCAGTCCCTCGGTTCCCACACGGTCTCTGTTACCCCAACGGTCACTTTCTGCTGAACGGTCACTCGTAGATAGTAATCTTGGTGTGTCTTCTGCTTCTGTATTTCATCCTATTCGTCCTATTTCTCCCCCTTTATTTTCACAAAATCTTCGTTCTAATTACGTTCCTCCCACTTCCACTACTTTACTTTCTGGTCGTGTTTCCAAACCTCCCACTCGTTACACTCCCTCGTAAAAAGGGAGATGATGTTATGATCAAGTCCGTAGTTAGTCATGTGTTTTGTCTCACCTAGCTTACTTAGTCCGTACGTAGCTCATTTGTACGTCTCATCGAAACAACGCGCATCCTTACTCGTTATTCACGTCCTCGCCAAGTCCCTGACCGTAACAGTAGTAAGGATGCGCGTTGTTTCGACGAGACGTACAAATGAGCTACGTACGGACTAAGTAAGCTAGGTGAGACAAAACACATGACTAACTACGGACTTGATCATAACATCCTACTGCCACGTCATTGCGTCAGAAAGTTCATCGCACACCCCCACGCATCCTCTCTCACCGCCGCCACGTCATCTCGTTTCCATCTCGCTCTATCATGGCTTCTTCCTCTCTCCCCACCTTTGCCAAACTCAATGCCTCCAACTACCCAACTTGGTGTGGTGAAATGCAGGCTTGGCTACGCTCCCAGGGCGTTTGGCGCATCGTTTCCGGTCAATCCAAGGCCCCCACGGTCTCATCGCCTCCCAAGGACGGAGAAGAGGCTGCACTCGACGCTTGGTACCTCAAATCGGACAAGGCAGCTGGCTACATCTATCTGGCAGTGGATGAGAACCAGAAGATCCACTTTGCGACGATTTCGGACGATCCAGTGAAGATGTGGGCTGCCCTGGCTGCAGTACACCTTCAGAAACGTCCTGGTGCACGCTTCAATGCCTATGACGACCTCTTTTCGATCAGGAAGCAGGAAGACGAGACGCTGCAGTCGCTTATGAACAGGGTGGACACTGCTATCAACCACATTCAGGACCTTCGGCCTAAGGACTTCACCCTCTCCAGTCTAGATGATGAGCTGGCCAGCATGACACTCATCAGGGCGCTTCCAGACGAGTTCAGTGCGTTTGCTTCGTCTCTCCTGCTGATGGACAAGTTGGAGAAGTCCACCATCCATCAGGCCTTTGTTACAGAGGAGTCCCAACGTCGCCATCGCGCCTCTGTCACTCCCAACGTCTCCTCTGCCCTTGCTGCATTGTCCTGTTGCGCGCACCACAGCCATGCTACAATCAGGAAATTGATACAGGGTGATCTCGTCACTGGTCTTGTCGTCTCGTCGAAAGATGAACCCGACCCGATTTGTGAGGCATGTCTGGCAGGCAAAATGACCTCTGCACCCTTTCCTAGCTCAACTAGACAATCCCTTGCACCACTTGAACTCATCCACTCTGACCTCCATGGACCGCTTCCTGTCCCCAGTCCGGAAGGATATCGCTATTGGATTACTTTCCTGGATGACCGCACCAAGCTGCATGCTGTACACTTCCTAAAACGCAAAAGCGACGCATTTGATGCGCTTAAGACGTTCAAGGCCTATGCAGAGAACCAGGTCAATGCGAAAATCAAGGCTCTGCAGGATGACAAGGGTGGAGAGTACATGTCCAACGCTTTCCTCAAATTCACTGATCAGTGCGGTATTACACGACGCCACAGCACCAGGAATCGCCCCCAGCAGAACGGAGTCGCAGAGCGTGCTAATCGCACCATTTCTGACCATGCTACAGCCATGCTCAACGAATCCAACCTCCCTGCTTCGTTCTGGGCCTATGCGGTCGCTGCCTATGTCCATGTCTGGAATCGCCTCCCTACGTCGCCTCTGCCTGGCACAACACCCTACACTGCTTGGTTCAACAAGAAACCGGACATTAGCCATTTCCGAGTCTTTGGGTGCACTGCCTACGTCTATATTCAGCGAGATCAGCGCAAATCGCTCCAATCGCACATGGAGAAGTGCATCTTTGTTGGCTATCCATCTGGCTACAAGGGCTGGCAGTTCTACAATCCGGTCACTAGGAAGTTTATCATCTCAGAACGAGCTATCTTCGATGAAAGGAGCTTTCCAGGCCTCAAGCGCACGTCTCCAGTCGACCTGACGCCTGTTGGCACTCCTGCGACCTTCCCAGATGTACCGGATTCCGGGGGGGATGACAACTTCGTTCCTGAGCCCGAAATCGCGCCAATCGAACCAGATGCATTACCACAGCCTCTCCTAGCACCCAACGACGTTCCAGCGGATATTCCGCCACCAGACGAGCCAGCTCCACCCAAACTCGAACAGCTTGCTCCTGACATTCCACCACATGCTCCAGAACGCGTTTCGCCACCTCCTGCACCCGTTCCAGCACCAGCTCACGCTCCTCGCGCTCCGCATCCACCTAGAGGCACAGCTGAGCCAGCTCGACGCTCTACTCGCATCCCAAAGCCTCCTAGAGAATGGTGGAAGGTCACTCCGGCTCCTGCTGCTCCTGCAAACGAGAACGACGCTGGCCCTGCTCTAGACAATGACATGGACGAAATCCAATTTGCTGGAGCTGCCTCGACATCGGATCCACATAACTACAAGCAGGCACTGAAAAGCGATGATTCGGAACGTTGGAAAGAAGCCACACTCGCAGAGTACAACACCCTCATCCAAAATGGCACTTGGGAAATTGTGGACCTCCCACCAGGTGAAAAGGCCATTGGCTCTAGCTGGGTCTTTCGCATAAAGACGCATTCTGACGGCTCTATCGAACGCTACAAGGCTCGCATCGTCGCCCAAGGCTGCTCGCAACGTCCCGGACGCGACTATCAGGAAGTCCACGCCCCTACACCTCGTCCTGCGACGATACGGATGACGTTTGCCATAGCTGCTGCGGAGGACCTGGAATTGCGCTCTGTCGATGTTTCAGCCGCTTTCACCAATGGAGACCTTGAGGAATACATCTACATGAGACAGCCTGAAGGATTCCATGAAGGCGCTCCCAACAAGGTCTGCAGGCTCCGGAAATCGCTCTATGGTCTCAAGCAGTCAGCTAGACAGTGGAACATCAAGCTGCACACTGCCCTCACTCAAATGGGCTTCAAGCGAGTTGAAGCAGACCGGTCTGTCTACATCTATTCTGATGGCCATGTTCGCATTTTCGTCCCCATCTACATTGATGATATCACCTTCGCTTGCAAGGACGCTGCTGCGATTGACAGGGCGGTTGAGCAGCTAGCTGGACACTTCAAATGCCGCAATCTCGGACCAACGGAGTTCCTGCTTGGTGTAGGTATCACCAGAGACCGCAAATCGCGCACAATCGCACTCCACCAACGCCAATTCATCCTGGACATCCTAGAGCGCTACAACATGACCAACTGCAGCCCTGTTTCGACTCCCATGATTCCTGGCTGCGTTCTAACGAAGGAAATGGGCGCATCCACTCCAGAAGACGTCGAATTCATGCGCACTGTTCCCTACCTCAGCTGCATCGGTTCGCTCCAGTATCTCGCCTCCATGACCCGCAGTGACATTGCTCAAGTCGTCGCCTACCTAGCGCGTTTCAACAGCAATCCAGGTCCGAAACACTGGGCAGCAGTCAAACACCTATTGCGCTATCTCAAGGGAACGCTAGAGCACAAGCTGCACTACTCTGGCAAGCTGGGTCCGGACATGTTCACCACCTACTGCGACGCGTCTCATGGCGATTGCAAAGACACCGGACGCTCTACAGGTGGTTATGTGACTCTCATGGCTGGTGGTGCAATTGGCTGGAGCAGCAAACTGCAGGGAATTGTCGCTCTCTCCACTACTGAAGCAGAGTTCATTGCAGCTGTTGAAGCAGGCAAGGAAATCGCTTGGATGCGCAACATTCTGCGCGAATTTGGGTACACCATTGACCAGCCTTCCACTCTCCACATTGACAACCAATCCGCTATCAGTGTCTCCAAGAATCCTGAGCACCATGGACGCATGAAGCACCTCGATCTGCGCTTCTACTGGCTTCGAGATGCTGTTAATGACAAGATCATCCATCCTTCCTATATCCCTACTGCTGAGCAAGTTGCAGACATTCTCACCAAGGCTCTACCAGCTACCAAAGTCCAATTCTGCAGGGAGCAGATGGGCATTTATCCTTAGAGTATCTTTCTTTCTTTCTTTCTCTTTCTTTCTGAGACTGTTCAGATCATGGGGGGATGTTAGAGTTGCCAAGTGATGTAGTCACATGTGATCACATGACAAACATGTATGTAGCTGTAGAACGCCTTCTGGAGTCCTTAGTTACTCACTTCGGACTCCAGGCAAGTAGCTAGTCCTATTCCTCCTCAATACATTGAGTTACTCACTTCGGACTCCAGGCATTCATTGCCGCTCTGTCTGATACACTGAGATGGCGAAACTCACCCAGCAGGTGTCTCGTACCGTCCCGAACTCGCCACCTTTCACAACTCGAACAGCCTGCTCCTGAGCTACCACCACACACTCCTGAACGCATTTCGCCACCTCCTGCACCCGTTCCAGCGCCAGCTCACGCTCCTCGCGCTCCACATCCACCTAGAGGCACAGCTGAGCCAGCTCGACGCTCTACTCGCATCCCAAAGCCTCCTAGAGAATGGTGGAAGGTCACTCCGGCTCCTGCTGCTCCTGCGAACGAGAACGACGCTGGCCTGCTCTAGACAATGACATGGACGAAATTCAGTTTGCTGGAGCTGCCTCGACGTCGGATCCACATAACTACAAGCAGGCGCTGAAAAGCGATGATTCGGAACGTTGGAAAGAAGCCACACTCGCAGAGTACAACACCCTCATCCAAAATGGCACTTGGGAAATTGTGGACCTCCCACCAGGTGAAAAGGCCATTGGCTCTAGCTGGGTCTTTCGCATAAAGACGCATTCTGACGGCTCTATCGAACGCTACAAGGCTCGCATCGTCGCCCAAGGCTGCTCGCAACATCCCGGACGCGACTATCAGGAAGTGCACGCGCCGACGCCTCGTCCTGCGACGATATGGATGACGTTTGCCATAGCTGCTGCGGAGGACCTGGAATTGCGCTCTGTCGACGTTTCAGCCGCTTTACCAATGGAGACCTTGAGGAATACATCTACATGAGACAGCCTGAAGGATTCCATGAAGGCGGTCCCAACAAGGTCTGCAGGCTCCGGAAATCGCTCTATGGTCTCAAGCAGTCAGCTAGACAGTGGAACATCAAGCTGCACACTGCCCTCACGCACATGGGCTTCAAGCGAGTTGAAGCAGACCGGTCTGTCTACATTTACTCTGATGGTCTTGTTCGCATTTTCGTCCCCATCTACATCGATGATATCACCTTCGCTTGCAAGGACGCTGCTGCGATTGACAGGGCGGTTGAGCAGCTAGCTGGACACTTCAAATGCCGCAATCTCGGACCAACGGAGTTCCTGCTTGGTGTAGGTATCACCAGAGACCGCAAATCGCGCACAATCGCACTCCACCAACGCCAATTCATCCTGGACATCCTAGAGCGCTACAACATGACCAACTGCAGCCCTGTTTCGACTCCCATGATTCCTGGCTATGTTCTAATGAAGGAAATGGGCGCATCCACTCCAGATGACATCGAATTCATGCGCACTGTTCCCTACCTCAGCTGCATTGGTTCCCTCCAGTATCTCGCCTCTATGACTCGCAGTGACATTGCTCAAGTCGTCGCCTACCTAGCGCGTTTCAACAGCAACCCTGGCCCGAAACATTGGGCAGCAGTCAAACATCTATTGCGCTATCTCAAGGGAACACTGGAGCACAAGCTGCACTACTCAGGCGAGCTGGGTCCGGACATGTTCACCACCTACTGCGACGCATCTCATGGCGATTGCAAAGACACCGGACGCTCTACAGGTGGTTATGTGACTCTCATGGCTGGTGGTGCGATTGGCTGGAGCAGCAAACTGCAGGGAATCGTCGCTCTCTCCACTACTGAAGCAGAGTTCATTGCAGCTGTTGAAGCAGGCAAGGAGATCGCTTGGATGCGCAACATTCTGCGCAAATTTGGCTACACCATTGACGTCCCTTCCACTCTATACATTGACAACCAATCTGCTATCAGTGTCTCAAAGAATCCTGAGCACCATGGACGCATGAAGCACCTCGATCTGCGCTTCTACTGGCTTCGAGATGCTGTTAATGACAAGATCATCCATCCTTCCTATATCCCTACTGCTGAGCAAGTTGCAGACATTCTCACCAAGGCTCTACCAGCTACCAAAGTCCAATTCTGCAGAGAGCAGATGGGCATTTATCCTTAGAGTATCTTTCTTTCTTTCTTTCTCTTTCTTTCTGAGACTGTTCAGATCATGGGGGGATGTTAGAGTTGCCTAGTTCAGTCTCAGCTGATGTAGTCACATGTGATCACATGACACACATGTATGTAGCTGTAGAACACCTTCTGGAGTCCTTAGTTACTCACTTCGGACTCCAGGCAAGTAGCTACTCCCATTCCTCCTCAATACATTCAGTTACTCACTTCAGACTCCAGGCATTCATTGCCACTCTGTCTGATACACTGAGACGGCGAAACTCACCCAGCAGGTGTCTCGTACCGTCCCGAACTCGCCACCTTTCACAGCCTTGTCCGATTTGAGGTACCAGGCGTCGAGTGCAGTCTCTTCTCCGTCCTTGGGAGGCGACGAGACCGTGGGGGCCTTGGATTGACCGGAAACGATGCGCCAAACGCCCTGGGAGCGTAGCCAAGCCTGCATTTCACCACACCAAGTTGGGTAGTTGGAGGCATTGAGTTTGGCAAAGGTGGGGAGAGAGGAAGAAGCCATGATAGAGCGAGATGGAAACGAGATGACGTGGCGGCGGTGAGAGAGGATGCGTGGGGGTGTGCGATGAACGTTCTGACGCGATGACATGGCAGTAGGAGCAACGGTGCGTCGAGTACGAGCGAAACGAGCGAGAGTGTGGAAATGGAAAGTTGAGACTGTTGTTGGACAACGAGTTTAAAGCGCTGTGTGCGCGGGGCCCATAACCTGTGGAAGGTGGCGAGTTCGGGACGGTACGAGACACCTGCTGGGTGAGTTTCGCCGTCTAAGTGTATCAGACAGAGCGGCTATGAGAGCCTGGAGTCCGAAGTGAGTAACTGAGTATATTGAGGGAGAACAGAGCTAGCTACTTGCCTGGAGTCCGAAGTGAGTAACTAAGGACTCCAGACATCGTTCTACAGCTATATACATGTGTGTCATGTGATCACATGTGACCACATCAACTGAGACTGAAACAGGCAACTCTAACACAGTGACCAGCAGTGAGTGAGCACCAGGAAAGAGCGGAATTATTCAAAGTCACCTAGGTGAGGTGGGTAGTTACCTCTCTGGATGCAATATTTTTATCTGGGTAATAGCCATGACCTTATGTAGAATATTAACAGACAAGGCTGTTCAATCACTAAGCACCCTTCTTCACACCCGTGTGCCCCTCCCCTCCAATGAGGGATATGGGCCAGAATCTGCGATGCGAGTGGGACACAGTGGGTGCTGGATAGTGAAGGGAAGACCCGAGGAGCGGGAGATCCTCAAGGTGCATTGCAGCCACCACCCTTGTTCCTCCACTGACCCCTCTCCCTTCACAGGTCTATCTTGGGCAGCGCAATGCCACAACCCCCACTCTTACCATGCTGATCAGCAAACTACAATGACAAGCAAGGATAATGGTGGACAATGTGTGAACACAATGACAGACAACACGTGAACATGACAATAGACAACATGCAAACATAACGATGGATGGACAACATGCAAATAACAGGTGCACAGTTGATGAAGCATGACAATGGCTAAACCCAGGTCATCCATATCAAGTGACCCCCACTAAGGATGTGCACAGCATCTCTTCCTCAAATGCTCTACTCCCACTGACAAAACCACTGCCCAGTTGCCCCGCCAGCCCGACCCCACCACCCAAGCAGCCTGCCACCCTTGCCCCCCAGTGCTCCTGCCAGTCCAGCCAAGGGCATTATTTAGCACCTCATGAAGGTTGGTGGTGGGTGCGCAGTGGTGCATGCTCAGCACATCCGTGGGGCTTGCATTTGCATTTGCAGAGGCAATCAGCAGCTTGCACGGGCACGGCAACACTGCAGGTGCACCATCCTCAGGAGGTACCATGGCAGTACACCCAGCCATCTGCATACACAAGGAGGGCAATGGCAGCCTCTGTGTTATGCAGATGCTTGAGGGTACTTACCCATGGTGCTGACCCATGCGGGTTTTGAGACCCTCAAACCCCATCAAACCTGCGACCCGTACTTCGGGTGGAGGGTTTAGCGGGTGAGGGTGCAAAGGTACCTGCGGGTTACCCATGCCGATCACTAGCTTGTAGTAGTTAGTAGGTGTGGGCTGCTACCCACCACAATAAAGATTCTTTGCACCCCCCAAAGCTTTGTGCCCCCTTCAGGGGCATGAGGACTTGACTCAAAAAAAAAAAAAAAAAAAGAAAACTCCCATGATTCCTGGATGCATTCTGATGACAGAAATGGGCACTTTAACCCCAGCTGACATCGAATTTATGCAAAATGTTCCTACCTCAGCTGCGTTGGTTCCCTCCAGTATCTTGCCTCCATGACTTGCAGTGACATCACTCAAGTTGTCACCTACCTAGTGCAACAGCAATCCTGTGATTTCGATGCCTTGACGCTGACACCATTCACGAAGCTCATGATTTATGAACTCGCCTCCACCATCTACATGAATAGTGTGCAGCTGTTTATTATTAGTCTTTAATGAAGTTAAATAGTCTTTGATCTTCTGAACAGCTTCTGTTTTTAATTTTAGAAACCGCAGGTGTACATGCCACATGTAATCATCCATGAAACAAATATAGTATTGGTTACCCATGAATGGACACAGTCTGACACTTACCCCAGAGATCGATATGAGTCAGTTCACCAGGTCTAGTAGCGTGATTTTGTGGCTGGTGAGGAAAGTGTGAAAGGTGGCGAGTTCGGGACGGTACAAGACACCTGCTGGGTGAGTTTTGCCATCTCAGTGTATCAGACAGAGCGGCAATGAATGCCTGGAGTCCGAAGTGAGTAACTAAGGACTCCAGAAGGTGTTCTACAGCTACATACATGTGTGTCATGTGATCACATGTGACTACATCAGCTGAGACTGAACTAGGCAACTCTAACATCCCCCCATGATCTGAACAGTCTCAGAAAGAAAGAGAAAGAAAGAAAGAAAGATACTCTAAGGATAAATGCCCATCTGCTCTCTGCAGAATTGGACTTTGGTAGCTGGTAGAGCCTTGGTGAGAATGTCTGCAACTTGCTCAGCAGTAGGGATATAGGAAGGATGGATGATCTTGTCATTAACAGCATCTCGAAGCCAGTAGAAGCGCAGATCGAGGTGCTTCATGCGTCCATGGTGCTCAGGATTCTTTGAGACACTGATAGCAGATTGGTTGTCAATGTATAGAGTGGAAGGGACGTCAATGGTGTAGCCAAATTTGCGCAGAATGTTGCGCATCCAAGCGATCTCCTTGCCTGCTTCAACAGCTGCAATGAACTCTGCTTCAGTAGTGGAGAGAGCGACGATTCCCTGCAGTTTGCTGCTCCAGCCAATCGCACCACCAGCCATGAGAGTCACATAACCACCTGTAGAGCGTCCGGTGTCTTTGCAATCGCCATGAGATGCGTCGCAGTAGGTGGTGAACATGTCCGGACCCAGCTCGCCTGAGTAGTGCAGCTTGTGCTCCAGTGTTCCCTTGAGATAGCGCAATAGATGTTTGACTGCTGCCCAATGTTTCGGGCCAGGGTTGCTGTTGAAACGCGCTAGGTAGGCGACGACTTGAGCAATGTCACTGCGAGTCATAGAGGCGAGATACTGGAGGGAACCAATGCAGCTGAGGTAGGGAACAGTGCGCATGAATTCGATGTCATCTGGAGTGGATGCGCCCATTTCCTTCATTAGAACATAGCCAGGAATCATGGGAGTCGAAACAGGGCTGCAGTTGGTCATGTTGTAGCGCTCTAGGATGTCCAGGATGAATTGGCGTTGGTGGAGTGCGATTGTGCGCGATTTGCGGTCTCTGGTGATACCTACACCAAGCAGGAACTCCGTTGGTCCGAGATTGCGGCATTTGAAGTGTCCAGCTAGCTGCTCAACCGCCCTGTCAATCGCAGCAGCGTCCTTGCAAGCGAAGGTGATATCATCGATGTAGATGGGGACGAAAATGCGAACAAGACCATCAGAGTAAATGTAGACAGACCGGTCTGCTTCAACTCGCTTGAAGCCCATGTGCGTGAGGGCAGTGTGCAGCTTGATGTTCCACTGTCTAGCTGACTGCTTGAGACCATAGAGCGATTTCCGGAGCCTGCAGACCTTGTTGGGACCGCCTTCATGGAATCCTTCAGGCTGTCTCATGTAGATGTATTCCTCAAGGTCTCCATTGGTAAAAGCGGCTGAAACGTCGACAGAGCGCAATTCCAGGTCCTCCGCAGCAGCTATGGCAAACGTCATCCATATCGTCGCAGGACGAGGCGTCGGCGCGTGCACTTCCTGATAGTCGCGTCCGGGATGTTGCGAGCAGCCTTGGGCGACGATGCGAGCCTTGTAGCGTTCGATAGAGCCGTCAGAATGCGTCTTTATGCGAAAGACCCAGCTAGAGCCAATGGCCTTTTCACCTGGTGGGAGGTCCACAATTTCCCAAGTGCCATTTTGGATGAGGGTGTTGTACTCTGCGAGTGTGGCTTCTTTCCAACGTTCCGAATCATCGCTTTTCAGCGCCTGCTTGTAGTTATGTGGATCCGACGTCGAGGCAGCTCCAGCAAACTGAATTTCGTCCATGTCATTGTCTAGAGCAGGGCCAGCGTCGTTCTCGTTCGCAGGAGCAGCAGGAGCCGGAGTGACCTTCCACCATTCTCTAGGAGGCTTTGGGATGCGAGTAGAGCGTCGAGCTGGCTCAGCTGTGCCTCTAGGTGGATGTGGAGCGCGAGGAGCGTGAGCTGGCGCTGGAACGGGTGCAGGAGGTGGCGAAATGCGTTCAGGAGTGTGTGGTGGTAGCTCAGGAGCAGGCTGTTCGAGTTTGGGTGGAGCTGGCTCGTCTGGTGGAGGAATATCCGCTGGAACGTCGTTGGGTGCAGGGAGAGGCTGTGGTAATGCATCTGGTTCGATTGGCGCGATTTCGGGCTCAGGAACGAAGTTGTCATCCCCCCCGGAATCCGGTACATCTGGGAAGGTCGCAGGAGTGCCAACAGGCGTCAGGTCGACTGGAGACGTGCGCTTGAGGCCTGGAAAGCTCCTTTCGTCGAAGATAGCTCGTTCTGAGATGATAAACTTCCTAGTGACCGGATTGTAGAACTGCCAGCCCTTGTAGCCAGATGGATAGCCAACAAAGATGCACTTCTCCATGTGCGATTGGAGCGATTTGCGCTGATCTCGCTGAATATAGACGTAGGCAGTGCACCCAAAGACTCGGAAATGGCTAATGTCCGGTTTCTTGCCGAACCAAGCAGTGTAGGGCGTTGTACCAGGCAGAGGCGACGTAGGGAGGCGATTCCAGACATGGACATAGGCGGCGACCGCATAGGCCCAGAACGAAGCAGGGAGGTTGGATTCGTTGAGCATGGCTGTAGCATGGTCAGAAATGGTGCGATTAGCACGCTCTGCGACTCCGTTCTGCTGGGGGTGATTCCTGGTGCTGTGGCGTCGTGTAATACCGCACTAATCAGTGAATTTGAGGAAAGCGTTGGACATGTACTCTCCACCCTTGTCATCCTGCAGAGCCTTGATTTTCGCATTGACCTGGTTCTCTGCATAGGCTTTGAACGTTTTAAACGCATCAAATGCGTCGCTTTTGCGTTTTAGGAAGTGTACAGCATGCAGCTTGGTGCGGTCATCCAGGAAAGTGATCCAGTAGCGATATCCTTCAGGACTGGGGACAGGAAGAGGTCCATGAAGGTCAGAGTGGATGAGTTCAAGCGGTGCAAGGGATTGTCTAGTTGAGCTGGGAAATGGTGCAGAGGTCATTTTGCCTGCCAAGCATGCCTCGCAAATCGGGTCGGGTTCATCTTTCGACAAGACAAGACCAGTGACGAGATCGCCCTGTATCAATTTCCTGATTGTAGCATGGCTGTGGTGCACGCAACAGGACAATGCAGCAAGGGCAGAGGAGACGTTGGGAGTGACAGAGGCGCGATGGCGACGTTGGGACTCCTCTGTAACAAAGGCCTGATGGATGGTGGACTTCTCCAACTTGTCCATCAGCAGGAGAGACGAAGCAAACGCACTGAACTCGTCTGGAAGCGCCCTGATGAGTGTCATGCTGGCCAGCTCATCATCTAGACTGGAGAGGGTGAAGTCCTTAGGCCGAAGGTCCTGAATGTGGTTGATAGCAGTGTCCACCCTGTTCATAAGCGACTGCAGCGTCTCGTCTTCCTGCTTCCTGATCGAAAAGAGGTCGTCATAGGCATTGAAGCGTGCACCAGGACGTTTCTGAAGGTGTACTGCAGCCAGGGCAGCCCACATCTTCACTGGATCGTCCGAAATCGTCGCAAAGTGGATCTTCTGGTTCTCATCCACTGCCAGATAGATGTAGCCAGCTGCCTTGTCCGATTTGAGGTACCAAGCGTCGAGTGCAGCCTCTTCTCCGTCCTTGGGAGGCGATGAGACCGTGGGGGCCTTGGATTGACCGGAAACGATGCGCCAAACGCCCTGGGAGCGTAGCCAAGCCTGCATTTCACCACACCAAGTTGGGTAGTTGGAGGCATTGAGTTTGGCAAAGGTGGGGAGAGAGGAAGAAGCCATGATAGAGCGAGATGGAAACGAGATGACGTGGCGGCGGTGAGAGAGGATGCGTGGGGGTGTGCGATG
The DNA here is from genome assembly GCA_014925825.1 of Pholiota molesta. NCBI lineage: Eukaryota > Fungi > Basidiomycota > Agaricomycetes > Agaricales > Strophariaceae > Pholiota > Pholiota molesta. The sequence goes on along the minus strand of JACGCK010000006.1, from coordinate 664,381 downwards.
AACTTTCTGACGCGATGACGTGGCAGTAGGATGTTATGATCAAGTCCGTAGTTAGTCATGTGTTTTGTCTCACCTAGCTTACTTAGTCCGTACATAGCTCATTTGTACGTCTCGTCGAAACAACGCGCATCCTTACTACTGTTACGGTCAGGGACTTGGCGAGGACGTGAATAACGAGTAAGGATGCGCGTTGTTTCGACGAGACGTACAAATGAGCTACGTACGGACTAAGTAAGCTAGGTGAGACAAAACACATGACTAACTACGGACTTGATCATAACATCATCTCCCTTTTTACGAGGGAGTGTAACGAGTGGGAGGTTTGGAAACACGACCAGAAAGTAAAGTAGTGGAAGTGGGAGGAACGTAATTAGAACGAAGATTTTGTGAAAATAAAGGGGGAGAAATAGGACGAATAGGATGAAATACAGAAGCAGAAGACACACCAAGATTACTATCTACGAGTGACCGTTCAGCAGAAAGTGACCGTTGGGGTAACAGAGACCGTGTGGGAACCGAGGGACTGGGGACGTTGTGGGGCAATGGAGCGGATGGGGCATGGACGGAGGACGGGGACGGCGGAGCGGGCACGGGAGCGACGGACGACGGAGGCTGTGAGGGATCAGAAATATTAGTATCGAAGGGAAATTGTTGTTGAAGAATTAAAGGATGAGGCCGTGGTGCACGAGGGTGACGACGGTGGAATTTTTCTATAAGTTCATTAGAAGAAGAAGGAATGTCGGAGAGGGGAACCCAGGAGTTTTCGGCGTCGGGTAAGCTGAACCAATGTAGGAGGTATTCGTAACGATGGCTGGTTTTACGAGAGTCGAGGATGTTAGAAATGGATAAGGCGGGGTCGGAAATAGAGAAAGGCTCGGGATCGGAATGGGAATGGAATTCGGAGGGGTCATTATAGGGTTCGAGGAGAGAGGTGTGGAAGACGGGGTGGAGACGAGAGAGATAGGAGGGAAGACGAAGAAGATAGGATTGCTTGCCGACTTCTCGAACAATTGGATAAGGTCCAAGGCGGCGGTGATCAAGCTTGAGAGAGGGACGGGTGGTACGGATGTTACGACGTAGGAGCCAGACTAGTTGGTCGGGTTGGTAGTGAGGGGAGGAGAGAGCATGTTCGTTGAAATATTTTTGTTGTTTTTCTTGCGAATACGTGAGTTCGGCATGAAGTTCTTGGTGAATGACATCTAGGCGTTCAGTGAGATCGGAGGCGGCTGGGACTGATACATTTTCGGAGAGTTTGGGAGAGAAAGTGGGATGGAAACCGTAGTTGGCGAAGAAAGGAGATTGTTTGGTGGAAGCGTTATCGCTGTTGTTGAATACAAACTCGGCGAGAGGAAGGTAGTCAACCCAGTCGTCTTGCTGGTAAGACGAGTACGCGCGCAGATAGGTCTCAAGAGTCTGGTTGGTACGTTCTGTGAGACCATCTGAGCGCGGGTGAAAGGCTGTAGAAGTTCGTGACTCAATGTCGAGACGCTTTGTTAGTTCTTTCCAAAAATTCGAAACAAAGAGAGCACCACGGTCAGAAATAATAGAATCAGGAAGACCGTGGTAGCGAAAAATGCGGTCGATGAAGATCCACGCAAGGTCGAAAGCAGTCATAGACTCGTTGCACGGAATGAAATGTGCGGCGCGAGTTAAACGATCACAAATGACAAAAATTGAATCATACCCATGGGACTTCGGAAGCTTGACGATGAAGTCCATTGATAGCGATTTCCAAGGACGGTTCGGAATGTCGAGAGGTTGGAGAAGGCCATAGGGTTTATGACGTGGTATCTTGGTACGACAGCACGTATCGCACGCCGAGACGTAACGACGCACGTAGGTGTAGATCCCAGGCCAGGAGTAGTCACGAAGGACTCTCTGTACCGTGTTGGTCGGCCGGGATGACCACCAAGAACGCAGTCATGACGCGAGAACAAAATCTCGGCGCGTAGAGACTTGGGAACGTAGACACGGCCCTTGTGAAAGACCATATCGTCCTGGAAGGTAAAGTCAGAATCGCCTCTGAGAACCGCCTCACGCCACTCGGTATCTTCACGAAACGCGGTTTTAAAATGTTCGAGAAGTTCCGAATTGTCAATGGCAAGAGTGGTGAGAGCGTTGACAGGAGGAGAAAAAGAAATGGCATTGATCGCCGCAATATAATCTGTAGCATCAGCGGGAAAAATACGTTCGGTGTGAATAGGAGAAATTAATGCTTTCTTTTGGTACTCCAAGACGTCATCTCCCTTTTTAGGGAAATAGTCTGGACGTCGCGACGAAGCGTCAGCGACGTTCTTGGAACCAGGAGCCCAATCGAGTCAAAAATCGAACTCGGAAAGAAACATAGACCACCGAGCTTGACGGCGATTAAGAACATGAGAAGACATAAAATACTCAAGATTTTTGTGGTCACAAATGACCGAGATGGGGTGTGAAGTTCCCATTAACCACGGTCGCATGTCACGGAAGGAATCCACGATAGCGAGAAGTTCCTTGTCATGAACTTCATAGTTAATTTCGGAAGGGGAGAACTTGCGAGAATGGTACGCGACGGGATGAAGTTGGCCATCATCGTCGGGTTGTTGAAGGATGCCAGACAGAGCAAAATCAGATGCGTCTGTGGCGAGAGTAGCAGGTCTAGAGGGATCGAAGTGATAGAGAACGGGATAAGAAGTGAAAGCGCGCTTGAGCTTTTCAAACACGTCATGCGCAACATCAGAATAAGAGAAAGTCGCGTTTTTATGTGTGAGAGAATTTAATGGGAGGGCGATTGAAGCATAATGAGGAATAAAACGACGATAAAAATTGGTAAAGCCCAAAAATGATTGAATATCGCGAGTGGCATGAGGAGCCGGCCACTCAGCAATGGTGGAAAGTTTCTTTGGGTTCATCTTGATGCCGTCAGCACCGAGAAGATACCCGAGATACTCGACCTCTGTTTTATTGAACTCACATTTCTTTGTGTTAGCAAAGAGCTGCGCGTCGCGAAGACGGTCGAGGACGAGCTTGACTTGAGCGTCATGCTTGTCTTGGGTGCGAGAAAAGATAAGAATATCGTCAAGGTAAACGACGCAGAACACGCCGACGTAGTCACGTAACGTGTCCTGAATGAAAGCTTGAAAGGTCGCGGGGGCATTGGTCAACCCAAATGGCATGATGAGGTACTCATAAAGACCTAGAGAGGTCCGGAAAGCAGTTTTCCACTCGTCGCCAGCGCGAATACGAATAAGATTAAAAGCATTCTTCAGGTCGAGGACCGTGAAGAGTTTGCATCCGCGAGTGCGGTCGAGAAGATCATCAATATGGGGGAGAGGATACCTGTTTTTCTTTGTGATGGCGTTGAGACCACGATAGTCCATGCAAAGACGGAGATCGCCCGTTTTACGTTTGGTGAAAAGGATGGGAGAGGCCGCTGAAGACGTCGAACGGCGGATGAACCCTTTCTTGACGTGTTCATCCACGTATTCGGAGAGCGCCTTTTGCTCATCCTGGGTGAGTCAATACATAGGACCAAAAGGAGGATCCTTCCCCTCCTCAATGTCGATAGCGCAATCATAAGGACGATGAGGAGGAAGGTTATCGACCTTAGTCGAGGAGAAAACGGTGTTGGCCCAAGCCATATATTTTCCAGGAACAAATGGAGAAGAATCTGTAGACGGAAGAGGGTCTTTGGATTCGGAAATGTCATCTGCGAGAGAAGAAGTCGCAGCGACGTAGGCGGGAGAATTTGTAGGCACAAAACGAAGAGCAGTAACAGGAGAATTTTTAGAATATTTAGCAAAGCGATGAGGATTCGAAATGGAGATATCAGGTTTACGAGAGGGCAAAGGATTCTCAAAAGAAGAGCGACCGAAGCCGGTCCACTTCGTGAGATACGAGAGATACGTAGGCGAAGGCGAAAGAGATATTTCGGAATCATGTTCGAAAGGAGACGTCGCAGGGGACGGCTTTGAACGTGGAGAACAAGAAGTCAAGGAACCGCGATGTAGACCGAGGCCTAATCCGGCGGTGGTAATTGAACACTCGTGAAGAGTATTCCGAGGAGGTAGGCGATCAAGACCGGAGCCTCTCGCAGGAACGTAGACAGGTGAGCGTGAAAGCCCACAACATGAGAGAGTAAGATCTGGATTATTCCAGTCGATGTCTGGATTATGGCGTTTAAGCCAATCAAGACCCAGAATTATGGGAAAAGCCAATCAAGACCCAGAATTATGGGAAAAGCCACGGAAACAACACTCAAAGAGATATTCTCTGAATGTCGGTCCATGGAAAGTTGAGTCAAAACGTCTTGGGTTACAAGACCGGAAGCTATAGGACGATTGTCCACAGCGAGAATAGGAATTGGTACATCTTTTGATCGACGAGGAAGTGAATGTCGATTACAAAAGTCTTCCGAAATACAAGACGCGGAAGCGCCGCAGTCAATAAGAGCATAAGTAGAGATAGATTTTCGATTTGGGAAATTTAGAGTAATATTGATAAAGAAATGATCAGGAGAAGTCGAATCACGAAGCGAGGCAAAAATATAAGAAGGAGACGGAATAGACGAGAAGGCAATCCACTGTCCATTATTGAGCTGGACGTGGTGGATGGGCTCCGAAGGTGAGAGATGAGTCCCTACATCTGTATCCGGTAGCCCTGGGACTGGTGAAGATGGGCTACCGGTCAAGCTTTTCCTGAAGGAGAAGCTTTGGACTTTTGCGTATATTTACGCTTGGCAACGTCAGACATATTGGGACAGTCATGGACGGTGTGTTTGCCTTGACCGCAATAAAAACATAAACCTTCCTTGCGACGACGCTCGCGTTCGCTCGGAGTGATAGGTCCACGCTTAATCGCGTCAACCTCCATTGGGACAACATCGTTGTTTGACGATGAAGCCGCAGGAGCGTTGGTGGAAGGACGAGAATTGTTAGGAAGCTGAGGGAAATAAGGCTTAGGGGCCTTAGAAGATCCATTCTGGCGTTCAAGGTTGCGATGATGAAGCTTGTTGTCAATATTAATGACAAGCTTAACATAATCATCGAGTTCCGAAGGAACATCGGTGAGTAAAGCAACAGCCAGAGCGTCCTTGACATTGTCCTTGAGACCGTCATAAAACATCTGAATCGCCGTTTGATCCGTCAGATCAAGTTCCCAAGAGAGCTCGCGGAAACGCGACGCATAATTAGATGCCGATCCCGGAGCCTGCTTGAGTTTGCGAAGCTTAGCTAAAGCAGTCGCATAGCGATCCGAATCTTCAAAATGTTTTTTGAATGAAGTGAGGAATAAATCATAATTTTCCATGAGCTCAGGGTGGTTCTTCTCAATGGAAGTATACCACGCACTCGGGGATCCATCCTTAAGATAGAACCCGAAGTACAAACATTTGTCTTTGCTTGTAACGAGAGCACGGCGTTGGAGAAACAAAGAATTTGAAATTTCACGCACGAAGGGATCAACCTGCTGAGCCGTTCCATCGAACATGCGAGGCTCGCGGACACGGGGAGCACCGCCAGAAGGCACGGCGGGCGCAACGGGTGCCGGCGCCGCGGGCGCTTGATGCAAATTGAGCCATTCGACAATTGCGGATAGCGCGGCGCGATTGCCGGTAGTTTCATCAGCCTGGCGGGTGACGAACGCTTCGAAGTTGTGACCAAGGCCGTAGATGGCGTGCCAGAGCGTCCTACGCTCTTCAGCTTCAGTGGGCGAAGGAGAAGAGGATTGGGGAGCAGGAATGCCCTGAGACACATCAGGCATTTGGGCCTCGGTGTCACCATGCATTGACATTGTGCAAAAAGGGCGATAGAAGCGAGATAGACAAAAATAGACGAGATAAGCTTTTAGGTTGTGGTCGAAACAAACTGTTACGGTCAGGGACTTGGCGAGGACGTGAATAACGAGTAAGGATGCGCGTTGTTTCGACGAGACGTACAAATGAGCTACATACGGACTAAGTAAGCTAGGTGAGACAAAACACATGACTAACTACGGACTTGATCATAACATAGGAGCAACGGTGCATCGAGTACGAGCGAAACGAGCGAGAGTGTGGAAATGGAAAGTTGAGACTGTTGTTGGAAAACGAGTTTAAAGCGCTGTGTGCACAGGGCCCATAACCTGTGGAAGGTGGCGAGTTCGGGACGGTACGAGACACCTGCTGGGTGAGTTTCGCCGTCTAAGTGTATCAGACAGAGCGGCTATGAGAGCCTGGAGTCCGAAGTGAGTAACTGAGTATATTGAGGGAGAACAGAGCTAGCTACTTGCCTGGAGTCCGAAGTGAGTAACTAAGGACTCCAGACATCGTTCTACAGCTATATACATGTGTGTCATGTGATCACATGTGACCACATCAGCTGAGACTGAAACAGGCAACTCTAACACAGTGACCAGCAGTGAGTGAGCACCAGGAAAGAGCGGAATTATTCAAAGTCACCTAGGTGAGGTGGGTAGTTACCTCTCTGGATGCAATATTTTTATCTGGGTAATAGCCATGACCTTATGTAGAATATTAACAGACAAGGCTGTTCAATCACTAAGCACCCTTCTTCACACCCGTGTGCCCCTCCCCTCCAATGAGGGATATGGGCCAGAATCTGCGATGCGAGTGGGACACAGTGGGTGCTGGATAGTGAAGGGAAGACCCGAGGAGCGGGAGATCCTCAAGGTGCATCGCAGCCACCACCCTTGTTCCTCCACTGACCCCTCTCCCTTCACAGGTCTATCTTGGGCAGCGCAATGCCACAACCCCCACTCTTACCATGCTGATCAGCAAACTACAATGACAAGCAAGGATAATGGTGGACAATGTGTGAACACAATGACAGACAACACGTGAACATGACAATAGACAACATGCAAACATAACGATGGATGGACAACATGCAAATAACAGGTGCACAGTTGATGAAGCATGACAATGGCTAAACCCAGGTCATCCATATCAAGTGACCCCCACTAAGGATGTGCACAGCATCTCTTCCTCAAATGCTCTACTCCCACTGACAAAACCACTGCCCAGTTGCCCCGCCAGCCCGACCCCACCACCCAAGCAGCCTGCCACCCTTGCCCCCCAGTGCTCCTGCCAGTCCAGCCAAGGGCATTATTTAGCACCTCATGAAGGTTGGTGGTGGGTGCGCAGTGGTGCATGCTCAGCACATCCGTGGGGCTTGCATTTGCATTTGCAGAGGCAATCAGCAGCTTGCACGGGCACGGCAACACTGCAGGTGCACCATCCTCAGGAGGTACCATGGCAGTACACCCAGCCATCTGCATACACAAGGAGGGCAATGGCAGCCTCTGTGTTATGCAGATGCTTGAGGGTACTTACCCATGGTGCTGACCCATGCGGGTTTTGAGACCCTCAAACCCCATCAAACCTGCGACCCGTACTTCGGGTGGAGGGTTTAGCGGGTGAGGGTGCAAAGGTACCTGCGGGTTACCCATGCCGATCACTAGCTTGTAGTAGTTAGTAGGTGTGGGCTGCTACCCACCACAATAAAGATTCTTTGCACCCCCCAAAGCTTTGTGCCCCCTTCAGGGGCATGAGGACTTGACTCAAAAAAAAAAAAAAAAAAAGAAAACTCCCATGATTCCTGGATGCATTCTGATGACAGAAATGGGCACTTTAACCCCAGCTGACATCGAATTTATGCAAAATGTTCCTACCTCAGCTGCGTTGGTTCCCTCCAGTATCTTGCCTCCATGACTTGCAGTGACATCACTCAAGTTGTCACCTACCTAGTGCAACAGCAATCCTGTGATTTCGATGCCTTGACGCTGACACCATTCACGAAGCTCATGATTTATGAACTCGCCTCCACCATCTACATGAATAGTGTGCAGCTGTTTATTATTAGTCTTTAATGAAGTTAAATAGTCTTTGATCTTCTGAACAGCTTCTGTTTTTAATTTTAGAAACCGCAGGTGTACATGCCACATGTAATCATCCATGAAACAAATATAGTATTGGTTACCCATGAATGGACACAGTCTGACACTTACCCCAGAGATCGATATGAGTCAGTTCACCAGGTCTAGTAGCGTGATTTTGTGGCTGGTGAGGAAAGTGTGAAAGGTGGCGAGTTCGGGACGGTACAAGACACCTGCTGGGTGAGTTTTGCCATCTCAGTGTATCAGACAGAGCGGCAATGAATGCCTGGAGTCCGAAGTGAGTAACTAAGGACTCCAGAAGGTGTTCTACAGCTACATACATGTGTGTCATGTGATCACATGTGACTACATCAGCTGAGACTGAACTAGGCAACTCTAACATCCCCCCATGATCTCAACAGTCTCAGAAAGAAAGAGAAAGAAAGAAAGAAAGATACTCTAAGGATAAATGCCCATCTGCTCTCTGCAGAATTGGACTTTGGTAGCTGGTAGAGCCTTGGTGAGAATATCTGCAACTTGCTCAGCAGTAGGGATATAGGAAGGAAGGATGATTTTGTCATTAACAGCATCTCGAAGCCAGTAGAAGCACAGATCAAGGTGCTTCATGCGTCCATGGTGCTCAGGATTCTTGGAGACACTGATAGCAGATTGGTTGTCAATGTATAGAGTGGAAGGGACGTCAATGGTGTAGCCAAATTTGCGCAGAATGTTGCGCATCCAAGCGATCTCCTTGCCTGCTTCAACAGCTGCAATGAACTCTGCTTCAGTAGTGGAGAGAGCGACGATTCCCTGCAGTTTGCTGCTCCAGCCAATCGCACCACCAGCCATGAGAGTCACATAACCACCTGTAGAGCGTCCGGTGTCTTTGCAATCGCCATGAGATGCGTCGCAGTAGGTGGTGAACATGTCCGGACCCAGCTCGCCTGAGTAGTGCAGCTTGTGCTCCAGTGTTCCCTTGAGATAGCGCAATAGATGTTTGACTGCTGCCCAGTGTTTCGGACCTGGATTGCTGTTGAAACGCGCTAGGTAGGCGACAACTTGAGCGATGTCAAGCTGTTCGAGTTTGGGTGGAGCTGGCTCGTCTGGTGGCGGAATATCCGCTGGAACGTTGTTGGGTGCTAGGAGAGGCTGTGGTAATGCATCTGGTTCGTTTGGCACGATTTCGGGCTCAGGAACGCAGTTGTCATCCCCCCCGGAATCCAGTACGTCTGGGAAGGTCGCAGGAGTGCCAACAGGCATCAGGTCAACTGGAGACGTGCGCTTGAGGCCTGGAAAGCTCCTTTCGTCGAAGATAGCTCGTTCTGAGATGATAAACTTCCTAGTGACCGGATTGTAGAACTGCCAGCCCTTGTAGCCAGATGGATAGCCAACAAAGATGCACTTCTCCATATGCGATTGGAGCGATTTGCGCTTGTCTTGCTGTATATAGACGTAGGCAGTGCACCCAAAGACTCGGAAATGGCTAATGTCCGGTTTCTTATTGAACCAAGCAGTGTAGGGTGTTGTACCAGGCAGAGGCGATGTAGGGATGCGATTCCAGACATGGACATAGGCGGCGACCGCATAGGCCCAGAACGAAGCAGGGAGGTTGGATTCGTTGAGCATGGCTGTAGCATGGTCAGAAATGGTGCGATTAGCACGCTCTGCGACTCCGTTCTGCTGTGGGCAATTCCTGGTGCTGTGGTGTCATGTCATACCGCACTGATCAGTGAATTTGAGGAATGCGGCCGACATATACTCTCCTCCCTTGTCATCCTGCAGAGCCTTGATTTTCGCATTCACCTGGTTCTCTGCATAGGCCTTGAACATCTTAAACACGTCAAATGCGTCGCTTTTGCATTTTAGGAAGTGTACAGCATGGAGTTTGGTGCGGTCATCCAGGAAAGTGATCCAGTAGCGATATCCTTCCGGACTGGGGACAGGAAGAGGTCCATGAAGGTCAGAGTGGATGAGTTCAAGCGGTGCAAGGGATTGTCTAGTTGAGCTGGGAAATGGTGCAGAGGTCATTTTGCCTGCCAAGCATGCCTCGCAAATCAGGTCGGGCTGTTCTTTGGAGGATCTGCGAGCCAATGGAAGTCAGCGTCGCTCTGGAGAGTGGTAGGATCGAAAGTTGACAGTGCACTTGCATTTCCAGTGAACTCCGGCGTCGTTTGCTCCGCTTGCCTCGCTTTGTGCCCCTTGGGTTTGGAGCGGTTGAGACGGACCTCTTCACGTGCATCTTCCTTGAACTTGAGGTACTTCTTGCAGTTCGCTTCGATGTGCCATTTAACGCCGCAGAACGTGCATTCGGGCGTGGAGGAGGCTGTAGAGGATGAGGACGATGCAGCAAGGGCAGAGGAGACGTTGGGAGTGACAGAGGCGCGATGGCGACGTTGGGACTCCTCTGTAATGAAGGCCTGATGAATTGTGGACTTCTCCAGCTTGTCCAAGAGCAGGAGAGACGAAGCGAACGCGCTGAACTCGTCTGGAAGTGCCCTGATGAGTGTCATGCTGGCCAGCTCATCATCTAGACTGGAGAGGGTGAAGTCCTTAGGCCGAAGGTCCTGAATGCGGTTGATAGCTGTGTCCACCCTGTTCATAAGAGACTGCAGAGTCTCGTCTTCCTGCTTCCTGATCGAAAAGAGGTCGTCATAGGCATTGAAGCGTGCACCAGGACGTTTCTGGAGGTGTACAGCAGCCAGGGCAGCCCACATCTTCACTGGATCGTCCGAAATCATCGCAAAGTGGATCTTCTGGTTCTCATCCACTGCCAGATAGATGTAGCCAGCTGCCTTGTCCGATTTGAGGTACCAGGCGTCGAGTGCAGTCTCTTCTCCGTCCTTGGGAGGCGACGAGACTGTGGGGGCCTTGGATTGACCGGAAACGATGCGCCAAACGCCCTGGGAGCGTAGCCAAGCCTGCATTTCACCACACCAAGTTGGGTAGTTGGAGGCATTGAGTTTGGCAAAGGTGGGGAGGGAGGAAGAAGCCATGATAGAGCAAGAACGAAACGAGATGACGTGGCGGCGTTAAGAGAAGATGCATGGGGGTGTGCGATGAATGTTCTGACGCGATGACATGGCAGTAGGAGCAACGGTGCGGCGAGTGCGAGCGAAAAGAGCAAGAGTGCGGAAATGGAAAGTTGAGACTGTGGTTGGAAAACGAGTTTAAAGTGCTGTGTGCACGGGGCCCATAACCTGTAAATGGTGGCGAGTTCGGGAATGGACGAGACACCTGCTGGGTGAGTTTCGCCATCTCAGTGTATCAGACAGAGCGGATATGAGAGCCTGGAGTCTGAAGTGAGTAACTGAGTATATTGAGGGAGAACAGAGCTAGCTACTTGCCTGGAGTCCGAAGTGAGTAACTAAGGACTCCAGACATCGTTCTAGAGCTATATACATGTGTGTCATGTGATCACATGTGACCACATCAGCTGAGACTGAAACAGGCAACTCTAACAGGGGAGGGACACATGGCACAGTACTTTACCCTCCACCACCTTTAACCAGTGGTTGACCAGTGGTTCTAGTGGTTTGTTTAACCAGTGGTCACCAGTGGTTCCAGTGGTTTCAGTGGTCAACCACTGGTCAACCAGTGGTTTTAGTGGTCAACCAGTGGTCAACCAGTGGTTCCAGTGGTCAACCACTGGTCAACCAGTGGTTCTAGTGGTTTGGCCAGTTGCTCTAGTAGTCAACTATTGGTTTTAATAGTTAACCAGTCATTGACTAGTGGGTCTGGTGGTTAAACCGTAGTTGACCAGTGGTTCCACTGCTTATATGGTGGTTGTATTAGTATACTCAGACCCTATTGAAATCTCAAGATCATCTCTATTATTTAATAAATTATCAAAGCCAATACTATGTAATTTTAATAAAATCAGATGATAAGAAACTAAAAATCATACTATGGCTTGCTATGGCTTACTATATAGTGAGCTATAGTAAGCTATAGTGCTATAGTATAGCTATGCTACCTTTACAGTATATATAGCACTCATAGCTAAAACTGAGTTGGTTAAAATAGATAATTAATAAAGATATCGTTTAAAGCAATAAAACAGAGTAAAGAGGTAAAATATCCACAGTCCAAAAATTATATAATAAGGTCAAGACAAATCTGTTATATATAACCTCCATCTAATAGGAATACTAGTGTACTACTAGTTTTGGTTGTCAAGTACCAGTTATCCACTGTTTACTCAATTTACTTGGCAAATAAATAGTATTATAGAATTTCAATACATTTTTATATATATTATAATTTTATAATGCCAAATGTGTGCTTGTTGGATTTGAAAGTGAATCTCAATCCAAAAATCACAGTTGACTACTTGTTACTAGACACTAACATTAGCAAACTCAGTTTTCACTATGGGTGCTATATAGTACTATAAAGCTAGTATATCTATACTATGGCACAATGGCTTACAATGGCTCACTATATAGTACTATAGTATGATTTCTTTTTCTTAAAACCTAAATTTATTGATATTAGATAGTCTTGGCATTGATGATTTATTGAATAATAGAGAATATTATGAGATATCACAATAGGCCCTAAGTTTGATAATAAAAACCACAAGAACAACTGGTTGAGCTCTGGTTGACTAGTGTGGAACCACTGGAACCAATGGTTAATCAGTGGAACCAGTGGTCAAACCACTAAAACCACTGGCCTAACCAGTGGAACCATTGGTTGACCACTAAAACTACTGGTCAAACCATTGAAACCACTGGAATGACTGGTTGGACCACTAGTTAACCACTAGAACCACTGGTTGACCAGTGGTTAACCACTAACCACTGGAACCATTGGTTGACCATTGGTTAACCACTGGAACCACTGGTTGGAGCACTGGTTGACCACTGGAACCACTGAACCACTGTGGTCAAACCACTGGTTGACCACTGGAACCACTGGAACCACTGGTCAAACCACTAGAACCACTGGTTACCACTGGTCAACCAGTGGTTCCAGTGGTCAGTCAACCAGTGGTTTGACCAGCAGTTCCAATAGTTCCAGTGGTTGAACCACTGGAACTATTGGAACTGCTGGTCAAACCACTGGTTGACTGACCACTGGAACCACTGGTTAAATGCGGTGGAGTGATAAGACCTCACACGGCAAGGTGGATGTGGGAGGGGAATGTGAGATATGCCGTGTGATGTTCAAGTTGATCTGTCCGTTGATCAACACAGCAATGACGTAAGTCCGTGGCACCCTGGTACATGGTCTAAATTTAGGCCTGATTAGATTTAAACTATATGTTCTTTGCATGAAAGATTCTACGAGCTTAAAACTTCTACAAGCTTAAAACGACATGTCAGCCACTCAAAAAATGTACTTAAGACGAGCGCAACATGCATCCTTCCCACAGACTATCCCTTTCCCCCTCTCACACTGCCTTTAACCTACACTTGTACATTGAATCCCGTGCATGCACCTGTCCGCTCTCACTTGTTCTTTTTGCTCCTTATTGGTTTCAATGTTTGAATTTTGGATGATTGGGACAATCTCAATGTAGGCATAATGGGTGCGTATGACTTCCTTCCACCTTATCAATGGTTGGATTTCTCATCTGACCTATTGGCATAGATCACACGACATCATACAAAGCAAAGTTTTTCCCTCAAGAACAGCAATACTATTCCGATGGAGGAATTGAGGTTTATCCTGGTCGTACTCAAAAGCTTTTAAACGAGCGAAACTGAAGCTACTTTCTCCAATCTTCAGCTTCATGGATCTTCCAAGCGCCACAGGAAACGCTCTCGAGTCTGGCTTCGCGCCAATGGCTACGCTTCTGATGACTCAGTCATGGAGGTCGAGCCCCCGGCTGCAGCTTTCGTCGGCTTTGGCGGATTGCCCGCAGCCAGCACTCCAGCCAGTACATGTCCCTCTACGCCAGCTCCGACAGCAAGCGAACCTGCAACGGCACCAACAACCAGGACATCGACTCCAGCACCGAGTGTTTCTGCTGTAGAATTGTCAGCATCTACTGCTCAAGGCCGGCATACCATTTTGGACAAGCGGTTCCAAAATGTATCGGATGAAGATGCACTCAGTAAGTACTCATTCATTCATATTCATTACACTTACTTGAAACAAAGATAGAGGAACAAATGGCGACATGGAAATCTGAGACCTACAAACACTTCAAGCTGCCGCCTAAGATCACATGCAATGTGAATGGTGCAGTACATCTATTATTGCAAGCAGTAAGTGACTTGATTCAATCGTTGTTATTATCATACTTATCCATCGATTGTAGGCACCCATCCATTCAGATCACTCGCGCGCGACACAATGATAGCACTAGCAATCTTCCATGCCATGACAACGAGTGCAGACCCCAGGACTCGACCCAAACCCGCGCTCTCACAGCATATGCCCAGGGATCAAAATATTCGCAAGCAAAGCACCACATGAAGATTGCCTTGTGGGTTGCTCGTCGCAATCGACCCTTCACCATTGTGGAGGATCCAGAGCTGCTTGACATCTTTGCGGATCTCATTTCGCATTGCATAACCCCCAAGAGACACACAGTAGCTCGAGATCTTTAGGAGATCTTTGATCTTAGTCACACCAATGTCACATCAATCCTACAGGTGAGTTCACGTCACCAGTGTCTGCTAGTCTCATGCATGAAACATATGGCAGTTCCCCGGATAAAAATATTGCATCCAGAGTGCTAACTGCCCACTTCACCTAGCTGACTTTGAAAAATTTCCTCCCTAAGCCAGTGGTCTATGATGGTCAGTAGACATGCTACTGCTGCTCACTGTGCTCCAGTGCTTGACACCATGATCAACGGTGTCGAGCAGTGCTCGGCACTGTTTTCAGGGTTGTCCCAAAAAGGAATCCATCAAACTTTTTCCAAAAGAAGAATGAGAAATTTGTAAGCTTTTTTCCCCATCATTTGTGAGCACCTCAGCATCTATCATTAGATTTGACTCATTTTGGGACTTTCTGCTCATTAGCCCATCAAATATGCCATCAAGGACCAAACACATGACCTGGTACCTAACCACATGACCACACATGACTGCAAATGAGGCAGGGACCCTCCCAGGGGTGGGAAATACCTAAAATAGCATTTTCCCAATATTATTGAAAATGCACCTGGGTAGCTGGTGCACCCTATATGGGACCCACTGGGACCATATTATACCGAAAGATGCAGAATTAAATTCTAAATCCACCTGTGAAAGGTTCATATGGATAGCTTTATTGGTTCAGGCCCTAGAAGCAAACTACTATTTGGGAGAAATAAGCACACACATTCATGGCTGCTTTCCTCCGCAACTGCAGGATTGTTTTCTATGATCAAAGCTGCTGTTTGTAGGTATTTAAAGCGCGCTTCTAACGCGTTCTTGATCATAATTTTCCGTCTGTTCTTTGCTCTGTAAAACGCTCCGGATATATTTACGCTCGCACCACATTAGTGCCGGCTATGCTTCCACTATTCACGCGCATATTATATCATAAAATAGGTTAATAAAACACCTTTTTAACGGTGCCATACTCGTGCCGATTGAACAACTCTCCGAGGCCCTATAATGGAAATGGTTGTTTGTGAATAGAATATTACCCGCGGATCGCGCCGCAACGCGTGTAGGTTCGTTAGATTCTCCTGAATTTACCGGATTTAATAACACCCTGATTATAGGGATCAGAGGCCGGGAAGGCACTGAACTGGACATCGGGATGGGCTGGATATTGCTCTGCTGGCTAGAAGATGCTATTTTTAGTGCTGCCGAGCGTGCCCTCACCCAATCCGGGCATGGAATGGTGGCACTCTCCCCCTCCCCCTCATATTGGAAATTCATTTCCTCTCTCAATTCCGATCCAATTGCTTCGTTCTTTTTTCTAATATTCAATATAAATATGGTACTATGGGTCTATACTATCTATACAGCACTATAATACATGCAGCATCTGTTAATTCAATATCTGTATTTTGGACACTGCATTTGGAGTTTTCACTGTATTTATGATGCTTATTGGCATATATAGAGCAGTGGAAAGCTAGAGGTAGGTACCTACTACAATTTCTAGTAGTTTAAAAGCTACCTGGATACAGAAATTGTAGTAGGTACCTACCTCTAGCTTTCCACTGCTCTATATATGCCAATAAGCATCATAAATACAGTGAAAACTCCAAATGCAGTGTCCAAAATACAGATATTGAATTAACAGATGCTGCATGTATTATAGTGCTGTATAGATAGTATAGACCCATAGTACCATATTTATATTGAATATTAGAAAAAAGAACGAAGCAATTGGATCGGAATTGAGAGAGGAAATGAATTTCCAATATGAGGGGGAGGGGGAGAGTGCCACCATTCCATGCCCGGATTGGGTGAGGGCACGCTCGGCAGCACTAAAAATAGCATCTTCTAGCCAGCAGAGCAATATCCAGCCCATCCCGATGTCCAGTTCAGTGCCTTCCCGGCCTCTGATCCCTATAATCAGGGTGTTATTAAATCCGGTAAATTCAGGAGAATCTAACGAACCTACACGCGTTGCGGCGCGATCCGCGGGTAATATTCTATTCACAAACAACCATTTCCATTATAGGGCCTCGGAGAGTTGTTCAATCGGCACGAGTATGGCACCGTTAAAAAGGTGTTTTATTAACCTATTTTATGATATAATATGCGCGTGAATAGTGGAAGCATAGCCGGCACTAATGTGGTGCGAGCGTAAATATATCCGGAGCGTTTTACAGAGCAAAGAACAGACGGAAAATTATGATCAAGAACGCGTTAGAAGCGCGCTTTAAATACCTACAAACAGCAGCTTTGATCATAGAAAACAATCCTGCAGTTGCGGAGGAAAGCAGCCATGAATGTGTGTGCTTATTTCTCCCAAATAGTAGTTTGCTTCTAGGGCCTGAACCAATAAAGCTATCCATATGAACCTTTCACAGGTGGATTTAGAATTTAATTCTGCATCTTTCGGTATAATATGGTCCCAGTGGGTCCCATATAGGGTGCACCAGCTACCCAGGTGCATTTTCAATAATATTGGGAAAATGCTATTTTAGGTATTTCCCACCCCTGGGAGGGTCCCTGCCTCATTTGCAGTCATGTGTGGTCATGTGGTTAGGTACCAGGTCATGTGTTTGGTCCTTGATGGCATATTTGATGGGCTAATGAGCAGAAAGTCCCAAAATGAGTCAAATCTAATGATAGATGCTGAGGTGCTCACAAATGATGGGGAAAAAAGCTTACAAATTTCTCATTCTTCTTTTGGAAAAAGTTTGATGGATTCCTTTTTGGGACAACCCTGAAAACAGTGCCGAGCACTGCTCGACACCGTTGATCATGGTGTCAAGCACTGGAGCACAGTGAGCAGCAGTAGCATGTCTACTGACCATCATAGACCACTGGCTTAGGGAGGAAATTTTTCAAAGTCAGCTAGGTGAGGTGGGCAGTTAGCACTCTGGATGCAATATTTTTATCCAGGGAATTGCCACATCTTCATGTAGAATATTAACAGACAAGGCTGGTTCACATAGACTCTAGAGGCTAATATATTCAGGAACTTATCTATCCGTCTACAGAAGTTTCCTGGGAAGATTCACATCTGTGCAGATGGATGGACCTCACCTCAAGTCATCTCGTTTATCAGTATTACCATCCATTGGATCGAGGATGTGAAGATGGTGTCGACTGTGCTTAACTTCATAAAGTTTGTCTTTAATCTTATCTTTCGTTCAGTTTATCAAACTCACACACATGCTAGGGCAACTAGAGCGCATACAGGCATCTATCTTGCAGATCATATGGCAGATTGTCTTCGAGGTTATGGAATTCATGACAAGGTTTGTAGTGTCGCCTCCATCTGCTGCAATTGACACAATTGACGACATCATCTAGATCCTCGCGATCACTGCCAATAATGTGTCCAACAATGATACACTCATCAAAGAGTTATCAGTTGTTCTTCCCAACTTCAAGGGTCCAGCAGCCAGAGTACGCTGCTTTGCCCATATTGTTAATCTTGTTGTTAATGTAAGTTTAATCTCATGATTGTCTACTACTTATTATCTAAAGTATCTCTTCAGGCAATTCTCTCGCAATTCAGCAAAGTAGATGCAGAGGATGACCATGCTTTGGAAAGGGAGATCTTCGAGATGCAAGGCAGAGAGGTTGGAGTTGAAGAGCCCGAAATTGAAGATAATAGCAACAAGCTTACGCCGGATGTTGCTGCGAGTGATGCATCTGCTGTAGGAGATATCATCTCTGAAGCAGAGCTCAGTGACCAGCTCTCTTCCTTGAGCACCAGTGATGTTTGTTTAGGACGCATATCCATTGCTAAGGTTCTTTAAATAATCCTATACATTGCACAAACTCTAATTTGCTTTCAGTTATGAAGTCTTGCAAAGAAGATTGTAAATAGTGGCACAATCCGTGCAGATCTCGACACCGCCTGTAAATCGGCCAACATTCCCTCAAGGAAGATGGTCTGCAATGTCTCAACATGATGGAACAGCACATCCAAGCTGATCCAACATGCCATCGAACTCAAGGATGCCCTCGACATCATTGTTGTGATGGCCAAGCACAATAAGGCATGGGGTGTTTGTCTTTGAAGGTTCAGGCTCTCTGAAGCAGAATGGACATTACTAATTGAGCTCTCTCTGCTCCTTGAGGTACAAGATGCCCATCTTCTAATTTTCTTGCTCTAAATTCTATCTCTGCCAGGTCTTTCTCTATGCCACAAAGAAAATCTCCGAAAGCAATGTTCCCTTGCTACATGACGTGATCCCCATGATTGATGTTATCACCACTGCCCTAGACGAGTTCATTGACAACAAGAACCTCCAGCCCGTGGTTCGACATGCAGCATTGCAAGGGATGCTGATGTTGGACAAGTACTACAGTCATACTGATGAGTCCATTCTCTATTGCATAGCTATTAGTATGGAACTTTAGTATATCTTTTCTTTGAATTTATTGATTGATTCTTGCACCTTGCTTAGTTTTGCATCCTCACCTCAAGTGCACCTATTTCAAACGAGCGGGTTGGCCACAATCATGGATTGATGAGGCCGAACATCTTGCACGTGTTGAGTGGGCACTTAACTACAAACCCACAGCTCCTGTTGTCACCTCGGAGGCTCGAGCATCTGAAGATGCTTCAAATGTATGTCTATTTTCTTCTATGACTCCAGAGTCCAAAGCTGATTTATCTGATGTTTCAGAGATTTGCGAGTGCTCACAAGTATTTTGATGTTCTGAAGGATAACTCGACAGCTGTGGATGCTTTGGATGAGTGGCTTGCCAATCCCATTATCAACACGACACTTGATCCCATTGCCTATTGGACGGGGATGCAGGGCCATCCTCTTGCTCAAATGGCTTTGGATTTCTTGTTGATTCCAGGTATGTCTTAGCACTTATATTTATTTCACATCTCACAATCTATTCTGGTGTATTTAGTGAGTTCAATGGATGTGGAGCACTCTTTTTCAAAGGGTGGGCTTACGGTCAGCCGATTTCGTCACTCATTGTCAGATGATTCGACATGTGCATCTTCAGTAGTGGGCATGTGGGCTAAGCTTCCAAATGCTATTCCTCATGATACTATTGTTGACTCATTCAAGGAAAAGAGTTCTTGTAGTGCCACTAAGAAGGCAAAGTCTATTACAGTTGATGATTCTGATATTGAGATTGTAAACTCGTAGTTACACTGCCTGTATATAGTCAAATTGTGTATTATAATGATGGGTACCTGCAGGTTTACCTGCAAGTACCCACATTGACCTGTATATAAGCAGGTACCTGTATACCCGCGAAAACCTGGGAGGTCTTGACCTGCGAGTCCAGGTGAACCATGAGAACATACCTATACGGATCCAGGTTCAGATTTCTCAACCTGAATAACCTGCAGGTACGGGTCCAGGTGAACCGCAAGTTGACTTGTGTCCAGCCTTAGAGAGGATGTGTAGAGGTGTGCGATGAATGTTCTGATGCGATGACATGGCAGTAGGAGCAATGGTGCGGTGAGTGGGAGCGAAAAGAGCGAGAGTGTGGAAATGGAAAGATGAGACTGTTGTTGGAAAACGAGTTTAAAGTGCTGTGTGCGCAGGGCCCATAACCTGTGAAAGGTGGCGAGTTTGTGAATGGATGAGACACCTGCTGTGTGAGTTTCACGGTCTCAGTGTATCAGACAGAGTGGCTATGAGAGCCTGGAGTCCAAAGTGAGTAACTGAGGTATATTGAGGAGGAACAGGACTAGCTACTTGCCTGGAGTCCAAAATGAGTAACTAAGGACTCCAGACATCGTTCTACAGCTACATATATGTGTGTAATGTGACCACATCAGCTGAGACTGAAACAGGCAACTCTAACATGGTACCCAGTGGTTGACCAGTGGTAACTAGTGGTCTAAATTACCAGTGGTTACCAGTGGTGACCACTGATGACCAGTGGTTGTCAGTGGTCAACCACTAGTCTTCACTAGTCATCAGTGGTTGTCAGTGGTTAACCACTGGTCACCAGTGGTCAGCCAGTGGTTAGCCAGTAGTCTTCAGTGGTCAACCACTGGTTGGCAGTTCTACAATCCAGTCACTAGGAAGCAGAATGAGCTACCTTCAATGAGAGGAGCTTTCCAGGCCTCAAGTGGATGTCTCCAGTTGACTTGACACCTGTTGGCACTCCAGTGACCTTCCCAAATGTACCAGATTCTGGGGGGGGGATGACAACTTCGTTCCTGAGCCCAAAATTGTGCCAATCAAAACAGACAAAACAACTCTATATGATAGAAAAAACAAAGAAACATATACTTGCAGCTATTGCAGCAGCCCAGAACAAACACTAGTCACAAAGCTAGAGAATAGGCCAAGGAGAAGTGGTCTCAATAGAAGGGCTGGACAAGAGGCTTCAGTGACAAGACACAAGAATTCAGCGAGGAGACAAGACAGTAATAGATGGAGACCAAGAGTGAGTGTGAGACTTGGGTGTCACAGCACCCTCAGGAGACACAGATAACAACCAAGGTGGAGAAAATGGTGCTGTGGGTGGAGATGAGAAGTGGCACTTATGAACAGGGGAACCCAGCTCTGCATCTTCACATTGACATTTGTGGCATGCCTCAACACTAGCTTTCTCCATCACAATATCACCTGGGCTTACAACATTGATGTGGCCCCATGGACCTTTGGAGCATCATCATGAGAGGAGTGCACAAGCTTCCTGAAGGCCTTGAAGTCAATACAGTCTTCATCAGAGTTGAGATACTGAGCACGTAACAGAAGATAGCCATCTTTTGTAATGGAATGAGGAAACCCAGATGCGCAAGAAATCCATCAGGAAGCCTCAAGGCTGTAGAACTGGACTCACCAAGAGCTAGGCACCACATTGAGATCAAATCCAAAGTCATTGTAAGGATCACCAGTGTCCTCAAGTACCCACTTTGGCCAGGAGGGACAGTCATAGATGGCAAGTATGATGGGGTCTGCTAGATGCTGGAATATGAGTCTGAGCATCAGGAAAAAATATCAAGAAGATGACTCACATGCTTCCAAAAAGCAACAGTGAAGCACGCTGCCAGTGCTGCCCTCTCTGCCAATTTCTTCTCTGCCCTGCGGTGAGTGTTGCATGGAGGTGGGCACTGTATAAAGTCAGATACTGTTCAAAGTACAATAGAAATAGTATGAACATGTATATATGTAATCCCAGGATACTTGCCAGACTTGGCAACCCTTGCCATGAGCAAGTTCCCACAGACGAGACATCGATGCAGGGCATTCTGCATGGTTATGAGGTTTCTCAGCAGGAAGTGGGAGGATTTCGCAGTGTAGGATTTCTGAGGCCTGTAGCCTGGTTTTATGCAAGGCAGGGTGGAGAATAACAAGAGGAATGAAAAGGATGAATGCTACAGGTGTTGGAAGTGTTGCTGGCACACAAAACATGGATGAGCTTCTGGGCTTCTGGGCTTTGCTCGCAGAGATACGTTACTCAAGCGAGCACCAAGAGAGTGCACCGTGGGCAGGATTTATTCTTAGAAATTGAAATTGCCTTTTAAATTTAAGGTTTACTGCGGAAAGTCAAAACTGTCATTTATGTGGTACTTATGTAATATTTTATTTACATCACATAGCAGATATGCAACAACAAATTATTCAGAAGATATTTGGTACAAGTCAGCAAATAAAAATGGTCTATTTATGTTGAATATATGAGATAGTATATTTGATGAGTATCTACTTAATAAATCAACATCTTGTAATTGGAGAGTATTTACAAGATAAGCAGGTCAATTATTAGATTATATATTTAAGTCATATAAACAACTAACTTTCAAATAAATGGAACAATGTTATTTGGTTGTAATATTCAGATAAATAATGAGATGTTATCAGTTGCTCACTTTCCGCCGTGAACTTTAAATATAAAAGGAAGGTCTCAGATTCTGAATTCCGCGGCCGGCGTGCCTTTGTTGATTATTTGGCACCTTTTATTTATAAACGGTGGGGTGGATAAGAGGGCCGCTCAACCGCTGGTGCACACACATTGAATCAACCAGCAGTCCCTTCACTGTCAACACTGTTCAACATCCACCGCAATGATCGACAAGAAGCACTCTGAGGAGAGAGATGGATGGAAGCATCACGCAATAGTGAGTATGCTCAACCCAGCTGTATTTATTTACCAACTCAACTGGTCATTACTTTACACTCAGGAATAATGAATTTGAAATCAAACCACCAACATCATTGCGGGACTAAGGACCTCACATCTGCAGCCTAAAAACACTAAGAAAGAATCTAAGCTTGTAAGTTATTGTTATCTATCAAAATGGGTGATAGATTCACCAAGCACACTTCATCAGCATGATGATCATCGATAAGGGAGTTATAGTATGATGTGCAGCATGCGGAGAAGTGGCGCACGGAGAAGAGGCGCTTGTGGGTGGTGGCAAGGAAGGAGAGGATGGGGCTGCAAATGGTGGACACTACATTCCAACCATGCTTCCCCACATAGTGAGTCCATTTGTTCTTTCCAGAATGCTATGAAAGCCTGAATCATCTTTTATTGCACAGCACTGAGTCAACTGAGGAAGCACTGTGTACAACAAAATGGTGAAAGTTAGTCAATGGGATGAGGATAGTGTTTGCAGGTCCGGTCCAGTCCGGTCTTTTGCCCATATTTGGCAAGACCGAGACCGAGACCAGTCCAGGGTGGTCTCAAGACTGCAAAAGACCGATAAAAACCGACATAGACCGGTTTACATTGGTCTTTGGCGGTTCAGCAACCGACAAAAACCGGTCTCAACCAGTCCTAGCAAAGACTGGTTGAGAACCGGTTGTAGACTGGTCTGAACCAGCATTTTAGGCTGGCTTTTACCTGTAGAAACCATTTAAATAGTAGAAATTAGACTACTTGAGCGCATTTGCCCATATCTCAATGAGTTCGTAACCAAATAATATGTGTAGGAACTCATTAAATAGGTATTTTAATGTTCTACCTTGGCCCTGGTTTGCGAAAGGCTAGCTTACTTAACGAATGAAACGTTGGCAAAAGCGTCTTGTTAGTAGTCTGGTGATGTAGAAATCATCAATTTAATTATAACTCAGTCAGATATCGCTCGATTATTTAGCTCTAAAATGCAGCTGGTAGATATAAATGTCGTTCATGTATGTGCAAGTTTGCGAAAAGTACGCGCGCTTAATGGTTGAAATGCGGGCAAAAGCGTTTATAAGTGCTTAAAATACTCAGTTGATTGTAAACTATTAGTATCTCCATCAGTTCTTATGCTAAAAATATGGTTTTGGAATTGTTCGAAAGGTTTATTAATGTTCTACTATGCTGCAAAATATCTCACAGAAAGAGCGGTTGCAACCGGTCCTAACCGGTTTTTATCGGTCTTTTGATTTGGAGAATCAGGAAAGACCATGGACCGGACCGCGGTTGCGGTCTTGATCGGTCCATTCTATTTTTGGTCCACCACGGTTATGGTCCGTTTTTTTTCCGGTTTTTTTCCGGTCTTGTAACCGGACCTGCAAACACTAGATGAGGATGAGAAGGAAGGGACGATCTTATCCACCGTTCCTGAATGCACAGAAATTGGATAGCGTCTAGGGGATTGGCGAAGATGTCACCCGCCATGTTCACGATGTCAATAGTGGGTCTGGATTCTCTGTCGGCGGACTTTTAGGTCTTTTTCTCTTTGCTAACATTCAAACCCATGCACATGGATGACATCCTTCTTCGTACTTCCTTTCTGTTTTTCTACAGTTTATTCAAATTAAATACAATAATAATAAGTATAACAATACAACATAGTGATAACATTTACACAACAAGGGTACAAAACAAGGGTACAAACAAGAGAAATAGTTTAATACAAGTGTGTTTTGGATCGATAATAACTTGAAGTAGGCTGTGATGGTGCTGGAGCTTGTGAGAGGGGGGCTGAATTGAACCGGTATCAAGAGCACCAGCTTGAGAAGAATTTGTCGCACTGATCAGTGGTGCTCTTTGAGTGACAGGCGGCCTTCCGACTAACATTGATTTTGGAAGTGTCTTTGCTTTTTTCCCGCTCATTTCACCAGCACCATATGCTTCGTCGCCAGCTTTCCTTGTCTGCATTTTCTTTGGTGGCATCATAGCTGCTTGGGTTTCTGGCCAGCTGTTCAAGCGAGGTGAGAGCTTCTGTTTCACTGGTAGGAGGCTTCGAGTTTTGGGTGAGTCTTCAAGTGCTAGCTCCTTGTTTAGCCAAGACCTGATTTGCAGTGCTTGTTCAGTGGAGCCACGGTGTCAAAACTGAGCTGTAAAATGTTCAAGTTGCTCTGCAACAGCACTGTGCAGAGACATATCCTTGAGGGAAGGTTTGGAGCTCAATCTGTGGGCAAGAACCTCCGAGTTTGTCTTGGTACCAACATTAATAAGCCCCAGGCCAGAGAAGGTGTCTACTGTTGTTGACAGCTCTTCAGTCGAAATGGTGGAAGACTTGGAATAGGCATCAACTTGTTCAGGGGAAGTAGCTGATGCCTCAGTGGGAAAGTGGATTTGAACAGCATGAAGGTGCTTGCAGAAGGAAATAATGGGATAGTCGAGGCATGTGCACATATATGCAGGAATATCAACCTCGTACAGTGATCTGGGTGTGAAGCAGACTTGACAAGATAGACAGTCTTGATAGATGAATTGAGAATAGTTTGTTTGATATCCTCTAAGTTGATGGCTTTAGCACTGGTGATGATTCTATGTCGCTTTTGGTTTTCCAAGTTCTCACCTTCAAAGCCATGTTCTTGGCGACATTCTTTGAACAAATAATATGGAAGGATCTTGTCGACAAGTGTGTGTAGCAAGTGATCAAGGCAGAGATTTCATCAGCCTTCAAGGAATTTTCCTTTCAGAACATGGTGCCAACTAATGAAATATAAATATCTATTTACTTGGAGGCAGAAGTAAATTACTCACACTTCAATAAGCATGTTTGTATCATTGAGGAGATGAATTCCCTGACTTTGGCGATAAATAGCTGACCACATGCACACAAGCTTTTCAGGAAGCCAATTCTTGACTAGATAAGCCCAGAAATGTGAAGGAGCCAAATTTTGAATTTCCACCAACACTGCATTGAAAAGCTCAGAGTCCTCGAGCCAGATCAAAGCTTTCAATTTTGTCCATAGGAGTTTGTTCTGTGAGATGCTGAAGTGTTGCTGCCAAGCATGGAGAATGTGCCACCAGCACAGCCAGATATCTGATTCAGGATAGCAAATACTAATGGCATTAATTTGCGCAAAGTCACGGTCCGTCATAAATCTACAGGGTATTGTGAAAAGATTGGCACCACAAAGCAAGTAGAGAAAATATGCAATGACATCTTCTGTTCCATGTGATGCCAGCATCCAAGCAACAGGTAATCCTTATAATTAAATATGATTAGGAATAGCTCGATGTAAGATAGAAGATTTGTGATGCATACCATGGCCCCAATGATCGCATACAAGAATTGTTGTCAATGTCATATTTTGATACATTGTTGTGTTATGAGTACCATCAATATATACAATTGATTTATTGCCATAGGAGTGAAATTGTCCACACTGAGCAGGAGTCTGAACCATAAGCACAAAAGAGTTTTCCGCGAGTTTAGAGCCTCGAGGAACAGGGCAAGCACAAGATTTGAATCCAAGAAGACTGTCTGACACGCGTAGCCGCTCTGCCCACAAGAATATTGACTTCCCATCATCAGGATTTAGATGAATAGTTTTGGCCTCAATAGCTTTTTCAATGTGACAAACATCAGCCAATGTAATGAAGTCATTCCAAGTCAAATTGAATGTTTCTGAGGATGGATCATTTGTGCCCAAATTATGCGTCATTTCGAGCTGTGGGTTCTGTTAAGCTTATGTGCAGACAATAGTAATGATAGAGTATAATTACAATGTGCTCGCTTTTGACTTTCATCCGCACCAAGCCTGCAATCCACTCTCGTGTTCCATCCGAAATTTGTGTAAAGCGAAGGTTATCAACCCCAATAGTGTGGTTATGATCTGCGCTGTATTTCCCAAGAACAGCAGGTGTGTCATGGTACTTTTTGACCTTGAGCGAGCAAGAACAATCTGTACCCTTTGCAGGTATTTTCCACGACCAGTCTAGATGTTTCTTCTCATAGATCTTCTTGCCTCCAGTCCCAGAGCGAGCACAGACATAGACAGTCCTTTCTAGATAGTGCTCGGCCCCAGTTTTCGAAGACACTTTTCGAAGTTCAATAGATTTAGAAGCCTCTTCCTGAGCCAAAAATAAAAGAAACTCTTCCCAGGAGCCCCAAGACATATTATATTGCCCAGACTCTAAATCAGATAGATAGTTGCCATAGAGTTTTTGAAAGCCACTAATAGCCATAGCCTCTGGTGTAGGTAAAGATCCAGGTTTGGCGGGGTCCCAGACAAGTGTCGATGAGTTTCTATCAAAAGTCTGCTTTGGCATAGCAAGCTTGAGCCTAAACTTGGAAAAGGATGAATTTGCCATGGTGTCCGAAGATTTTGACTAACAGCGGTGTCCAGCAGCTACTGAGAAGAGATTCAGATCATGAACATGAGTGGCAGGCTTCGAGAAAGTAAGCAAAGCCAACAATGGGGCCCTCAGGCTAACAGTGGACATTGGCATATATGCTATTAGTGATCATCTATGCCACCAATTGGAATATGCCGTTTTCTTTCGAGAAAAATTGCTTGCTCCAGAAAAAAATCAAGTAGTATTACAAAAACCACCGAGTACAATCTAATACAAATAGATACAGTTTTCTAAAGACTGAAATAATTACAAGGCAGATGCTACAAATCAATAAGAATAAAAAAAAACATACTTGCAGCTGCAGCCACAATGCAGCTTCCATTACTAGTTTATATTTAGGGAATAGGTCAAGGAGAAGTGGTGGTGGCTATAGAGGGGCTAGACAAAAGAACTCGGCAAGGAGACGCGAGAAAGATGGATGGAGATCAGGAGCGAGAGCGAGACTGAGGTGTGACAGGAGCCTTCGAGCGAGCCAGAAACAAGAAAGGGGCCTTGGGTGACTCAGCAGACAACCACCATGGAGGAGAAAAGGGTGCATTGGGTGGGTACGAGAGGCGACAATGGAATCCAGTTCTCCAAATTTTTTGTGTTGATGTTTGTGATGAGCCACCCGAGCTTTCTCACTTACAATATCACCTGGGCTGATAATGTTGATGTGAGCTTTTGGAGTATTGTCGCGGAAGCAGGATGGAGAGCTTAGTGCAAGCTTTTTGAAGGCGTTGAAATCCAGGCAGTCACTAGACTCGAGATCCAAAGCACATAAAAGAAGATAGCCACCTTTCTTGACTGAATGAGGGAACCCAGACATGCAAGAAATCCATCGAGTAGCCTCAAGGCTGTAAAACTGGAGTCTACGAGAGCTAGGAGCAGTGCCGAGGTCAAATCCAAAGTCTTCATGAAGATCAGTTGCATCTTCAAGTACCCATTTTGGCCAGTAAGGACAATCCTGGACTGCAAGAACGATAGGCTCCGCTAGACGCTAACAAGCTAGTTTGAGATCTAAAAAGAAATATCACAAAAATGATTCATGTATTTCCAAAAAACCACTGTAAAACATGTAGCCAATGCTGCTCTCTCCACTGGCTTCTTTGTGTGCTCGGTCTTCTCCTCTATAGTGCTTGGAAATCCGGTCTCAAGACTGGAAAAAAACCGAGACTGGACTGGAACTGAACCGGAAATGACCGGAAAATTGATGGACCGGAAAAGACTGAGACCGTGGTCCGGTCCACGGTCCAACAGGTTTGAAAAAACAGATGGACCGATCAAAAACCGGTCTGGACCGGTCCCAACCGGTCTTTGGCCGTGAAAATTTGTAGGCTAGTACAACGTTAAAATTTCTTTCGAACGATGCCCAAATCATATTTTTAGCATGAGAATTGACAAAGTTATTAATAGTTTTGTTTGAGTAATTACTTTGGGCGTCTAAAAACGCTTTTAGCCGCAGTGCAAACGTTAATGGGTCGTACCTTTCGCAAACTTAAACGTATATATAGGACATATAGATCTACAGGATGCAATTTAAACCTTAATATTTGAAAAACATTTGGTTGAGCTATAGCAATATCGATGTTTTCTACTCTTTTTGACTACTCCAAAGACACTTTTGCCTATGCTTCGTTCAGTATAGACATCGCCCTTTCGCAAATTGGGATACAGTTAGATATTAAAATTACCCTTTTAACAAGCATAGAATCATAATATATGGTAAAGAATTGACTGAGATATCACAAAATGCGCTCAACCACTGCATTAGCTAGTATTTTAATTGTTTCTCACTCAATTCTCCACCGATTTTCATATTTTTTGAAACACTACATACTACATAGAGTATTCTACCTAACTATTACCAGTCTAAACCGGTCTCTGACTGGTTGAGACCGGTTTGGACCGTAACCGGTCTTAACCGGTCTTTGAACCGATTGAGACCGCAAAAGACCGGTTCAAGTCGGTCCAGTCCAGTTTTTTGCAGTCTTCGAAAACTGGAAGACCAGTCTCGGTCTCGGTCTTGCCAAATATGGGCAAAAAACCGGACTGGACCGGACTTTCAAGCACTACTCCTCTAGCTGCTGCTCACTGAGATAATAGGCCTTATGGTCCAAAGGGTGGCAATCACCCTTACTGGCAATGCAATCGATTTTGCACATCTGGTTGCCACAGCTTCCATGGGCGGGCTTGGTGTACACCGTGCACAATGCATGCAAAGAGTGATTACCCAAAGGCGGGGGTCTCAGGGAGACACATTGAGACTGTGTCCGCACCGTAGAACTATCTTGGACAATAGGGAAGTTGTGCATGGACACAACATTTTCCAGGGGAGGGGAGCAAAAGGGGAGGGGGAAGGGGGAAGAAAGTGAACAGGGTTTCAGGTGTACGCAGCATGAGTTTTCCAAGGTCTTTGCCTAGTAATGTAAAGGTGGGTTTGTGAGAAGGAATAGGACCACTGGCAGCTTTGGAAGCGGCATTGCTGGCATGCAACACATGGAGTGCGCATGAGCTTTTGGGCTTCGCCGGCAGTCAGCGGGCGCGCCAAGAGCATGCCGAAGGCAGGAACTATTTTTAAAAGTTTCCTTTTATATTTAAAGTTCACAGCGGAAAGTCAAAACTGGATGTTATCTGGTATTTACTTGGTAGCAGGTACTGAAATTTACCACTGGGGCAAATCTGAAATTTGTTATTTTTGTGGGCAAATTCCAGATTTGCCACTTTGATAAGGCAAATTCCAGATTTGCATTACAGAAATTTGCCTCATCAAAATGGCAAATTCCAGATTTGCCACACTGAAATTTGCCACAGCAAAATTCAAATTTGCCTCATCAAAACAGCAAATTCCAGATTTGCTGCACTTAGGCAATGGCATGGGTGTTCCCTGGGGTGGCCAAATCCCAACCCACACCCTGACCCTGGTGGGAGTTTACCCCAGTCACCCTAGGTTGTCAGTGTATGGGTGTCCATACTTTTTGCAGGTTGCAGGGTCAACCCCAGGGTTAGTTCAAAATTCCTACTTCAGGAAGCTTTCCGTAGAATTACAAGTGTTGGCAAAATTTGAATTTGCCACATCAAAACAGTAAATTCCAGATTTGCTGCACTAAGATTTGCCATACTCAAATTTGCTGTGGCAAATTGCCATTTTTGTGCAGCAAATCTGGAATTTGCCATTTTGATGAGGCAAATCTTGGTGCAGCAAATCTGGAATTTGCTGTTTTGATGAGGCAAATTTGAATTTTGTAACGGCAAATTTCTGTGAGGCAAATCTGGAATTTCCCTGAAACTCTAGGTGACAACAACTGGATGGCCTGGAAGACAGGAATCACCAGTGCCCTTCAAGTTTGTTGCATACTTGGATATATTCAGGTAATGGTATCAGTCCCAAGTCCAGGAGCTGAAGACTCTGTAGACACTGTGGAGGATTTAGCTGCTTGGGAACTGAATGATTTGTTCACCTGTACTATACTACTTAGATACTCAACTCATCCACACACAGAACACAAAAACTGCTAAGGAAATGTGGGACAACTTGGCTTTAGTTCACAAGGCCAAGGGTCACTATGTACTTGTGTTGCAGGCCATTGCTTTGCATGGCAATATGAGTCTTTACGCAACTTAAAAATTGTTATTAATTACAACTAGTGGCAATGGCCTGTTAATACAATTACCAAAATATTTGAATTCTAAGTATGTGATTAGTGTTCAAAGGTCTGGTCCAGTTTTGTCTTTTGGCCCTAAGTGCCATGGACCAAGACTGCAACCAGTTAATCATGGGTTAAAGACTGCAAAAGACTGCACAAGACCAATGTAAACTGGTCTATGTTGGTCTTGTGCAGTTCAGCAACTGCAGAAAACTGGTCTCAACTAGGCCTATAAAAGACTGGTTGAAAGACTGGTTAAGGACTGGTTATAGACCAGTCTGAATTAGCACCTGGGCTGACTTAAAGATTGATTTTACCTGTAGAAACTATGTGAGTAGTAGAAATTGGACTGCTTGTGCACATTTGTTTATATCTTAGTGAGTTCTTAGCCAAATCTAATAATATAATAGGAGAGGGTTCCCACGAGCTTAAACACGAGTTCTGATTGGCTGGACAAACTGACAACATAAACTTGGAATCTGATTGGCTCGCGGCTGCTTTGCACGTGACATTTATGTACTCTTGGACTTGGAGGGGGGTTCAAGTCAACTCAAACCCATACCACATGCCCTGAGAGCCACATATTATTGTATGCTAGGCCAAGTGCACCTTTGAAGAAGAGAGTGCGGGCTAAGTGTAGGAATATCACTCAGATGTTTTCGTGGCGAAACAACTATATTGAATATATGTACCTGTAGGAATATCACTATGGTACGTTGTAAGTTAATAGTTAAAGAAAAGGTATAAACTAGAATAGCTCACCTCAGATGTTTTCGTGGCGAAACAACTGAGGTGCGCGTACGTAGGCAAACACGTATATAAAATAACACGGCAACAATCCGTGAGCACGCAATGAAGACGAAATAATAACATAAGAATTGCGCGATGTGCGCGTGAGCAAGGGATGAATTTGAAATAAGTGAGACAGGGGAAACGGCGCGTGCGCGATACGCTCGCGGGAGTCGCGGCGTGTTTGTACGCTCGCTCGCGTCATTCCAACACTCCCCCTCAAACCGCCGCGAGTCCCAATTCCGCGGCGAAATGCTTGACCTTGGGCGAGGGAAGCGCCTTTGTCAGCGCGTCAGCGACCATGTCGTCCGTGGGGCAATAAATGAGTCGAATCGAGCCGTTGTCGACGATCCAGCGAATAAAATGAAAACGCACGTCGATGTGCTTGGTGCGCGCGTGGTACTGGTGGTTCTTGGTCAGCGCGATGGCGGATTGGTTGTCCGAGAATAGAGTTGTGGCATCGAGAGAAGTCGAAAAGACTTCCGTCAGAAGCGAGCGCAGCCAGAGCGCCTCCTTGGCAGCGTGGGTAGCTGCGACGTACTCGGATTCCGTGGTTGACAGACTTACAACCTCCTGTCGCTTCGCACTCCAAGAAACCGCGCCCCCATTCAACATAAAGGCGTAGCCCGAAATCGCACGGCGGTCCTCAGCCATGCTCCCATCCGCATCCGCATACCCCACCAGCTCCTTCCCAACTCCCCCATACGTCAACCACAGCTCCTGCGTACCCTTCAGGTAGCGAAAGATGCGCTTTACAGCCTCCCAGTGGTCGATTCCCGGCTTCGACGAGAAGCGCGACGCATTCTGCACGGCATAGGCGATATCCGGATGCGTACCGCGCGCGGCATACATCAGCGAACCAACCGATTCGTGATACGGGACGTCTCGCATGCGCGCGAACTCCTGCGTCGTCGAAGGGGATTGCGCGGACGTCAGACGGGTGTTCGGATCCATGGGAATAGACACGGGTTTCAAGTCTTGAAGCCCATAGCGACGGATAATCGACTCGATATACGAGCGCTGAGACAACATCAGCCGGCGCTGCTCGCGAACGCGACGCACTTCGATTCCGAGCAGCCAGTGCAGCTCACCGAGGTCCGTAATTTCGACGTGCTTCGAAATATCCGCCTTGAGTTGCTCGATCAGAGGGAGGGCTGTCGAAACGATGGTGCAGTCGTCGACGTGAACCATGATGATGGTGAGATCCTTTCCATCGTCGCTTCGCTTGTAGAAAACGGCCTGATCGACCTCGCAGCACTTGAAACCCAGGATTTTGACGAGGATTTCGACAAGGCGCTGGTACCAACGACGCCCGGACTGCTTGAGTCCGTACAAGGCTTTCAGGAGTCTGCATACGAGGGTGCTGTCGATGGCGTATCCGGGAGGCTGGCGCATATAAATCACCTCCTTTCTCGTGAGTTTTCCGTTCAAATACGCGCCCTTGATGTCGATCTGATGTATCTCCAGGTCGAGCGCGGCTGCGTATGCGAGAATCGCCCGAATCGAAGCTAAGCACGCAACGGGCGCAAATGTGTCGAAATAGTCGACGCCCGGAACCTGCGAGAAACCCTGTGCAACGAGACGCGCCTTGTAGCGCACGACATTCCCGGCGGCATCCTTCTTCGCGCGGAACACCCACTTCGACCCGATAACATTCGCCCCCTCCGGCGGCACAACCAACTCCCACGTCTCGGATTCCTTCAGCACCTTCAACTCCTCCTCGATCGCTTTCTCCCACAACGGCCAATCTGGCCTCGCCTTCGCCTCCTTCAAATTGCGCGGTTCGAGCGCCTCCACCTCGCTGATCTCCGCGACCATCGCGTACTCCTGCACAAAATCCGCGGCAGGTAACATGAACTGCGAATCGCCTTCGCCATCCGGGACATCTGGGTTCTCGGGTGGCGCACCTTCCGGTTCGAGCATATCGTCGACAGAAGCAGGTTCAGGGAGTTTCGGGATACGCGTGCCTCGTCGGCGCTCTCCAGTCACGGCGCGACCTTCAAGGATGTCACGCAAGACTCTGCCGGGTTTCCGCGTACGCGATGAGCGCCTAAGCGCAGGCGCTTGATCGGACGATGCTTCGGAGTCGGCTGCGTCAGACTCTGGAGTTTGCGCGGGGGCTGTTTGAGGTGTAGCCAACGATGTCAAGGATCCGGGAGTTGTCGCGGCAGGGTTGATCACGCCTTGGACTTGTTCGGGCCTTTGATCTGCCTTCGTCTCGATGAACTCCCAATCCTCCCCCTCGAGGCGAGAGGCAGATGTTCCCGTCGGATCGTAATACACGTTGCGTTCGACGGACACTGTCTTCTTGTCTGGCCAATACACTCGAACACCCTTCGACCTGTCGTCCAATCCCATCCATCGCCCTTCCTTCACACGCCCACCCAGCTTATCGCCGCCCTCGACCCGCACCCAAACCTTCTCGCCCCACTCGCGGACATCACGAAGGTCCGGCTTCTTCCCAAAAGCCGCCTCGTACGGTGTCTGGCCTTCGACGGCCTTGGTCGACGTTCGATTCATCAACCAAACCACATGGCGCGCCGCCTCGGCCCACAGAAAGCGCGGCAAGCCACTCGCGTGCAACAGCGCGCGAATCCGTTCGACGATCACACGATTTCGACGTTCGGCGACGCCGTTTTGCTGCGGCGTGTCGTGGACTGTCCGCTTCTGCGCAGTCCCGCGCGAGCGTAAATACATGACGAACTCGCGCCCCTCGTACTCGCCGCCCTTGTCCGAATGAAGACACTTGATCTTGGCGTCCAGCTGCGTGTCGACCCACGCCTCGTAGTCCTTGTAGGAATCGAAGGCACCAGATTTCTTGGCGAGGAAATAAATATTCGTAAGCCGCGTTTTGTCGTCCGTATACGTGATGTAGTAACGTTTTCCGCCCTTCAATTCGACAGGTGCCGGCCCCCAGAGATCGGAATGGATCTCTCCACCAAATTCGGTCGCGCGATCGCCTTCGCGCTGCTTCGGGACGGGCTTGCGCGTCGCTTTCGCATAAACACACGACTCGCAGAAGAACGGATCTCCGGATGACATTTCCGCAACGCGTACACCGCTAACGAGCTTGTTCGACACAAGCCGCTTCGCCACATCGGGTGAGATATGCCCGAGACGTCGATGAAGTTGATCGAGACTGATTTTCTCCCCCACAGCGTTCGCAGAATCGGGCTCGTGTTCGACACGGTACAGCCCCTTGCTGTTCTTCGGGATCACTCCAACGCGCTCGCCATCCGGACCACGCAAAACACACTTCCCACCACCAAAAGTCGCCGTAAAACCCATGTCGTCAAGCCGTCCGATCGAAACAAGGGTATATCCAACCTCGGGCGAGTAAAGAACCTCCGTAAGGCGGAGCTGATTAGCTTCGACGCCATCAGGTACGTCAATAACAAGCTCGCCCACTCCGACGGCGCTGAAACTTTCTTTGTTGGCAGCGCGCAAAGACTTTGGTGGAATATCTTCGAGGGTATCGAAATCTTCGCAATACGGCGAGATGTGCCGCGTCGACCCGGAGTCCAAGATTTCGACGCGCGGCGCACTATCGACAATGCGCTCGGGCGTGGACGCGATGAGTACATCCTCGGCAGGAGGCTCGAGCGCTACGAACGACTCGCCATCTTCATCAGCATCCCATGCATCATCAGCATAATCCCCGGCATCGCTCGCGACCTCCGAAAACCACCCATCATCTTCATCGTCATCGACATCGGCCGCGTGGCCGGCATACGACTCTGTGCTCGAAGTCGAAACATGTCCATTGTCGTCGGACTCGTCTTCGGAAGTTTCACAGCTGACAGCGAACGCGATATCGCTATCCGAGTCGTTTTCGACGGCGTTCGCAGATTCCGAGGACTTGGCATCCTTGTCCTTGGCCTTCTCTTTCCCTTTTCCGTCCTCGCGATCCTTCGGCAGCTTCGGGCATTTGTCCTTGAAGTGGCCCTTCTCACCACAATTCCAACAAGTGATCCGAGAACGCCAGTTCGAGCCGCCCTTCCCACCCTTGCCCTTCGACGATCCGCCGGTGACGGACATAGCTTCGTCACCATCGTCCTTCGATTTCCCACCAGAGCGCTTGGTCGAATTTTCGCGCTGGCTCGCCTTTTGCCGTTCGAACTCCTCGGAAATCAACGAAATGAGCACGTCGGGTTCGATGGTTTTGGATTCGGCATATATCTGCGCAACGGCAAGCTGTGTCGACGCAAAACTGGCGAGAGAAGCAGGGAGGGACTTCAAGATGGTGGAGCGGTAATCCTTCTCATCGATGTCGACACCAACGGAGGCTAGTTCCTCGCGCTTCACGCGAAGGCTATCCAGGAATTCGCGGACATTTCCCTTGTACGGACACTTCATGTCGAGGAAACGCAAGCGCATGTCGGTTTGAGCATAAGCACCTTTCTCCGTATATTCCTTTTCGATCGCTTCCCATCGCGCACGCACAGTGGTCTTCGTGCGCACGCGCATCAAGGTAGAGTCCGGGATCTTTTGCGTGAGAAGCGACTTGGCTGACAATTCGTCTTTGTCCCAGATCTTCAATGCGGCCGTTTCGTCAGTGGTCGGCTTCTCTTCATTGGCAGCAGTGGGACGCAGGGACGTGCCGTCGAAATGGCCCCAAAAGCCTTTCGCCTCGACGGCATCCTGAAAACGGACACGAAAAATCGCCCAGTTCACGCCGGTTGCATCGAGCTTGGGCACGGAAGAAGGCAGGGTATCAGAGAGAGATGTCGGGTTGGTAGACATGGTAGGGTTTAGCGCGAGATCAAGAGTAGGCAATGGTATAATCGGGATTTAGCAACGGTCCTCGGGGCCCATAACCTGTAGGAATATCACTCAGATGTTTTCGTGGCGAAACAACTATATTGAATATATGTACCTGTAGGAATATCACTACGGTACGTTGTAAGTTAATAGTTAAAGAAAAGGTATAAACTAGAATAGCTCACCTCAGATGTTTTCGTGGCGAAACAACTGAGGTGCGCGTACGTAGGCAAACACGTATATAAAATAACACGGCAACAATCCGTGAGCACGCAATGAAGATGAAATAATAACATAAGAATTGCGCGATGTGCGCGTGAGCAAGGGATGAATTTGAAATAAGTGAGACAGGGGAAACGGCGCGTGCGCGATACGCTCGCGGGAGTCGCGGCGTGTTTGTACGCTCGCTCGCGTCATTCCAACACTAAGGAGTAATTGAATGGTATTTTATTTACAGCTATATTCATGTGCAATACAAATTAGTATACATGCAAACTTGGAAGTTTGGAATTGGTTTGGAAGTTTGGAACTTTCAAAATTTCATGGGTGATATTTACTGAGATTTCATAGAAACTGATAATTAATGTAGAGTACTTATCATTGTCACCCTGGGCCAATGGCATGGGTTACTGGCTAGTATTGTGTATAAAGGCTTGTTAAATAGGTATTTAAATCTTATACCTTGACCCTGGTTTGTGAAAGGCTAGCTTACTTAACGAATGAAATGTTGGCAAAAGTGTTTTGTTAATACTCAATTTTACCTTTCTAACAAGCCTAAGATCATATTTTTTGGATAACATTTGACTAAGTATTTAATGTACTCAATTCTAGCTTTCTAACGAGCCCAAGATTATATTTTTATGATAAGATTTGACAGAGTAATTAGCTGGTGCATTCAAGGTGTACTTATTCTACTCTTTTCTACTGTTTTATCAGTATCTCATTTGTTTCTTGGCCGTTTTGCATGATCTTTGCTATATTTTAGTCAGATAATTCATACAAATCAATATATTACCTATCTACCATTGAAATTTTACTGAAAAGACTGGTCTAAACCAGTTTAAAGACCAAAAAAGACTGCAGTGGACTAGTCTTTTGTGGTCCAGTCTGGTTTTTTGACCATTTGGAAAGTAGATGGACCGGTCTCAGTCTCAGTCCACCCAAATTTGGCCAAAAGACTGGACTGGACTGGACTTCAAAGCACTATTGGGGAGCCAACAAAAATCATTGGTATTGAAATAACTCAAACCCCGACTCCATTACCATCTCTCAGAAGCAATATATCGAATCTGTATTATGCCAAGAGGGTATGGAGAACTGCAATCCAGTATCTATGCCTCTCAATCCTAATATTAAACTGGAACCAAATCCAGAAGGATTGGCAGGGGATAGAAGCAATTCATATGCTTCTGTGATTGGAAGCTTACAGTACCTAGCAACCATGATAAGGCCTGATATAGCTTGCACCATAAATAGACTGGGTGCTTATACAGCAAATCCCAGTATGGCTCATTATATGGCAGCAAAGCAACTGCTCAGATATGTTGCTGGGACTAAAGATTATGGCATCACATACACTAATAAGCCTTATGAGTCCCAAGGCAAAAACTTAGCATTTGAATATTCTGATGCTGGTTTTGCAAATACTAATGATCACAAATCCATATCTGGCTATGTCTTCTTGTCCCATGGAGGAGCAATCATGTGGGGATCAAAGAAGCAAGCCATGATCACACTATCATCCACCAAAGCTGAATATGTAGCATTATCAGAAGCTTCAAGAGAAGCGACATTGATACAGTCAATTTTGGGCCAGAGTCGACCACATCATGAACAAGGCTTCGCGAAGATGTGCATTGGCAAACCTTTTTCATCATTGTATGCGACATATCCTCAAACCTCTAGAGAAAGCCAGCCGGGAAGGGGTGATTATGGTTGGTGGTGACGGAATTTCTTGCCGTTGCTATCCTATCTTTGCTACGTATGTGGGTGATTACCCAGAGCAGGTCCTTGTAATGCTCGTGAAGACTGGTCACTGCCCGGTCTGTCCTGCACCGCCAAAAGAGAGTGGCACCTTCAAGAGCATCGGCCCACCCCACAAGATCTCCCCAATTCATTCAGCCCTCAAAAAAATATGCCAAGGACCCGCCGTTTTTGCACGAGCATGTCTGAAAGCTGGAATCAAACCTGTACAGGAGCCTTTTTGGCTGAATCTGCCTTTCGTCAACATCTATGACTCAATCACACCAGACATCCTTCATCAACTATATCAAGGTGTTGTCAAACATGTCATCAACTGGATTCGCATGGCTTGTGGAGATGTGGAAATCGGTGCAAGATGTTGACAGCTACCTCCTAACCACCACATTACGCTCTTCATGAAGGGCATTACCAATCTTTCATGCATCACTGGTAGCCAGCATGACCAGATCTGCCATTTTCTCCTATCACTCATCCTCAATATCCGCCTACCTGATGGAACATCCAGTGCACGTCTTGTGCATGCAGTTAGGGCATTATTAGACTTTCTGAATCTTGCACGTTACCCCGTCCACACATCTGAAACACTCGATAACCTAGATTCTGCACTTCGAGACTTCCACGACAACAAATTGATTTTTGTCGACCTTGGGATCCGCCAGAACTTCAATATCCCAAAGCTGCATTACATGGGGCATTACCGCTATTTCTTCGAGAGATTTGGGTCTGGAGACAATTTCAATACCGAGTACACCGAGTGGCTACACATTGACATGGCTAAGCAAGCTTATCGAGCATCTAATCGTAAGGATGAATATCCTCAGATGACTGCTTGGTTAGATCGACGCGAGAAGATGATGCACCATGCCAAATTTATTAGGCGACGTCTGGCAGCTTCTAATCCGAACCATGTCCATGTTCAAATTCCAGCGCCCTCACTGATTCCCCATCAAACTCTGAAGCTGCCGAAGCACCCAAGCATTGCCACGGTGTCGCTACATGACCTTAAGGTTAGATACGGTGCGATTCACTTCGTAGAAGGTCTGTCTGATACAGCCTTTCGAGGTTAGAGGTGAGTGTCAAGTTAGTATTATACCCATATCACTGATCCACCAAAGCATACAATTGTTTCCCAAATTCAGACCAAGCACGCTAGTAGCTTGGAAGTCAAGCAATGTACTTGATTTGGCCAAGGCATTCTATGTTAATCCCTTTTGCGATAGATTTACATACTCTACAGCTTATTAGCAATATATCTACTTATGTCGAGCCCCTATGGACCATGTGACCATATACGTGTGCATGTGATGACTGATAACTCTGTTTACCTCCCAGGCAGTCCTTGATTACCACCAACCCATCCTCCCTCCAATGCCTCTCTGCTCACCTCGCGGAGTACCACCGTGCAGGCAGTTTGTGCACTCCTTGACT
The DNA here is from genome assembly GCA_014925825.1 of Pholiota molesta. NCBI lineage: Eukaryota > Fungi > Basidiomycota > Agaricomycetes > Agaricales > Strophariaceae > Pholiota > Pholiota molesta. Next base: position 624,903 of record JACGCK010000006.1, on the reverse strand, counting down.
GTGCCTGCTCACTCCACCCTCCTAAATAGACTCAATGCCCTCAGCGCCCTCTCTTCGATGCTCGCGGAGACCCCATGCTTCCGAGCAACAAGCGTACCCTTGACGCCACAGCAGTCCTAAAGCCCCTGTGGTAAGCACATTCATATGGAGCAGTCTGAGTTGGAGGATGCACACTGCGCAATTCGCAGCATGCTGAGGGGCTGACCTTGGATCCTGGCGGCTGTGGAGGCCCAGTGTCCACTCCCAGACCACCTCCTCCAGCTGTGCCCGTGCTAATGTGTGCTTGCATTTGTGTTCTTCACAGATTCCGACGCTGGATACAGCAATGATTGCCTTTAGTGGCCATGCCCATCTTCTGAGTACCGGCAACACCTTCTCAGCGCCCATCCACACCCCATACAAATCAGGCTGCCTCCTTTGGTGCCTTCATGCAAGTGTCCTTGCACCACCCTCTTCACCCACTCTTCCCTGCACCTTCCCACTTGGCCCTTCACTTGGTTTCTATCAGCCAGGGCATAACATCATCAGTATTGAGCAGGCGGAGGCTCACACAATTAGGGCTTGCGCTTTGGAGAATGGATTTGGAAGTCTGGGCGGATCAGGCCGATGCTGTACGGCAGCGGAAAAACACGGGTGGCTCTCCAAAAGCCCCAATGATCGCGTACGACATCTGCTCTTGCTGAGGTGCATCCACCAATGGCAAGAATGAAATCCAGCCCGAAATTGACCCACAGGATCCCTTCAGGCCTCAAGGGCAAGGGGAAGCCATCACCAAGGTGCGCAAAGCCCAGATACAGCAGTTCTGGCCCATCGCGCACCTCAGGACGTTGGGAAGGAGGCAGGTAAGCAAATCTATCCCATCACTGCAGAATCCAATCTCACTGATGGGTCTCTATTTAGCCCTTTGTACGGAGATGGCTTTCTGTCGGACTCCCAGGCAGCCTCTCAGATGCAGATCGAGTGCAGCCCCACCCAACCAAGATGGTTGGTCCATTGCGTCACAGGCCCTGCAAGAGAGGCACCATTCACCGACGGTAGTAATGCTGGCCACACCCCCACAGCGCATGCTGCAGTGCCAGCACAGCCCAATGGCCCAGCAGTCCTGGCATCAGATGCAAGCCATTGGTCTGCCAGGTCACTGGCGCGGCGGTAATGGCCCCGGACGACGAGGGTCACGGCGGCAGCTCCAAAGCTCATGCCACTATGGGTGCCGTGATGGATGCAGACACTCAGGCGCCTGCCGGTGAGTCTGGTCTTGCGAACCAGGTGGAGTCTGCAGTGGTTGCTAGCAGCGAGATGGAGGAAGAGCCTGACACAGATGATGGTTCGGCCCTCCCCCGCAGCCCTTTGACCCCATTGCAGCTAGACCTAGCAGGGCTGCCCATCTCCACAGTTGGTAGTGCCTCCCGCGTCTATGACACCTCCGACACGGTGCTTGACTCAATTTGCAAATGTATCGCGGGCGGCGGCGCTCGCTGATGCAAGGAGGAAGGAGTTGGAGGCATATGCAAAGCTGGAGGCGGAGGTTGGTCAGTAGTACAGAGAGTTGAGGGCGAAGCAAAAGCAGCATGTGAGGGATGTTTCCAGCGCTTACAGCTGGCACATGCCATGTTGCAGGACGTAGAGATTAACCTCACAAGTCTGGCTGCTGATATCAACTTCAATTAAGATCGCTTTTGAATATATCACCTTCCCTTTTATGTTACCCAGACTGTCAATGAAATAAGATGGATTCAAACTTTTCCAAGAGAATAAGTGTTTGAAAAGCATAGCCATGCACTTAATGATACTTGATAAGTAACGAAGAATCTATTACTAGCTAATACAAGCCTAAATGTTGACTAATGCATTGAGATTAGTGCCGAAAAGAAAGGTTGCTGCTTTATGCTGCTTTTTTGAACAAATCAGAAAATCAGGTTTTTCCTAATGTCCTAGATAATCATCAGAAGTGTGTCGGTGTAGTGATGCATGCTCAGCTTTGCCCATCTAGGAGAGTGCTTTCAGTAGCAATTTAACTGGTCCTGGTGGGATACATACTGTATAGCTGGGCCCTTCTTTTTTTCTTCCTTTTCTCTACTTGACACATCTTAGTACCTGCTGTACCAAGGGTACGCACCGGCAATTGCCGGCATATGAGGTAGGGGGAGGGTGCCTGTCTGGCCGGCCTTATCCAAACTTTTTTTTACCAGTGCAAATATAGCTTTGGAAGCCTTTATATGCATTTTTATGCTCCTACTTACTCTCATATAATGTTTTCAAGACCTCCGAGCACACTACAGGCCATATACAAGCAACAGGTGACTTGCTGGCAATGGAAATGGACATCAGACTAATGATTGGATGGCTGGCATCACTCGGCATATGCTCGGTGCATTCAAATATAGCAAGCTAGTGATCTGAAATAGCACTTGATGGGTGCTTACTTCTCATTTTTGTCTCATTTTGAAGCTTTTCATTGTTGCAATTAGCTCAAGGATTGCTCTAATTGAGTAGAATATCAACTATTAACATGATTCTTGAAAGATACTTGAAGACTGTGCTTCAGTGTTGCCCCATAGCCAATTCCATCAATAAGATAATATCCACTGCCTGATTGATTTGCAAATTTATTTTCACAAGATATTCCATTGATTCCCCCCCTCTTTCAACTGCCTTTATGACCAGTATGCCTTCGGAATTCTTGTGATAACGACTGGAAGGTAAATGGTACAGGGATGGAAAATTGAAAATGTTGTCGAAGGAAGGCTTTAAGACTATGGTATAGTCAACATCATTGTATTTACAAAGCATTGTTGCCATCAAAACACGTGCTTTATTCCCTTTTTTGGATGCATAGGGGGGAGGGTCCCTCCCAAACTCGCCTTATCCGAAAAAATCGACCTCATATACCGGACTTTTTTTGTGCGTACCCCTTGTGCTGTACTCTTGTTTTCCTTCCCTTCAGCAGCATTTTGACATGATTTTGAGCCTTTCTGCTTCACCAGGCGGTCTTTGGCTTCATTTAGACAATCCTGAAATGCTTGTTTGGAAGCCATAGGGAGTAGTGTTTGAAAGTCCGGTTACAAGACCAGCCAAAGACCGGGACTGGACCGGACCATAACCGATCAAGACCGGAAATTCCGAAGACCGATGAAGACCGTAACCGCGGTCCGGTCTTCGGTCCATCAGCATTTTCGAAAACTCAAGACCGACCAAAGACCGGTCTTACCGGTCTTAACCAGTCTTACCGGTCTTAACCAGTCTTACTGGTCTTAACCAGTCTTTTACTCTCCTTGGTGAGGGACTTATTTTCTATTCAACAATCCTACTAATCACATTATTTCTCGTCTAGATTTGAAAACAATTGCCGCGTACAGGTTCCGGCGTTCGCCGAAATGGCCATCAACCGTGGTAACCACGGTTGATGGCTTGCACTCTCACCACCACCAGCCACCATGACGCCCGCCTCGCCCCTCCCATGCAGCCAGGATGCTGTTCAACCACGCGCAACGACGGAACAGGGGCAGTGGACATTAAGGGCAGACCCAGGAAGTGGGAGAGCCGCCAAGTGCGTCACCCGCACTACCCAAAATCCCCTGCTGACAACTTTCACTCCCCATAGGCTATAGCGAGCATCCGTCACCGCTCGTTATCGTGCCCCGCCCTCGCGCTCCACGCCCAAGTCATGGACTGTACACCTGCCGCACGCCGTGTCTTTACCACGTCACAGTGCGACGATGCCGCGGGAGGGGTCCGTGTGGACGACGACGCCAGTGGACAGCGCGACAATGCCAGTGGACCAGCCTTGTCTGTTAAATTTCTACATGAAATCAGGTTAGTTAGCGATATAAAAATAGTGCATCCAGCTTCCTAACTGACGAGCACAGCCACTCCACCAAGCTGAGTTTGAAGACATTCCACTTTTGGCAGGTGGTCTATGCTGGTCACTGGGGGCGGTGATGGTGATCACTGGAGGCTGTGCACTTGCTCACCATGCTCAACAGTGCCCCGCACTCGTCGTCGCTGTTGTCAGGGTCATCCCAAAGTGGAAATACCAAAAATAACATTTTTCCACTATTGGTGGGATTGCAGCTGGGCAGCTGGTCCGCTCTGTTTGGGGCCCTTTAGGACTATCTTATAGCGATAGATGCGGATTTTGATTCTGAATACAACCGTAAAAATTTCATATTAATAGCTGCAGCGGTTGACGCGCTAGATGCAAATTACTGATGGCGAAAAATTAGCGCCCACAAAGAATATTGTTTTCCTCCGCAACCGCGGGCTCGTTTTGCATGATTTTAGGTGGTATCTAGAAGTATTAAACGCGCGCTTCGAACACGTCCATGATCGTAATTTTACGTCCCTTCCTTGCTCCGTAAAATGCTCCGGATATATTTACGCTCGCACCGCTTTACCGCCAGCTACGCTTTAAAAGTCGGGGCGCATATTATATCATAAAATAGGTTAATATCACACCTTTCCAACGGTATTTTATTCGTTTAAATTGGAACATCCTACGCGGCGTTATTCACGAAATGGTTGTTTATTTATAGCAGGGGAACCACAAATCGCCTCAGCGAGCGCTTAGGTGCGTTGCCATCTGCTAAATTTATTGGATTTAATGACACATCGACTTTGGGGATCAGACGCCGGGAAGGTACTGAACCAGATGCTGGGCTGGCATGGATATTGGCTAGCTGGCAGGCATGATTCTATATTTAGTATTCGGGCCGAGCACGTGTCTGTTGGCTGCATGCCCGGTATATGCACCTGGGTTGGCTCGCTCAATATTGGGCGCTTAGGCGCCATAATATACAGAAAGATTCAGAATTTTACACTGATTTTGAATCTAAAATTTTCATATCAATAGCTGCACTCGTGAGGGCGCTAGAAGCGAATTACTGATGGCGCTTAAAATGCGCCCACAAAAGATGGCTTGTTTCTCATGAACCGGCGCTCCGTTTTGCATAATCTAAATTGGGGTGTATAGATATAAAAAAGAGCTTTCCAACGCAATACTGATCGTAATTCTCCGTTCGTTCCCTGGCACATAAAACAGCCCGCACTATTCTGCACTCCAGCATTAATAGCATGGGCTAGGCATTGGATATAAATACGCTACGTTCCCATAAAATAGCTGAATACGAGGTCTTTCGAACGCGTGTATATGCACTTTTATTGAATAACATCCCATAGCTCCAGAAAGGAATTGATTGTGCGTTGAATAATGTGGGAACCGCATACCGCGCCAGCGCGTACCTAGGCGCGTTGGAATCGCCTGATTTTACTGGATTTAATGACGCCTTTATTATGGAATTCGGAGGCCGGGAAGGTAGTGAACCAGACATGGGGCGGGTATGGATATTGCCTTGCTGGCCGGAATGGTACTATTTTTAGGCCTGCCGTGCTCGGCATCGCCCAATTCGGGCGTAGAATAGTGGCACCCTCCCCCTCCCCCCAATATTGAAAATTCGATTCCTCCCTCAATTGCTGTTCAATCCCTCCGTTCTTTTTTGTAATATTTTGTATAAATAGAGTACTATACGACTAGGCTATTGATACATTATTATAATGCATGCAGCATGTGTTATTTTAATATCTCTCTATTTTGAATGGTACATTGGGGTCTTTCACTGCATTTGGGTTACTTATTGGCATATATAAAACGGTAAATAGTTGTGGGTACATACGTAGCACAGTTCCTGGCAGTTTAACACTAATATAACTGCTTTCCTATAAGTTTACACCCATAAAGGATAGATTGGGGTACCTTCTGCTTGATGTACTCATATCTCACCCAATACTGTAGCTACAAGCATGTTTAAAGCCTCATTTACATCTTACTTATGCTGCTTCCAACTCTATTAATCGACGATTGTTCTCTAAATGCATTCTATTCATTATATCAGCAGAATGATTAAATCTCGCACAAAACATGAAATATACATCTGGCACATTCAGTTATGCTCGGAATATTGTGGTATTTGGTGTGAGTATATTACAATATGGACCACCCACCATATCCAAAAGGTAGACAAGGAGAGTAAGAACTGCACCCTACAGAGCCAAATATGTTGCGACCTACCCACACATTTTTATGTATGACTTGATTCATAGATATCCCTATGATCTAAACACCTCAAGTGGTCTAGAATATGCTCTCATGAATAACTTTTTTTTTAAATGCCTATATTAAGTGATATTGGTGTCTAGTAGCCATAATAAGCATATTACACTATATTTGGAGTAGTAACAGTATATAGATATGCATGAATCTACTGACATTTTCAAGAAATCGAAGAATTTTGCGATGTTTTGGTATCTAGAGCTCGCAATTCTTGTACTGGTCTTTCGAATTTTGGCAAGGTAGTTCTAGCTATATTATAGAGTACTCCTTGAAAGTCGTGTAATTTTAGACGCATAGCTACATTCACAGGGCAATATTGTTCAGGGTTTATTGTATTTAATCATTCTGGTGTGATCACTGGAGTAATTGGTGTGTGTCAGAATACTGTATAGATCAATATTTAATATGCCTTGTTGCCGTTTTAACACACGCTTGGGTCTGTCCGTAGTGACAATATTGGCTGAGATATGAGTATATCAAGGAGAAGATACCCCAATCCAATTTTCATGTGTGTAACCCTATAGGTCAGCATTTATATTGGTGCTAAGCTACCAGAAAATGTGTTAAATATGTACCTCTACCTATTCACCGCTTTATATATGCTAATAAGCATCCCAAATGCAGTGAAAAGCCCCAATGTAATACTGAGAAAAGAGCGATATTAAGATAACACATGCTGCATGTAGTACAATAATGTATCAATGGCATAGGCATATAGTACCGTATTTATATAAAATAATACAAAAAAGAACAAAAGGATTGGATAAGAATTGAGGGAGGAATCGAATTTTAAATATGGGGGGGAGGGGGAGGGTGCCACTATTCTACGCCCGAATTGGGTGATGCCGAGCACGGCAGGCCTAAAAATAGTACCATTCCGGCCAGGAAGGCAATATTCATGCCAGCCCCATGTCTGGTTAACTACCTTCCCGGCCTCCGAATTCCATAACAAAGGCGTCATTAAATCCAGTAAAATCAGGCGATTCCAACGCGCTTAAGTACGCGCCGGCGCGGTATGCGGTCCCCGCGTCATTCAATGCACGATCAATTCTTTTCTGGAGGTATGGGATGTTATTCAATAAAAGTGCATATACACGCGTTCGAGAGAGCTCGTAGCCAGCTATTTTATGGGGAAGTAGCATATTCATATTCAATGCGTAGCGCATGCTATTAATGTTGGAGCGCAAGATAGTGCGGGCCATTTTACGTGCCAGGCAACGGACGGAAAATTACGATCAGTAGCGCGTTCGAAAGATCTTTTCTATATCTATACACTCCAATTTAGATTATGCAAAACGAAGCGCCGGTTCATGAGAAACAAGCCATCTTTTGTGGGCGCATTTTAAGCGCCATCAGTAATTCGCTTCTAGCGCCCTCACGAGTGCAGCTATTGATATGAAAATTTTAGATTCAAAATCAGTGTAAAATTCTGAATCTTTCTGTATATTATGGCACCTAAGCGCCCAATATTGAGCGAGCCAACCCAGGTGCATATACCGGGCATGCAGCCAACAGACACGTGCTCGGCCCGAATACTAAATATAGAATCATGCCTGCCAGCCAGCCAATATCCATGCCAGCCCAGCATCTGGTTCAGTACCTTCCCGGCGTCTGATCCCCAAAGTCGATGTGTCATTAAATCCAATAAATTTAGCAGATGGCAACGCACCTAAGCGCTCGCTGAGGCGATTTGTGGTTCCCCTGCTATAAATAAACAACCATTTCGTGAATAACGCCGCGTAGGATGTTCCAATTTAAACGAATAAAATACCGTTGGAAAGGTGTGATATTAACCTATTTTATGATATAATATGCGCGCGGATATTCAATGCGTGGCTGGCGCTGAAGCGGTGCGAGCGTAAATATATCCGGAGCGTTTTACGGAGCGAGGAACGGACGTAAAATTACGACCATAGACGCGTTAAAAGCGCGTGGTTAATACCTCCAGATACAACCTAAGATCATGCAAAACGACCGGGCGGTTGCGGAGGAAAGCAATATTCTTTGTGGGCGCTAATTTTACGCCATCAGTAATTCGCGTCTAGCGCATCAACCATTGCAGCTATTAATATGAAAACTTCACGGTTGTATTCAGAATCAAAATCCGCATCTATCGATATAAAATGGTCCCAAAGGGCCCCAAACAGAGCGGACCAGCTGCCCAGCTGCAATCCCACCAATAGTGGAAAAATGTTATTTTTGGTATTTCCACTTTGGGATGACCCTGACAACAGCGACGAGCAGTGCTGGGCACTGTTGAGCATGGTGAGCAAGTGCACAGCCTCCAGTGATCACCATCACCGCCCCCAGTGACCAGCACAGACCACCTGCCAAAAGTGGAATGTCTTCAAACTCAGCTTGGTGGAGTGGCTGTGCCCGTCAGTTAGGAAGCTGGATGCACTATTTTTATATCGTCAATCTAGTCTGATTCATGCATGAGATTGACAGACACAAGTGAGTGGACAGCGCGACAATGCCAGCGGACAACGTCAGCGGACAGTGCAACGACGCCGGCGCATTGTTGACAATGGCTACGCCGTCGTGTGCGTTTGGTGTGCGTCTGCGGGACTGCCACCTCCTAGGTTTGCTGCCCCCTCTCTCTCTCCGTGCCCCGCCCTCACCCCCAACGGCCTCGGCGCCTCCTGCACACCACGTCTAACATGTAACGACGCGACAGCGATGCGCGAGTACTCGCCATGTCCTGATTTCTTTCCACTGGCTTGCCGCCTCCTCGCTCTCTCTGCGCCGCATCTGAGTCCCCACCTTCCATGGACTCGCCACCCCCTCGCTCTCTCCGCACCGCATCCTCACCTTCCACAGACTCACCACCCCGCGCCCCACCCTCACCCTCCATGGACTCGCCCTGCGAGTCGACACCATGCCGTCTACATGCACAATGGAACTGCAATATTGCAGTTCCTGCGACATGGAGACGCTGAGGTGCCGCTCGCAAGACCGGTCTGGACCAGTCCTACACTGGTCTGGACCAGTCTGAACTGTAACCGGTCTTGACCGGTCTTTGGACCGCGCAAGACCATTCAGGACTGGTCCACATCGGTTCGGTCCGGTTTTTGGGGCATTCGGAAGAATTGAAGACCGGTCTCGGTCCCGGTCCATGCCCTTCGAGGGCAAAAGACCGGACCGGACCGGACTTTCAAACACTAATAGGGAGTGTAGACAGGATGGAGGCTGGAGGATGTTGAAGTAGAGGCTACAGAGGCTACGTTGATTAGATCAATATCAAATTCAAGCTCCAAAAGGCCAGCTTGAGCTCGGTGATTTGATTTGAGTTCAAATACTCCTGCATTCAAAGTTGAACTTGGGCAGCAGGCAACTCAAATCAGCTAAATCAAGGTTCCAAATACTATTCAAATACTATTCAAATACTCTTTAAATACTCCCAAATATTCTACTGTGAACAACCATATTGTCTTAATACCTGCAAGATTACTTTGCTTCCCAAGTTGAATAAAGAAAATATGGACTTGCATATTAGGTGTCACTAGCATATGATTTTTGTAGATGGCTAAAGGTCGACTAAAGTAATGCTAGTTAATAACTATTAATGTTCAACTTACAGTACTGAAAATATACCAAAAATACCATTTGCAAAAATTATTGAGACTAAATATATTGTGCAGAATTGATTTTAAAGACATCCTTATTCTTTTAAGCAAAATGCTAGAAGCCAAATTGGTACATTTTTGGCTATTATAAGTGCTATAGAATAATTTGTAGACATAAATATAAAGCAAAAATCTAAAAAGTCTCCAAAATCTTGAAAAAATATAGGTAGTAGTAGTATATAGTCCTAGTTTTACTAATAGCTTTACAAACTCTGTAATTTATATGTATCTAAATGAGGATCATGAGAAAATTCTTCATATACCAAATCATTGCTAATAGGTTCTTGAATTTTGTGATATTTAGATTTTGAAAGCATACGTTTTTTTCTGTATAAAATTCTACAAATATTGTTAGAAAATATCCAAGAATAATAACAGACCAATAGCACTTACATTCCAATAGACAGAGGACAATAAAGCTACAAGTCCAATCAGCCCTCTAATAAATTTAACTTGTTCTGGCTGAAAAACAATTCTAATTTGCTGAGTCCTTGGGGATCTGGATCTACAAATGTCAGCTTCCGATTTGGCAATTCCGTCTTGCTTGGGGGATTAGTAGGATCAAAGCAATACTGCTTGAAGCATTGCGAGCAAAGAGCCGACCGTTGAATGGCGGCAGAGCTTTGGACCTCGCCCGATCAAAGGCGGCACATTGTAGGCATTTTCCCCAGTTAGGGTCGGGATTGTTCGAATTCGGGGTGAATCCGGAGACTATGTTGGTGTAGACTTGGTCAAAGAATAGGCGCGTCTGCAGCAGAGTGTATGACAGTTGAAATGTGCAGTGCTGTGGCACGTCATGAGCAAATGCATTAACTTACAGATGGTATGAACACTTACTTCGTAACTGGATTACCCCCTGATATTGGCGGTGCATTGGGCAGATAGATAACGAGAGGAAAGGTATCTGTCGCCGACGGATCACAGCCGAAAAACGTCGGACGAGCATTAACGCCAGTATCTATAAAGTCCTGCGGTGTAGCGGGAATTGGGGGAAATGGTTATGAGATGACTGTAAAAATTCTGATTGTCGGAGGGCGGTGAATAATAGGCCAGTCCCACTGGGAAAACAAACGAATTCAACGACTTTTCAACGATAGGAACAAGCACTTACTTGGGCCAGTTGTTTATCGGATCATCCGCGCTCCCTTCGATCGTGACAATGACATCCACGTCTCTGGCGTTTACGAGCAATGGGCCGTACGGGATGTTTTCTTGATTAGACGAGCCGTCGATGAACTCTAGCCAGGTGGCGTTTGCATCTTGAAAGGTGTCCGTTCGTTGCCCTTGAAAGGGATTTGGCCAATTAGCAACGTCTTCAGCTCTCGTACGGACGTCCGTCAGTTGGCGATTGACTAGGTAAAGCAGCGCGTTTCCGTCATTCTGATCAAACTGCGAGATGGTATTACGCGCAAAGTCCAGAAGTTGCTGAAGAAGCGACGACAATAGATTAGCCAAGACATTCATTCGAAGAACACAGGGCTGACATTGAAAAGGCTAGCGCTGCTTCCCATTACAAATCCCGCCTGATCAAAGCCGGTGACACACGAGGATCCAGTGGTGGATCTACCAGCTGATAGATGTGTTCCCGCGTAAGTAAGGTTCATTCCAGTGGAAAGAAAGGGATCATAGGAAGCGAGTTCCAGAGGAGTTATCTAAGGGTTTTTGGTGAGTTGCAATTTGCGAATGCGAAAAGAAATGGAATACAGACTTCATATACGACCGAATCAAGGGCGAGGATCGTCGTCGAGTTGGAACCTGACGGGCGCGAGTCGACGACAACGATGGGGAACGGTACCGAGTAGTTTTGATATGCAGGTATGAGGGGTATCTCTGACCAAAGCTGCCCCGCGCCGTGTCCAGTGTCATTAGTGAAAAAGTTCTGTCGCGTGGTTTGATTGAGAAAGTGATAGGATATCATGCGAGACCACGGATCTGTGAGGCTCGTATCACTGGAGCAAAATGAGCGCGATGCGTTAATGCTATTGAAGTGCCACTCACACTCCTTGGCCATCCTTTGCTATAATACTCCAAAGAATACTTCCAAAGAAGGCTTGGTTCTGGTCGGACAGAATGTCGTCGCCATCGGGAGTGGCAAAAGGCAAATCGAGCAACCAGCCGGAAAGATCTTGCCCATTTCCGAATACAAGGTCCTCGATGCTCGGCCAATTGTTGAACAAAAGAGAGCCAGTCACCCACGAGCCACCTATGCGTGCATGATGTCAAAGCGCCGTTCGCCTGTAGAATATCATGAAGACTTGCTCACCCGACAGCCCCGTGATATACGACGCGACTTGAAGCAAGCCTCCCGTGCCTGCAGCTTTCGCGGAAGAATTGCGCGCATCCAAAGCCTGAAGCACAGCTGCACCGTATTGGGCAGCGCGAAGGCCCCCTCCAGGTATGGCAAGTCCGATGTTCGGGAATTGGGAAGCGTTGAAAGACGAAAGATTATAGCCCAAACTACTGCCGTCCCCTAACCAGTCCGTCCATGCAGAGGAGACGACGGTATTCCTGCGTGTGGTGACATATTCCTGCTCGTCTGGGTGCAGAGACTGGTTCTGAGGAGAGAAGGAGCGGATGAGAGGCGCAGTGGACAAATCGGGGCATTCCACATTTGTCTGAGGCGCGTAATCAGTCACCGAGCTTGCCAGGCTTGCCACATACAAAAGAGATTGAGTGAAGAACAAAAGTATTTTCATGGCGAGAAGGGAACGGTGGGCATTCAAGGTTTGACATGGTTCGTGATATATAGTAGTGTGGTAACAATGAGGCCGTGTTGTGTGTGTGCTATAATTACCCGAAGTTACTCATCACCGAATCAACAATCACAGCATCCTGACAGTTTCCAACCAAGCCTTCATATCAGAAATGGTAAAGTACACAAATAACTGTTCATCACTATCTACAACCACGACTAATCATCGAATCCACCTTCGAATAGGTAATTGGCGGCAAGTTCTTCATTTTTGTCGCAAGCAAAGTATGCCTCTAGGACGGCTTGTCGTGGAAACCCGAGAGCTTCCAACTATAGATGGGCGGTTAGTAATGCAAACAACAAAAGGAATGCTTCGGAACACGAACGCGTTGGATAGCAGCCCTCTCCTCTTCCGTGACACTGATAACTTGGGCGCCCGGCGGCACGGGACCATCGTCGCCATCGTCGCCAATTTCAATACCGAGCAGTTGGAAGAGGGCTTCAGGGTTCTGAGAATCATCTGGGCAATGGCAGGGTTCTGGCTGGCGAGTTGTTGAATGAGGGGTCCGATCAAATTTGGATTGGCCGCCATTTGCTGCCGGAGCTGCTGTATCTGAGGATTGTTGCGCAGCGCCTCGAGGTTGAGCTGCCACCAGGACCGCCTGCTCCTGCGCCCGGGCCGGCAGCGCCTCCTTGGTGTTGCTGCTGTTGCTGCTGCGCCAACTGAAGCGCATCGGGTCAATAGGAGTCATAAATAGTGATAGAAGGTGGTCCTACCTGGAATAGATTCTGAGGTTGATTTGCAGGTTGTGCTTGAGCTGGCGGTGCTGCTGGGGCGGCGGCTGGGACTGATGCAGGCTGTGCTGGAGGGGCGGTGGCGGGCTCCTCGGCCTCAAGATGGGCTGGAATCTCCTAGATGACAGAATGAGATGGGGGTTGATGTAGAGATAAGAGAGGAGACGGACGGTCATGAGATATTCGACGGCTCGATCGGGGTTGTTGAAACTAGCGCGCATGGCACGAAGGACTTGCTCTCTGGGGAAGCCCATTTCCATTATGCCGTTGATAGCACTTTGGAGATGGGCGCCGGAGAGGAAGGAGCTTTGATCACCGAAAGCAACAGGCGCTGGAGGGGGCACTTCTGCGGGTTGGGGAGTGGTCTCGGCTTGGGCGGGGGTGCTGCAGCGGGGGGGGGTTGAGGGGCAGCTGCTTGGGCGGGTGGCTCGACAGCGGGGGCTTGTGTCGACGTCGATGGGGCGGGGGTGGGTTTCGGCTACGAGAGCGATGGTCAGAAAATAACGATGAAGAGGGCGGGGAGACGGACCTTTGAAACCATTAGGACGAGGAAGTCCTTCTCCTTGAAGCCGCATGACTCGACGGTCTTGTCATCGGTGAGGATCTTGCCTGGTGAGTGTGAGGGGTATGAAGGGATGGGAGGAGAGATATGGGCTGACCGGAATAGATAATTTTCTGGACGGCGACGGGATGGCCCTGAGATTGGTGGATTTTGGCCTTGAGATCTGCGATGGACTCTGTGGGCTCGACATCGACCTGGTGCGGGTTAGCGGTGGGACGATGGGGGCGGGGGGCCGCGTACCTGGAAGATCTTCTGCTGTGTGGTCTTGACGGTGATCTTCATGGCGGTGGCTGGAGAGGAGGAGTCGCTGATTACGTCGCCTCCTGATGCTGCTTACGCAAGCTGCGCATGTTGGACGGTCCCCGCCATGGAGACGCAGGCCGGCGACACCTATCTGCGCGACCTCGCCGCCTTCGTCCGCCGCAATGACAAGGGCCTCGCAGAGTCAGGCCTCTTCCGCAGGCGCAGGCACTCGCCCTCAGACCCGTCCCCCTTTCTCCCCCTCGCCTGGCTCTCCCCCTCGCTCTCGCCTCCGCCCCGAACCCGTCCTCCTTTCCATCGACACCCACCATCTCTTCTACGTCCTCATGAGGCTGGAGGCCCTCGGCTTCCACACTGGCTCTCTCGATGTCCACGTCGAGGCCCTTCACGCCCCATGAGCTACGCCAGCATATATTCCGAACACAAGGACCCTGAAACCATGTCTCTCGCTTCCTTTCGCTCTTCCCTCTCCATGGTCTCCAACATCTCCCTTGCGGGTGGCTGGTGGTCTCCCTACAATCAGCCCACCATCGACGCAGAGCTGAAATATCTCTACAGCAGTTTCACCAAGCTGCCTGCTCTCGCTATTTCCGCCCCGGGCAAAAAGGCAATCACCGAGCTTATGGGCGAATCCTCGAACGAAATGCCGTACCCTTGGATGTCTTCAAGAACCTACAGCGTTTGGAATGCGACAACATTGACCCGCGCACACTACTCGGTTGGGATCTCCTGGCATTCTCTCTAAAGAGTCTCAAGATCCGCAAGAGTGGCTTGCAAGACATCTCCGAGATATTTGTTGGCGCTGTTCTCGAGGATCAGGCCCGAAGAGAAGGAACGCTTTCCCAACAACAGCAACGTCAGCGTACTGTATCTTCCAACTCCACACCAAAACCACTTCCACAACCTTCCCTGCCCCCCATCCAGGACGAGCCCGAAGTCGAAGGCGATCACGAGTCCACACCAGTGGCTCCAGCCCCTTCTACCCGACGCGATCTATCTCCTGCACAATGGGCTTCTCTCAAGCATCTATACCTACCCGACAATGCACTAACCTTCATTCCTGCCCATCTGCTCTTGTATCTGACCTCCATCACGCATCTAGATCTATCTGCAAATCTTTTCGTATCAGTACCCCCCGGTCTCGAGGAACTCTATAATCTCACCAGTCTGAACTTGTCGGACAATCTAATTGACTCGGTCCTTGGAATATACCTGAATCTTGGACAACTCATATACCTCAATATATCTCACAACCGACTGGAATCACTATGCGGCCTGGAACGTCTGTTGGCTCTTGAACGCGTCGATCTACGCGGCAACCTCTTGGAAGAAACTTTGGAAATCGGACGGCTTGTTGTTCTTCCCAATATTTCTGAACTCTGGATAGAAGGCAACCCTTTCGTCGAGATTGAAGAATCATACCGCATCCACTGCTTTGACTATTTCTGGAAAGAGGGCAAGGAAATTATTCTCGATGGGACACACCCAACGATGTATGAAAGACGAAATCTGAGCTCGCCGGATCATACGAAATCCATCCTTCCGCTTTCAACCTCCTCGTCGGCCCCAGTGATAACGATAGAACCGTCCCATAGCCAGGTGTTTAGTGCTTCGCTACCCACTAGTCGGACAAACGACATCTTTCCAAATGCATCCCCATCGTCAACAAGCGACTCTGCGTCTGTGGTGACGAGTGGCCGACGGCAGAAGAAGTCGAAGCGTATCGTCAACCTTGACGGAACACCCAGCAATCAACTATTTCCGTCTTCCGTCCAGTCACGCTTGAACACGGTCCAAGTCTCGGAGCCACAGGATGCATCTATGTTGTTGTCTTCAGATAAGGATCCCAAAGACGCAGAACTGAACCTAACGACGCGCTCCTTGTTGGATCCGGACGCTTCATCACACCTCGGCGGCCGCGTCATAGTCGCCACCACACCGAACATGCACCCTCCGGAACTTCTTTGGCACCATTACCCGAGAATCGACTGCCATATTCTCTGTTGTCTGAAGGCAGCAAACCCAATACACCGCTGTCGAGGTCAGAAGCACGCAAAGCGCGCCAGAGCGCGTCTGTATTTGAGGCAGGAACGGTAGACGACGGGGACGGAGACGTGGATGCATATAGGAAGACGATCGAGTCGCTGAAGAAGGATATGGGGGATAGTTGGCTGAAGGTTTACAACCAGACGCAGTCGTGATTTTTTGGTATTTCTTGGGAATGTACATATTATTTGAGCGTAATGGATGTGTTGTGTGATGTCACGTGATAGATGTTGAAGGGAAGGAGAACGGTGACTGTTACTCTACTGTTTCCTTTCTTTCTGTCTCGTCTCCCCGGCCCACGTCGTTCTTTACTCATACCCCCTCAGATATACTACCATGGGCGCAAATCTTTCCAAAGCCATGGGTCCGCCCTTCCTCTCGTCCGTGTTGCTGTCCCTCTGACCCCATGCGCCTTCTAGGCAAGATTTTCGGCAATAAGGAGATGCGGTTGCTGATGTTGGGCTTGGATGCTGCTGGAAAGACAAGTGCGTATATCATATAGGAAAGATAATACATCCCGTCCAACTCGTCATCCGTCCTCCTCCACAGCAATCCTCTACAAGCTCAAGCTCAACCAATCCGTGACGACCATTCCAACTGGTATGACAGCTGTTTAGCCCCTTATTATCGAACGTCCCTCTCATTCTCCGTCCCAGTCGGGTTCAACGTGGAAACGGTTACTTACAAGAACGTCAAGTTCAACGTGTGGGACGTTGGAGGCCAGGACAAAATCAGGCCCCTTTGGAGGCATTACTACACCGGCACACAAGGTCTTGTCTTCGTCGTCGACAGTCAGGATAGAGAGCGCATAGACGAAGCCAAGCAGGAGTTGCACCGGATATTGAGTGATCGAGAGATGAAGGAGTGTCTCTTGCTCGTGTTTGCCAACAAGCAGGATCTGCCAGGAGGTGCGTGCTGGTCTTGTTTCACTGGCGCTTCAATACTAAATCAATCCACTCAAGCCATGTCTCCTGCGGAAGTAACAGAGAAACTGGGCCTACATCGTATGCGAGACCGCTCGTGGTATGTGCATCCTAGGTACGTCTACGCCCCATTTCGACCCTTTGGCCCTGCGAAACCTAAACAATTTCCTCCAGCTGTGCAACAACAGGTGAAGGTCTTTTCGAAGGCCTTCAATGGCTGTCACAAAATGTCAAGAAACGACAACCCTAGATTTTTGTCGCGTGATACCGACCCGCAACGCCAACGTTATTTTGAGCGCCGATACCTGGTCTTCAAGTCAACGGCCCCGTATTTAGAACTTTGTTCGATACCAGTTTTTCTCCTTCGTTTCTCTTGAATACCCCTATATCTCCTCTTCTTTTCTATTTCCAGCTCTCTCAAGTTATTCATGGCCACGCACGACTCTTACAACGCACAACGGATAACGTCCCTCCGTCCAATACACGTCTTTTATCTCTCATTCACTGACAGACTCTTGGGCTGTCTTTTCGCACATGGATTGGCCTGTATTATGGACAGTTATCTACCTAATTAATGGATGCCTTGTGTTAAGCGCTTGGATGAACCGTTATGTAAGCTTGTCGTATGTCGTGCTCATTGGATAATTGTTGTCCACGATTGAGTGTCCACCCGCCATGCCGTCCTGCTCTCAACACCGACCCACATCATGTTCTCCGCTCTGCGACAGGCCTCCAGACGAGGCTTTGCTTCCCATGCACCCGTCCAGGGCTTCAACGGGGCAGTGGGCAACACACCTCTTGTGCGTTCACTCCGATTCCAGCCATTCTTTAGTTCATCTCGCTCCATAGATCTATCTGAAGGGTCTTTCGGAGAAGACTGGCTCCCGTATTTATGGAAAAGCAGAGTTTCAAAACCCTGGTGGTAGTGTCAAAGACAGAGCTGCCCTTGGCCTCGTTCGCGATGCAGAGGAACAAGGACTGTACGCATGACTTTCTTTGCTCGCTTTCCCCACGCTCATTTCAACCATTGAAGCATCAAACCGGGAGGCACAGTAGTCGAAGGTACCGCAGGCAACACCGGTATCGGTCTGGCCCATGTGTGCAGAGCTAAAGGCTACAAATGCGTTATTTATATGCCCGATACCCAGGTAACACCCAAGTCCCTTCCCGGGAAGCGACACTAAAATCGGGTTGCAGAGCCAAGAGAAAATCGACCTCCTCCGCATGCTCGGCGCAGATGTGCGTCCCGTACCCGCAGTCGCCTTCGAGAACCCCAAGAACTACAACCACCAAGCACGGGAGTACGCGGAGAGCTTGGACAACGCCATCTGGACCAACCAATTCGACAACACCGCAAATGCCAAAGCCCACTACCTCACAACTGGTCCCGAAATCTGGGAGCAAACCCAAGGCAACTTGGACGCGTTCATCTGCTCTACAGGTACAGGCGGTACATTGGCCGGTGTTGGAAAATACCTCAAAGAGAAGAGCGGTGGCAAGACGCAGATTTGGTTAGCAGACCCCCCTGGCAGTGTGTTGACCAGTTACATCACCAGTGGAGGAAAGCTGGTCGAGAGATCTGGAAGCTCCATCACAGAAGGTATTTCTATCTTATTTGACTTTGACGACGCGATCAACTGACGAATATTTTAGGAATTGGTCAGGGACGCATCACTGATAACCTTGGAACATTCGTCAAAGAGCTATCTGGCGCGTTCACAGTTCCTGATACCAAATCCATCGCCATGCTCTACGATCTTTGGACACTGAAGGACTATACATGGGCGCCAGCTCTGCCCTCAACGTCGTTGCTGCCGTTGAGCTCGCGCAAAAATTGGGACCCGGTTCGTTCACCTTCCGGCTATCTTGATGTTGTCAATTCTCAACGTTCATTTAGGTTCTACTGTCGTCACTATTCTATGCGATGGCGCTTACCGCTATCAAAGTCGTCTGTTCTCTAAGAAATGGCTGCAAACCAAGGGACTCACAGATGCCATCCCCTCTCATCTCAAGAAATATGCTGTTTTGGATTGATCTTTCGCATCCAAGGGATATTGGAATTATACAAATGCCATTTAACATGGATCAAACTAGATAAAACATATATCTTACAAAAATGGGGAATAAATATACAGCAAATTTACAAATTGGAATGCTTGAATTATATGGCAAAACAACAATAGGACATTGACTTCCGTCCTTGAATTTTTTGATATATACGGTCTTGTGAGAACGCTGCAAAGGTGTGAGATTGGATTGATATAGCAATGGTGAACACGTACACGTTCGCTTTGATGATTTTATCGTCAGTAGGTTTGAAGATGCAGTTGGTAAGTAATATGTAAAGGAAGGTTTTAATCTCAATCATTGAAAATCGGAGGCCGATGCAAGACTGGATGATCGATTTGTTAGACAAGAATTCCAACAAAATCTCCAAATCTCAGTGATGCTTACACGAGGACCAGCCGAGAATGTTAAAGTATTCGAAAACAATCCAGGCAATTGACTCGCACTTTCTGGGAGATGATCCCATCTATCTGGTCTGAACAAACGTCAGAAACTCAACAGTAGAAGGGTATAATTATCCTTACTGGAACTCCCATGCATCATCGCCCCAGAACGATTTATCGAGGTTAAAGCCCTCGACAGCAACGTGGACGAAACTGCCTTTAGGAACAGAAACAGTTGTTTTCTGAGTGGGATTACCGTCTCGTCCATGGATTGGTGATGAGGTAGGAATTTCGTCGTCTTCCGTGGCGACTCGAATAGATGAATGCACAGGGGGATAAGGCGTATACACTCGCGTACTACGTTGTGAAGATATGGAAGATTTGATATTTCCGAATACAAGGAGTGGATTTCGTCGTCCGTTAGATCAGAAAGATTACCAGAAGATGATGGATACACAGAGAGTAATTCTGCACGAAGGCGATCCTGCATGGCCAGATTTTGAGCGAGAAGAAAAATCGTCCAAGTGAGGCTCAGAGAGGAAGTGTCAGAGCCCGCAAACATAAAAGTGTTGATATTATGCAGGATATCTTCGTCAGAAATTCTTTGGTCCTCCGGTAGATCAATGGCTACATTAGATTTCACTGAGATATAAGGAAAGCTGTAAGAAACCGAGACAATGAAAAGAGAAGATACTAACGTAGGAGGCTCAGTAAATCTCGGCCTGCATATGGGATGCCAGATTTCAAACCCTCATCGATTTTGGTTTTCTTCTCTTGAATCAAATGTCCAGCGACGCGGTGTATAACGTTTTGACATCTTTGGACGGTACGAACGGTGGAATCTGGCTATATGGTGGAAGACGTTTATCTTAAGCTCAAGATAAAATAAGGATAACTGAAACATACAAATATGGAGCTGATTAAGGGGAAGTATATCCTGAAGATAGTCCTCAGAGGATTACTTTGCGAAACCGCGACTTCGAACATTTCTTTATAAGCCGAGAAAAGCTCATTGGATTCATTTTCGATGGCGTTGAAGTTGTAATCAAAACCTGAAGCAAACACAATAAGCATAAAAGAGACACAACCCGAAATCATTTACCTGCGAGGCCAATAACATCGAAGGTCGCCCTGCTAATCCAATGGCAAACATCTATTGTTAGAGGCTCTGGGCTGGCCTGGATCATTTGCAACCACCTGTCCTTCAGCTCGTTTCCTTTGTTAAATACCAAAGGGACCAGGCCGCGTAGGTTCTGGATCGAGAAAGCTGGTGTTGCTACTCGTCGTTGGCGCTTGTGGACGAGACCCTCCGCGGCAAGCATACCACATCCAATAAGGCTGGTGATCAAGCGACGCGATTGCCATGGCTTTTCGTATATGGTCGAGTTTTTTAGGACATGGGCTACAGATACTGGGTCCAGTGTCAGTAGACGCACATCCCACTGTCGCGCGCAGAGGGTCAGAGGCTTCTCAAAGACTTTGATGTTTGTACTTACCGGGCCGACCCCCTGCAGGCGAACTGAACGCCCGTATCTTTGCACATAAAACTCATGAACTTGAGGAGACACTGATGGACTACAATTAAGAATTATTAGCTGATTCTAGTCGCGCAAAGGTCACCACATACTCAAGAACATGATGGAGATGGTTTTTGAACCAGCCCTGCGTCGGAGGGCCTGCCAACCGTTGCAAGGGGTTTAACTTTGGAGTAATTACAAGAAAGTACACCAGATAAGAGAAGACAGCAGCAGCAGCAGCGAGGAGAAGAGAGGATAGCATGAGGGTGGAAGAGAACAATAGCGAGTTAGGGGCTATGGGATGGTACAGGCGCGGTCATGTGACTACGATGAAGACGGCCCGCTTGATGTCGATGCTCTGCGTCTGTGCCCGATGCACCTGTCCCATCTCCTCCGTCTCCTCGTCCTCTATCTCATCCATCGACATCATAGACGTCCTCGAAGAGCTCGCTCTGGAAAAAATCTCCAGGTCGTCGTTTTCTATTGTTTGCTCAGAAGAACCCGATTCTTGTGAAACGGCCGTCTCATACTCGTTCTCAGCAGACGGGCATTCTGGGCTTTCTTGTTGGTCTGCGCTAGCGGTAAAATATTGAACGGCCTCAACAGATTGGCGCTCCTCGAATTCGCCTTCTTCTTCTCCGATCGTGAATAATCGCTTCATTTCCGACAAATTGGCAACGGGCAATTTCTCATCCTCCAAAACGCACGCCAACGAACTCTCCTTCGAGACCGGACTAGACGTTTCCTGGTATCCATATGCACCTGCGAACAAAAAGGATCGATGTGTGTTGCCGGCGGGCTCTTCCGTTTCTTGCGTCCACATGAAAACGCTCTGGCCAACACCTGGCCGGACGCCGCCTGCTTGCGCCTGTACCACTGGCTCCTGGTCACAGCCATCGCTACAAGGCCTAACACTACACTCACAAATGCGAGCGTTATGCAGACAACTTCCGGTGATTGAAGATGCACCACAGTTGCCGACTGTTCTGCCGTCCCAGAGCTTGCGATCGGTGGGACCGCAGATTCCTTCGCAACTGACGCTGCAAATGCTGGTAGAGGTGCATATAACTCGATGCCTGGGGAAGGTAGAATGCATGGCGTGAAACTGGTGCTAGAAACTCCTTCATTAGTAGCCTTAGAAGCAGATCCGTCGCTACACCCGTTGTAAAGCTCTGATAATGGATTTCTTTCTTCGTGTGCCCTTGAAACATGGTCGAGGTTGGCCAGAGTCTCGGCGGGGTACGAAGTGAAGGGCGCCATCTACCACAAGTCGGTGTGTGCGGAAGTCCAGCCGCCCCTTGACCATCCTAATATTTAACTTGAGGTGGTGGCTGACTGCACACTTTTTGGTTGTGGGGTATAATCCAAGTTGACATTTTGTCAATACGAGTGTCCGGAAAGGTGGACGATAGCAATATAACATACAAGATATTCTCCGCCTACGTATAAAAATCTACAACGCTCTATCAAACTTGCATAGCAAGTTCGCGGGTATACTACAAGGCATAAAAATCAAATCAAAAAAAGAAAAGTTAAACAGCGAGCAGCTCTGGGGCAGGTGGTAACGGCTCGCCATTCTTCGTCGTACGTTCAAACGCAACCTGAATAGATTGCAGCTCTTCCCTCAATCTCTTGTGGGTGCTTGTAAGCTGCGCGAGCTCTTCGGCGTCCATAAGCTCGATATCCCCCTCCGAGTCAGTGATCGATCCGCTGCTCCCCAGATCGTTACTCTTCAGCATCGTATCGAGCTTTCCTTTTTGTACCATAAGCCGCTGCAAACTTGTCAGGTACTCGAGGTACGACGTGTTGTATCTTGCACGGAGAGCCGCATGGTCCGTAGGCAGGTTTTTAGATGACGGTTCTCGATCGCGAGAAGCTTTAGAGGATGGTGCCGGAGCAGGAACAGATGGTTTAATCTTCGTCGCAGCAGGACGGCGGGCAGTGGTCTTCAAGGGAACCTCCTCTTCCTCCTCTTCTTCCGAAGATGTATAAATCGGCGAGCGACGGCGAGGCTTCGCAGAGCCGGATTTATGAGAGGCGTTGGAAGGGTTGAGATTAGACGACACCGCTGACGCGGGAGAGTACCCTCCACGCGCGTTATTGGACAAATTGTGCTTGAGTGCAGGCGATGGCGAGTCGTGTCTGGCCTTCGAGGAAGCCGCTGCGGACGTCGAAGCTCTGGGAGCTGGTTTAGTCTGTGTGCGGCTCTCGTTTTGAGATTTTTTGTGGATCGGAGTAGAGTCCTTGGCTTTATCTTCTCTGGCTCGCTCCCTTTCTCTTTCCTTAGGGATGTCCCTGTCTCTTTCTCGCTCTCTTTCTCTGTCCCTATCCTGCGGGTATCCCTATCTCTCTCCTTTTCTCTTTCCCTTTCTCTTTCTCGTTGCGCAAGTGGCAAGACCGGTTCCGTCTTGCGTCGCTTCTGCACTTTTGTATCCTGGAAATCATCATTATCATGATCCGTCGCAGCCTTCCTTTTCGCCGCAGCCGATGCACTTCGCGCCTCATCACGGGGGCTATCGTCCATGTCCCGGCGGCCATCTTTCTTTCGCCTTCGCCCGCTCGGCCTGTGTATGTGGCCGGTCCCTCTCTTTCTCCGAGTCCGACGCACCTCCAAGTGCACCTTCACGCCGAATCTTCTTGATGCGTTGAGAAGACAGAGTTTTCTCCTCAGCTATTTTCGGCGCCGAAACAGACGGCGCCGCTGACCTCTCTGCCTGCCTCTGGGGTTTGCTGCTAGAGGCCGCGGGACTTGGCTCGTCGTGACGGCTGCTCGACTTGGACAATTTGAGCTCGGGGGCGGGGGGTCGACGATCGGATTTCAGGAGCCCTCCGAGTCGGAGCCGGATCGTTGCGCCTATTGTCCAGGGAGCGGTCCGTGTATGTTCAGTTGCTCTTCTCTCAGCAGGATTGGCGCGAGGAGGGTCGTTTCTGACTTCCGGAGGCGGCGCTCGTGTTGGCTTGCTTTCGTCCTTCATCATGATTTCAGCCTTAGAGTCGGCCTTTGGCTTTGGTTTCTTGTCTTTAGTGTCTCGCGAAGAAGAGATCCACGTTTTGCAACGACCTCCTTTTTGATACGATCCTCGGCAGGATTAGAGGCTGAAGACTTGGATCGATCTGATGAGGTGCTGGGGTTGAGGGATGTAGGGCTTCGGTAGCGAACATGATTCCAGATAGGATCGCTCTCTGGAATGTTGAGATTTTGGAAAGCAACTGTTGCAGCACGAGCAATGGACTTGCGTTCCGATTCACTAAGGCCGGACCACTCGTATGGACGCGCCTCTTTCCACGACACAGGCTTGAGACGATATGTTTTGGGAGATTTGTCAGACGGTTTACCCATAATTGGTTCCGCGATCTATAACAAGTTATTTAATGCACTGGAGACTAAAGGTCAAGAACGCACCACTTCCAAAAGATCCTGAACATCTCGACGCAAAGCAGCAGTAGGTTCTGCGCCAGCCACAAGTTTTGTGATATGGTCCTCCGTTCGGTCGCTGACAGCAAGGCATTGTATCATGCGCCTACGAAGTGGCACAGGGAGGTCTCTTTGTGTAGACGCGGAAGAGACAGCAGGTTTATTCAAGGGGGTAGAACTGGCATTGGCCGGTGCTGGGACCACCTTGAGCTTGTCTGCCGGTCGAAGTGGTTTGCGGAACATTGAAGAGGAAGCGGGTGGGTCCTTGCGCTTCTTATTGTTTGTTGGTAGATCGAGTGGAGCTTCGAGCAAGACGGTGGTGCGATTGTTGCGCTGGGCGGCGGCATCTTGGGTGCTCTCTCGAATCTTGTCGCGGAGGTCGTTTGCAAGCTCTCTCTCGACGGCCAGCTTTCCGACGACGTTGGCGTAGAGCTTGAGGGGTGCTGTCTTCTTTGTGGCAGACGAGGCGCGTAAATAGAGTTCGTGGATGGTGTTTTCTGGCGAGTACTG